>ML686140.1:3335967-3360707 GCA_007922175.1 Pelusios castaneus | reverse complement strand
GAAAGCTTATGCCGAAGAAAATCTGTTAGTCTATAAGGTGCCACAGGACTCTCGTTGTTTTTTGCTGTACATAGACTAACACAGCTACTGCTCTGGAAATTTCTACTCTTTACCCTGTGGTAGCTGGCCAGGGCTGACCCTAGGGCAGTGGTTTTCAGCCAGTGTTCCACGGCACACTGGTGTGAGAACTGTCCAAGCAGTACTGATTCACACCAGATGAAGATCTGACTCAGGGGTGTCTTTTAGTTTTGTAATAAGAGCTTCTAATTCTCTCTTGTTAGGTAAGTCCTCCTCTAAAGTCATCCTGCTGCATCGATTGGATAATTTTTCATGCCCTGTGCCAGCTGGGCACTATATGATGCTGGACAGAGATGGGATGCAGTGGAAAGCAGCAGCTCCCTTAGGAGAGGCAGTTTATGTTGTTAAAGGAAGGAAAAAACTTATTTTCAATATTTTTCTGTGCAATGAGTTGAGTAAAACAGGCAGACATGGGTGCTTTTAGCTTGGGGTTCAGTCCAGCAGGGAGGCAAATGACAGCTGGGACATACTTGAAATTGACAATAGTGAAGGGCGCAGTCCTTTGGGGAAAACTCACAGTGAAGTCAATGGGGGCTCTTCTTCAGCAAGCAGTTCAGGATCCAGCCATAATATGAGAGAGAAGAAATGGGTTCCTACACAGCTTACTTCTAACAGTTACTGTCTGGGAATGACAGCTCAGGCGTGCAAACACAGTGTTCCAGGTGTAGTGTTTACGACGAGAGTTGTCCCATATGGTTTCAATGGATGAGTCGTGGTAGTAAACATGACGCTAGACAGTGTGATTGTGCAGAAGCGGGCCTGAGTTTGGACTCACCCCTGAATCCTGGACACATCATCAAATCAATGGAAAGACACTGTCTTGAGGAGCTGGGCAATGCTCTTTATGAACTACGCTGTATTACTTAGAGTTAGACCCTAACCGAGCTCTACTGAACTCAGGTGAGAGTCTTGCCATTGATTTCAGGCTGGGTCAGGGTCAGAGAGAGGAAAAACACAGGACGTTGTAGTTTCGGCAGTAGACTTCTCTGGGGTCTGGGGTCACACAAATGGTTTCCTCTTTTTGTGTATCGTGTATTGTTATTACATTAATTGCCATCTTTAAGCTGCTGATGAATTGTGTAGTTCAGGCTACTGCAGCATATGGTATGTTCTTACTTTTTATCACCTATTCTGACTTTAATCTCTTCCACTAAGGAGTGATGCCACCCTGGCTTTCCATTAGGTGTGCAGATTTTGTCCTCAGATCTGAGGTTTACTTTAGTCATCAGCCTGGATTGGTATTTGGATGGAAACCTTCCCTGAGGACAGGTGCTGAGCACTGACTGACATCTGGCTCCTTTCCAGGAGTTTTGAGAGGGGCACCCAAAAATGAAGACACCCAGAATCACTAATGACATTTGCAAATGTGAGGCTTGAGCTGTGCATAGCCGTCCTGACCCTGCTTTGAGATCTGCGCGTGTGAACACCTCTGCCTACATGGGACCCCATTCACATCAAGGAAACACTGCATGGACACTGGACCATGCCCAACCGCTTCTCAAACACAATCCGGGCCTTACCCTCAGATCCTCAAATGTACTTGGGTGCCTAAATCCCACTGATTTTAACAGGAGTCAGGCCTCTAAATACCTTTGAGGATTTGGGCCTTAGTCTTTATTTGCCAAGATGTTCTCTTGTCTCCTTTCACCCAGAGAGGAAAACAAAGGTGTGATGGCACAAAGTTAGAAATGTTCATATCATGTCCCCACGTCAGACAAACGAAGCTGAAGCAAAACAGGGAAATAGAATGAGACACAGAAATCCATAAACATTCTTTATCCCCCCTTCTCTCCCCCCTCCCCCCCCCAAAAAAACCCCCCTCAGAGCAGAGTGTCCACATGAAACGAACAGGCTGAGATGCAGAATCCCAAAGGGTAACAAATTGCATTTTTCAAGGGGAATAAATCAAACCCAGCAGCCTGTGTGTTTGGGAAGCTGGTCCTCAACACACTCAGATCTGCAGGATGGGGCATGCGTCTGTGTATCTTTTATCAGATGTTTTATTATTATTATCCTCACTAGGTGGAACACAGAGAATAACACCTGCAGGAAGAGGACTTAATTAAAATGAAATTAACAAAAACAAATTAAAGTCGGGGGTGGGGGAGAATGGCTGCCCCAGGAGAGAGGACCTGGAGCTGCCTCCCATCGCTGCCTCTGTGGTGCAGATGTTGCCGAGGAGTTACGGAGAAATATTGTGACATTAAAATGCAAACTGCTGTGAGTAACCAAAGCTGCACAGAATTCTCTGTCGACCCTGGCAGTGTATTTACTTGATCGGTGTCACAGCTGCTTGTTAATTAAAACAGGAATAAAAAATTATGCCTGACAGAGCTACAGCTTCCCAGCATACTGGGGAGTGTCAGACTGAATCTAGAGCACGTCTGCCAGCATCCACAGGGTTAAACCTTTTCCTCTGGGGAACAAAGCACGCATCCCATTTGACTGGCACCCTGCTGAGCCAGATTCTGATCTCACACTGGTGTCAAGCAGGAGGAACTCCAGTGAAGTCAGTGGAATTACACTGGGTTAAAACTGGTGCAAAAGTTCCTTGAATAAAAAGGGGCCAAATTTGGAGAGCTTTCTCACTCCTTCAGCAAAATTCCCAATGACTTCAACGGAAATTCTGCCTAAGCAAAGGGAGGGCAGAAACTAACTGAAGTCTCCAGATTTGGTCCCTCAGAGAATCAGCAATCCAGAAATCTGTCTTTCCTGCACTGTCCAAGTATTGCAGACACACCTAAAATATAGGAGACAGATTGAAAGCTGACATAATGTCTTCTCCCTCTAGAAAACCCTACACACTTAAAACCAAGATCGATCCAAGCTTTGAAGCCTGGCTCTGAATTTGTCTCAGAAGCTGAATTCCCTCCCAAATTTCAAATCTGGCATTCTGGTCTCCAATACATTTAACAGGGAACCTGTCAATGACGCCTGCTCGGTGGCCATCAGTCGGCATTTTCCTGTAATAATGCAGGACCCAGGGGGGGAAAAAGAACTTCAGTGTGGAAAAGAACCTGTTTGCTGTAGACGCTGAGTATGTGTCAAAGCATCGTGAGATGGGAAGAGCAGCAGATGTAGCTGTAATATGCTCAGCAAGAGCACTCCTGGCTGCCTGCCCATGTCCGAGGAGGGGCACCCACTAGCAACACTCACCCACATCAGAAGCCCAACACCCAAGGGCCATGGGAGCTGCGCAGGGGTCAACTTGTGGCAGGAGAGACAAGCTGAGGCCTACTGTACGGTTCCCAGGGGCTGGAGACTTGCAGGTTCCCTTGGAGGTTAGAGCTGGACACATTTAGACTTCCCAGGGACTCTCTCCACCAAGACCCAGGGAATGTCCTTATCACTCCAGACACTGTCCAGGGAAGGATCTTGTGATTGTCAGCAGGAGGGGGACACTATGGCTCAGGGAAGTGGGGAGGGGACGGGATGTGGGATCTGGGCTGCTTGCCAGCATCTCCTTTGGGTGAACAAACCTCAACCCAGTCACATTAACACTCCCCAAACGGGGGCCGAAGTTTGCAAACACATCTGACCTCGACCTCACGGGAAGCTTCCCACAAGTCTAGCAAAAGGTCCATGTTCCTCAAAGAGGGAAATCTGCCAGCGCAGCAGGGCTATTGCTATCCCCTCTCAAATGTCATGGGAAGGGGAGCCTTCACTTCCTCCATGTTAACTAGCATCCCATTAGTTCTGCTCCCAGTGCCAGGGCTGGGCAGGAACCAAACCACCTATGCAGGGATGAGACCCTCTGTGGCACTAGGGAAAGTTCCATCAGCTGAGCCCCACCAATGGGCTGCCATGGGTTTGAGGGAGCACCCCAGAGAACTGCTTTAACCCTTTCATTGGCGGCATTTTGCAGCTGGCCAGACAAAGGAGCAGTCGTGTGCCTGAACACACGCACATGAGTGCATTATCATCCAAACTGCACCCAGGCCCTCTACTAAATCTGCATGTAAATGAGACGAAATGGGCACTGAAGAGACAAAGATTACTCATGCTGAATAAATGGTAACGCATGTCGTGTACACTCTGGGCCTGACCCTCTTGACGCTGCCCTTCGGATCTACGACCTCTTTCTGCTAGCACCAAGGAGGATCCAAGGGGAAAAGCAACAGAGACTCAGGACTCTAGATTCTCATCTTGGCTCTTTTCTGGCTCACTGTGCAGCCCCAGGCAATATGTGCAACTTTGCTGTGTCTCAGTCGCCACAGCTCTGGAATGAGGGGAACAGCTGTGTGTCAGTCAAGAGCTTGGAGATGTGTAGAATTCAGTGCACTCTGTTCCCTTATCAATGCACCCTGGTACAGCCTGCAAATGGGACACACATTCCGCATGCGTCGAGCAGCGGAGAGAATGCCTTTAAATGCACAACAACAAGCCGCAAGGCAGTGTGAACCCCGAAGGCCAACCCCTCCGTCAGCTGCATCACCCAACTCCCATGATCTTCTCTTTGCCTGAGTGGGGAGGTGTGTTTCTGTAAAATCCTTTTACACATCAGTATGGACAGTTTGTCTGCCTGCTGCCCAGCAGATAATCTCCTGCAGTTGGCGAGGGACAAGATAAAGGTGGGATTTCTTGGTCAAGATTTAAAATATTAAAAATATTAAAATATCTTGAAACTTCTAGCCCAGGAAGCTGGATCTAAACTCTATGTACGCAGGAAAGAAGATGCTTGCTTGCCCCAGGGCACAAGGTTTATCTACACCCCCGTGTCAGGCTGAGAAGGCCTGACCCAATAGTACAATGGTTCTGGTTTTTCCCCAGGAATATTTTACTAGTGGAAAAAAACTGCTATTTTTACACCAGAAGTGGACTTAAAGCCAAGCCAGCTCAAGCCATGATGCTCTCTGGATAGAGCAGCGGTTTTCAATCAGGGGTATGCAGACCACTGCAGGTATACAAAGGTCTTCCAGGGAGCACGTGAATTCATCCAGATATTTGCCTGTTTTACACCGGGCTACATAAAAAGCACTAGCAAAGTCAGTCCAAACTGAAATTCCATACAGTCAGTGACTTGTCTATATGGCTCCACTGGCATGTACATGAAACTTTATATTCCAAATGATTTATTTTATAATTATATGGTAAAAATGAGGAAGTAAGCAATTGTTCAGTAATAGGGTGCTGAGCATTTTTGTACGGTTATGTCTGATTTTGTGAGCCAGTAGTTTTTAAGTGAGGTGAAACTTCCCTGGCAAGACAAACCAGCCTTCTGAAAGAGGCACAGGAGTCCGGAAAGGTTCGGAACCACTGCTCTAGGAAGTTGGTCTTCAGCTTTTCTGTTCCTTAGGTTCTTACCAACACCCATTGGTCCACCCATGAAACCCACCTTAGTGGCCTCTGCTCAAAGGGGAAGGCAAGAGGCACTCAGGAAGTGAGAATAAGGACCTGAGCCAACGCCCAGTGAAGTTAAAGGATGGACTCCTGTCCATTTTGATGGGCTTTGGATCAGGCCCTCTAGAAGAAGCGTTGCTGAAATCAATTCTCCTGGGGCACTTTGAAGCCCTTGCAATGACTGGCATGCAGAGATGCTCACACCCCACAGCACATTCTGTGTGTGTGTCTAGCTGTCCATTTGTCCCTCTCTCTCACTAAATCAGACACACATGCTCACATCTTTTGAAAATGAAGTTAACACTGAGAAATCCCAGCCTTGTTTTTAAAGTCTCCGTTCCCACCCTCTTTTCTCCAAGTAGTTCAGGAACGAATCCCCTGGCACCCAGGTCCCTTTCCTGGCTCTGGTGCCAAGGCACATGCGGGAGCCACGCTCACTTACCCGGGAGTGGCACTGAAAGCCGAAGTATACCACCACGATGGTCGGCAGCAGCACGACAGCAAAGATGGCAACCACCAGGAGCATGTTCACGAGAAAGACCAGCGAGTTCATGGCAACGATCATCAGGGTCCAAGCCCAGCAGCAGCAGGTGCTCCGGGGCTCCATGGGAAGAAGCTGGTCATCTATGTCATAAGGGGGGAGGCTGGGGATCATCTGGGATGTGTCAGACAGATTGTCTGCTTCAAAGTCCTCCATCTCCTGATCCAACATTCTCCCAGGAGCTTTTCAATCCCCCCTTCTTTCTCCCTTTCTTTGCTGTTGGCTACAAACCGAAACCTGGAGAGCTGAGGCTTTCCTTCCTCAGCCTGAAGCCAGCAGAAAATGGCTAGCTGGACAGCATCAAGGACACTAGGGATGGTGCATCCCAACCTGGCCAGGCCAGGATCGTGCCCTGCAGTATATTCCCTCCAGCACTCCCTCTGCTGTACTTTGAGAACAGAGCTGTGCTGGCTGGAAGTTTGTTTGTGAACCAGCTATAGGCTATTGCTTTGCTTTTGAATCCACGGTGTTTCCTTATTTTCTCTTCCACGCTCTCTCCGTCTTCTGTGGCTCTTTCAAGGAGTTCCCAGCAGTTTCTGTCCTAGCCTTGGTGTGCTGCACTGTTCCTAAGATCGCCTAGTTTTCGCATCCTCTTACAGCTTTCCGTGTGTCCTGCTTGCTAAGCAAAGGATGCTCAGGAACTTTAGGAGACCCATCCTTGACTTTCAGTCCTCTATTTGTGGCCAGCTTCCCAGAACAAAGTAACTACCCAACTTTGTGCCCAGGAAAAGGACAAACAGGAGCTGCTTTTCCTCCTCCTCCTCCCCCTGTTCTGTTGGAATCTCTGTCTGTTCTGTGCCGTGCAGTGTTGAAGGCAATGAAGCGGACTGGAGCAGCGTGTGTGGTTTCGGTGCACACAGCTGTCTGCCTTCCCAGTCTCTCAGACAGGAACAGCGTCTTCCCTTCTGAGCTGGCTCTGGAGCTGTGCAATACTGCACTGTTCACAGGGTTGACTCTCAAGCTGCTACCTCAAATTTGCTGCCTGTGTGAGCCAATCCTCGGCAGCCTGTTTCTCCACCCAAGCCACTTAGCATCCAGCCCCTGGGTACCACACTGCCCACATTTTTAGGTCAGGATGGTATTTTCTGACAGTGAGCTGCTCTGTCCTCAACTCTCCCACCACAATTGTTTTGCAGATGAAAGACTTGAATGCAGTAACAGACAATAATCATTGTCTCTCCTACACAGAGATCTCAACATGCTCTGCAAACAATCACTCTTTTTAACAGCAACAAGAACTGCAATGAATGGAGGTCTTTTACTTGACTTGTGATTAATCCCATGTGAAGACATGAAGATTATTTCTCTCACGCTGATATTTATAATTTATAAAGCACTTTACATATGTGGTCTCAGCATCCCTGGAGTAAGGAAACATCCCCACTGAACAGATGGGGAAACTGAGGCAAACACAGGTTGCATGTCTTGTCTGAGGTGACCTGCTAATCAGTGGTATGATGGGGAGTGGAACCCATCAGCCCTGGTGTGCAGCTTCAGACCCCTTTGCCCTGAAATGAGCAT
Source organism: Pelusios castaneus (assembly GCA_007922175.1). NCBI lineage: Eukaryota > Metazoa > Chordata > Testudines > Pelomedusidae > Pelusios > Pelusios castaneus. Next base: position 3,353,227 of record ML686140.1, on the reverse strand, counting down.
ACACTACAAATCTTGTGTGAGATCAACAATGTCATGAGATCCTGGGGGAAAAAATGCTTTCCAAGTGATGGGCTAGTGTTTGACAGGAAAAGATTAGTTTTCCTACAGGAAAATTCTTAAAATTCCAACAGTGATTTCCATGCTGTGATAGAAACTCGAATATTTTTCAATAAAAAGCAAGCATTTTGCATGGAAATTTCTGTGTTGGCAAAACTGCCCTTTTCCTGTTGGGAAAAAAAACATTCTGATGACAAATCTTAGCTATTTGGCCCTGACAATTCTCTTTATCTCGTCCTTGGTACTGTGAGCCATTGTGGCATACCCAGCTCCTATGGTGAGGAGTGCAGTCGAAATACTAGGTTTAAATAGACAGGGTTTGCTGGGAGGCGCTGGCCAACCACATTCTGAGCTATAAGAGTTACAGATTTATTTATCGCATGAGCTTTCATGGGAGAAAATCCTACTTCATCAGACGCTTCAAAGCGTCTGACGAAGTGGGATTTTCTCCCACGAAAGCTCATGCGATAAATAAATCTGTTAGTCTTTAAAAGTGCCACAGGACTCTGTTGTCTTTCTACAATAGACTAACACGGCTACCCCTTTGGAATTTGAGCTGTAAGAGGTAGACTAAAGAATCCCATCAACCAGCTAGAAGCCTCAGGAGTGGCTGCAGAACTCTTTGGAAGGAATGGAGAGAGATAGCACGTGGGAGAATAGGAAAATCAGATTGTATAGCATGTGTGGGCTCAGAAAGGGGCCCTGCCTCTTGTAATTTAGCTGTGGGAGCAGAGAAGTGTGTAGCCTTCTGTCTTAGCTTCCTAAAATCTTGGGTGTCTTCAGTGCTCCCCTGGGTTGTTCAGATCAATCCCGGTCTGCACAGCACACATGAAGGACGATGAGAGATTGTCTGAACAAGCACAATCCTCCCGGCAGAAGCATGCTATTGACTTCCCACAGTTATGATGATTTGCTTTGGGAGTGATTCTTTCAGGAAAGCCCCTTTTGCTCCTGGGAGGCTCCACTTGAGGGCTTTGTGCTTGAAATCAGTGACAGATGAGAACTGCGCTAGCATGAATAGGAGCTGTGCTCAGGAAGAGAAGCTGGTCTGAGAAGCTGGTTCTGCGCACCCAGGCTCCCTGAGCTAAGAGCACACACAGACAAGAGCGAGGTTGCAACAGCTGTGTTATCCCAAAGGCAGTGGTGCTAGAAAGCAGCAGAGTGTTTGAGCAACACAAATGCAAAGTGCAGGCTTTATTGCTCACCACTTACACATGGCCTGGGATAGTCTTAATTATTTGTATTAATCAAAATCAGGGGCCTGCTGTGCTAGGGGCTGTACATATACATAGTGAGACAATCCCCGCCCCAAAGCACTTGCATCCTAAATAGACAAGTCAGCCAAAGGAAGGTTCTTTATCCCCCTTTTACAGATGGGGAATGGAGGTGCAGAGAGATTAAGTGACTTACCCAAGATCATGCAAAAATAAGATTTGAACCCTGATCTCCTAGTCAAGGGCTTTGACCACAAGACCATAGATCTTCCCTGTAAAATCTTGTAATTTCAGGGCAAATGTTTACCCTCTCCTCGCTTACAGACAGCCCCCTAACCTTAAACAGATACTCACCTGCAACTACAGACCTAGCAACAGACACATTAAAGCAGGCACATATCCCTGCAACAAACCACGTTGCCAACTTTGCCCTCATATCTACACAAAAGACATCATCACAGGACCTAATCAAGCTAGTTACTCCATCAAGGGCTCATTCACCTGCTCATCCACCAATGTGATTTACGCTGTCGTGCTGGAAATGCCCCTCTGCCTTATATATTGGACAAACAGGACAGTCTCTGCACAACAGAATAAATGGACACAAGTCTGACATCAGAAATCACAACATTAAAAAAAAAATAGGGGAACTCTTCAATCTCTCTGCTCACTCCATTGACAACTTGTTAATAGCTGTGCCCAAACAAACGAATAACAAATCACAGCTTGCAAGAGAAACTGCAGAACTGGAAATCAGATGTAGATTCCACTTGGTTGGTTCAGGGTTAAACAGGGACTATGGATTTTTTTTCTCGTTACAACAGGTGATTTGATCTCACCTTCCTCTATGTGCTGTTCCCCAGTGTTTGAATCTTAACATCTGCTTTGATTTGCTGTTGTAGCCCGACCTGATCCTATGTCTTACACCTCCCTGCATTTTTTTCCCTCCCATTCTGTAAGTTCACCATCTTCAAGCATCTGAAGAAGTGGGATTTTCTCCCATGAAAGCTCATGCAATAAATAAATTTGTTAGTCACAGGGCTCCTGTTTTGTTTTGCTGAAATAGACTAACAGAGCTACCCGTGGATCCTTTTACCCTGTGCAGTGGCAAAAAAGGCTCCTTTATTCCCCTATGTACAGTACCTAACACAACCCTGCCTCGATTCTATCTGGGGCCTTTGGGCACCACTGAAATACAAATCATCAGCTGGCTCCCACTCAGCTGTCATTAAGGCTGGTAAGTGGGTTATTCTGAAGAAAGGATGATTTGTTCTCACTGCTCATTTCAGCTGCTGGTGCTGAAGACACTGAATGATTCAGAGACCCCTCACGTCCTGCTGTCAATGTGATTGTTAGCTGCTAAGCAGACCATATACTGCACCCAGGTGGCCTCCATGTCATCTGCCTGCAGTTCAGGGGCAGAAATCATATTATAGTTGTGCTGCGATGACGGCACTTGCCCTCTTGTGGAACTGATGGTTCGTCTGAGACAGTTTCTGCTGGGTAAAATTTTGGGTGAGAGTATTTTGGAAACTGGACCCAGGGCCTGAGAGGGATGCGATTGCCTAATGAATGTCTCTTCACTAGCCGTTTCCAGTTTGTACAGGTCTGTGCTGCACTACTAGCAGGTGAACTCTGCTCCTCCAAGCTCCTGGCTCTTTTGGTAAAGAAGGACCCTGGCTGGGAGAATGGAGCTGTATTCAGGAGTGTGGGGATGTTCTGATCTGATGGCAGGGAGCAGATTTCACATCCAACCATCCAGGGGTTGCTGGAAGGGAAATGGGGCTGCAGTTCCATAATGGCATCTTTATGAAACTACAGCAAGTAACAGAGCCAAGCAGCTGCGCTTGCCCAGTGAGGGGACTCTATGGGGACTGGCAACTCACTCAGAAACCTTCTAAGACAGCGGTTCTCAACCACTGTGTCGGGACACACAAATGTGTCACAAAGAGCCAGGAGGTGTGTCACAGAAAACTGGCAGCTCAGCTTGGTGCTCCTGCAGCCCGCCGCTCTCTGCTGAACAGCCCGCTCCTGCTGCACAACACAGGTAGCAGCCAAGGCCAGATGAGTAAAGGTGCCCAGGGGCTGCAACCCAGAGATCCTGGGCTGCAGGGGGTACTCGATCTGCCCCACAAAAATAAACCCAGCCCCAGCAAGCCAGACCACTAGTGCACCAACCTGTGCTGGCTTGACTCTGCCCCCACCCAGGTCCAGGAGTGTTGAATCCTCCAGAGTGCCGCAGCCTCCCAAGTGTTCCCAGCCCAAGCGCCACCGCCACCAGCAGGTTGTAGTGTGTCACACAAGGGAACATCATCTGTCAGGTGTGTCGCAACGGAAAAAAGGTTGAGAACCCCTGCGAGACTATTTTATTGCTGCAGGAGATAACTTCTTTTCCTGTGCCCAAGGGGGCGCTGTGCCACACATGCAAGGGGAGTAGAAGACCCACCAAGCCTATTGCGACTGTTTACAGAAGATCATATTTAATTATATCACTATGAAGTCTTTAAAAAAAAAAAGCTAGAAGGGCTTCTTAGGAAAACATTCTGCTTTAGGATGTGGATGTGAATCAGGTGTAACTGCACTGAGCTGGGAACCTTTTGAGGCGGCTCACTTTCTATGGTAACAATATATATAACTATTTTTGAACACATCCCAGCAATGGCTGAGCAGATCGCCTGGGTTTGGATCCCTCTACTTGATCCCCTCCACCAGGGCAGATAGCTGGGAAATCCATTGGATTTGCTCTGCCAGATCATGCCATTGGTCCATCTTGTCCAGGATCCTTTCAGTTCATTTTTGAAAGAGCGTGATAGAGGAGTATGGTCAGATCTTCATCCTCTCTCTAGAAACCCAGATGTTGGTGAGATTCTTTGTGCTGCAGAAAACATCTCTCCCTTCCACAAGCCACTGCCACCCAGCAACTTGGGAAGCCACACCACAGAGATGCTTTTAATGAGCTGGAAGGCACGCAGAGTTGTGGGAGGAGATATGTCACTAACTACTGGGCAGTGATCCGCATAAGTGCCGGGGAAAGTTACGAAGCTGAGCTAGTCTTCTGCAGTGTCTATAATTGGTGGCTTTGTTGAGGAGTTAATTGTGCATGTGGAGGGAAGGATGTTAACATTTACCAAGGGTGCAGCGCTGACATCTCTCTGCTGACTGGTTTTGGAAATGCTGTTCTCCTGTGAGCCTGTTTCTAGCTGCAGAGGCTCTGATTGGACCACACTTTGGCAAAGGCAATGCAGGATCAAAGGGAATGTGCCTCACCATGATTAATGGGGCTTCCCAGGTACACAAACCAGCCACATCTAGATCACAGGGCTTCATCTCCCAAGCCCAAAGGACCAGTGGGGGAAGTTAGTTGCATCCTTTCAAAGGCTGCACCAACCTTCCCCTCCCAAAGCAAGAGAAGGGCAGTGGAGCCCTTGTGCCTTGAAGATGTGACTGATGCGCAGCGCCTCCTGGGGGTGATCCTGGAGAGGTGCAGTTTATGCAACTCCCCTTGCTCAGGGCTGAGGCTAATGAGCCACACTAGTTCTCTCTCCATAGACAAGCCCTGATTCTTTCATTCTCCCCCAGCCTCCCCTCACCTCAGCTCTGCAGGTGACGCCAAAGCTAATTCGCTGTTTTGCCCATTATTATTTTTCTTCAGTGTCAAGTTCTCTGCAGATGAAACAGGTGCAGCCTGTCCCAGGATGGCTTCAAAGCAGATGCTCAGCACTGACACCAGTCTGTCTTGATTCATTCCAGCTGGAGTCCAATGGCAACTATGATAAAAATATTCACTGCCATCAAGGGCTTGAGCCAGCCCTCCACACTTTGCAAACTCTCTGCCTGCATAATACCCAGCTGCCCAGAGAGTGAAAATAAAAGGAAATCAAGAAAGCAGCAGTGTTTCATTGAACAGCAATCACAAGACAACACCCCAGTCGAGGAAGGATTGGTCAGGGCACTAACCAGTGATCCAGACTCAATTCAATGCTCCACCACTGACTTCCTACGTGATCCTTGGTCAAATCACTTAGCCACCCTGTGCCTCATTCCCCCTCCTCCCTCCCCACCCCCTGGACACACAGGGCTGCTTTGAGGATAGATATAGTAGCAATTATAAGGCATTTCAGATATTACAGAGACCCTACCAATACCTAAGATATACATCAGCCGCGGAGATCACACTCAGAACCAAAGGGTCTAAAAGCATTAGCTCCTACTACCTGAACTAAAAGACCTTCCTCTATTAGCTTAGGGGCTGTGGCTGTCTCATTGACTGCCAGGGAGGTCCAGGTACCAGAAGTGAACATCAGAGCTACTGCACAATTCTGCACATAGTAATTGTTATTGTATTGCATGGGCACCAGCTGAGATCAGGTGCTAGGTGGTGCATGCACACGGTGCCAGGCAGCCCTGGCATTGAAGCTCCAACTGTCTATATAGACCAGAAAGACAAAGTGGGAGAAAGGGTCAATAAACTCTGTAAACACTTTAGAAATAATAATAAAAAGAGCAGCTCTGCTCACTTTATCTATAGCCCTTCGTGGCTGGTGCCCAAGACTGTGGGATGGGACTCCTGGGTTCCTTTCAGAGACTGACTATGTGCCCCAATGGTCTTTTCCATCTGTACAGCCCACATTGCCTCCCTGGGATGATACGAGGCTTAATTTCCTAAAGTTTGTAAGGTGCAATCTCTGTGATATCTAACCAGCTTCTGTGCCCTCTTAAAAGGAGTCAGGTGAAGGGAGTTGGAAATAATCGAGTTTAGCTGGAATAGTCTGTTACTAACAGCTGAACATGTCACATTTGCATTTTTACTAGCTTGTCATTTTCCTACTGAGAGTTCCACAGGTTCCACTACATTTTCTGCTGTGTTCTCTGGTTCCATTTCTTGGCTAGCATGCCGCTCTTTTAGAGCTAGGGTGCTTTTTGTTTCCAAAGATACAGCTCTGACTCCCTCTGAATGAAATACACCCAGCTTCGCACACTGCCTATGAAATAGGAGACATCCATCAAGGCTGCTTGATGCCTGGAGGGTGACAGATAGCCTTGTGAGAGGCTTTATTTGATATGCATGTCCTTGATTGGTTGATGGGTGTTCAAATAAAAAGCAAGAGCAATTCATGTCTGGATCCTCATTTCAAACCTAGATGCTCAGATGACCTGCTCAGCATGATCTGGGTGCATGAGTGGTGGGATAGATAGATAGATAGATAGATAGATAGATAGATAGATAGAGTCTTGAGACAGAGAGTAGTGACAAAAATCCCTACCATATGATGGCTTCTTGGTGGCCCCTGTAGAATGAGTCAGCATGTCCAGTGACATCACAAAACCTACCTAGCTGATTCCCCACCTTGTTTGGAGACTCAGCTGGAGGCCAAGGATTGGATGGGCCCTAGAGACTGAACTCCCTCCACCTTCCATCGATGGGGTCTCTCAGGCTGAGACACACTGATGGGGTAGATTAAGTGCATGGGAAGCTTGCCCAGCTGCATGATTAGAGAACACATCTCTGGGTCTGCCATCTTTCATTGGATCATACACCCAAGACCTCACTAGCACTGGTCGAAACTCCAGCAGAACATTTCATCATTTAAAAAAAAAAAGTTTCCCATATTTTCCAAAATGAATAATTTTTTAAAACCCAACCCAGAAATCTTTTTTAAAACTTAAACCCAGCTCTGTGTTGTTGGTTAAGAAACCAAAGGGAAAATGTCCCCCAAATGTCCTCAACTATTATTTTTAACACTGAAATATCGGAAAGTTTCAGTCAGCACCAGCCCAAACATTTTTAATTGATTCAAAACAGCAGCTCATCTGGAAGGCCCATTTCTGTTTTAATCTCACTGTGAACCTTGGAACAGGAAGAAAAGCCTTCATAACCACCAGACAAAATCCTAAGTGAGCAGAGGAGTCAAATGCTCCGACTGATCTAGAAAAACATTTCCATAGTCTGTCAAAATGCAGGAGGTACAAATCCATGTAGCACATAGCATGTGGGTATGGGTGGTAGATTTCTTTAACATGGAATTCATTTTGAAACAAAACCTCACATCTTTTGGCAGTAAGGAGTAATTCAGGGTTTGGAGAGAGAAATGATTCAGAGCAACCATGCTATTATATGTCAAATGCTCCTAATTGCCTTAATTCAGGGTTCTGGTTAATTCTCAGTTCATCCTCTTTGTTTTTAGGACACATCGCTCCATAGCATGACACCTATGCGTTAATAATTCCGTTTTTATCTCTGTGAATTAATAACTCAGTTTTTATCCAGTCAAGCTGCTAATGGGGTCGGTAGGAACTGATCAGTGGGAAATGAGAGATGAAATACGAACAGAAATGAACAAACAATACTACCCACTAGGCTCAGAGGAGGGAGAAGGGGAGAACAGAGGTACAGGGAGGCCTGACTTGGGGCACTGGGAGGGGGGAGATGGGAAGGCAGAGGAACTCCAGTAATGCAGTACACAGTGGGGGAATGATTTTGAATCTTTTGCAAAGCCCTTGCCTGATGCCTAGAGCCAAGTGAAACTTTCCTAGCAGGTCTTGAAACCAGGCAAAATTTGGACCCCCCTTGACAAAGTTGGCAACCTTGGGCCATCTCCCTCACCCCTGGCTCTGGGGGGGATTTTCTTTCTGGGGGCAAACTGTAGGTGAGGTGGCCAATTGGCCTGGTTTTCTGAATCTGAAACTGAAAAGCAAAGGCCTGGAAAGTAGAACCCCACATGCAATGGGACTGATACCATGGCTAATTCCACAGCTCTAACTGGGGCCCCCTTCCCACCATGCTTGTCCCTGTCCCGGCTGGCTCAGAGAGCAACCTCCCAGGACCCCAGACCTACACGCCAGCATGCAGGTAATGTCCCACGGGGGCTCAGCCCTGGTTAAACTTGGGAATCTGCTCAGGTTCTGCACTGGAAGATTGGGTGCCTGAATTGAATCAGTCCTTCTCAGTGGTGGCAGCTGACCAACAGCACCAAAGGGCATCTACAGCTGAGTGAGCTCCCCAAAGCTCATTAGTCTTGCCGGTTTATTAAGCAGAGCTGTAAAGAACTGCCCAACCAGCATGTATCCGGCCGGGCTGGCTGCAGTGAGTGCTGAAGAGAGTCTCTCTGGAATCAGGCAACCTCTGCTCTTGGAGGGAGGCTACGCAGGCTTACAGGATCCTGAGTGCAAGCTGGTGGAGTGGCTCCAACTCCTCACACAGGTCTCCCAGCCTGCTGGATTTATGCCAAGGCTTTATTCTTCAGCCGTAGCGGCACGGGTTTTGCCCCACCCTCTTCAGGGGCACAGTGGAGCCAGTGAGCTGGACACAATCCTGTTGAGCAACAGCGACATGACACCCAGCAACTGCTACTAAGAACCACCCTAGAGGGGCCAGATCATGTTCCAATCCAGTCCAGACAGCAGCACCCTTCCTAGGGTCCTGGAGAAACTGTGCTGAGCCAGAATCTGCCCACTGAGTCCCACCACAACCAGCCACTTAAACCCAGTATGTGTGCAGAGGACATCATGAAAGAAAACCAGCATTTTTACATAAACAGAGCTTCCAACACACCCCACTCTTAGCCAGCCCTAGGAAACAACCTGTGTGGCCCACGGGCCTTCTTGGCTCCTAGTCCTGCTTTGTTAGTGCACCTGGAGAGTGCTCAGAGCTGGGAGTTAGCCCCGTGTCTGCTGCACTTTGTGTGACAGGCACCTTCTTGGAGGTTGTGCTAGGGACTGAGTCAAAGATAGCTAGAGTTCCCTCAGGTGACCCAAGCCTCATGGGAGGACATCTTCTAGTGTACCGGGCCAGGAGGAGATGGGACTTGTTAAGGCAGGTCACAGACCAGGAAAACACAGCAGCCTAGGCATTCCAGTCTTGTCTGGGCATTGACCCAATGCATGGCAACCCCACCTGAGCTGCCCCCTGCCATTTCTGCCCCCACAAAGAGAGAGGGCTGTGGGAGTTAATCTATAGCACGCACATCTCACATGCTCAGCACCGCCCACGGCATCCTGCAATCTAATCCATGTACGGCACAGGGGCCCACAAAGCCTGTGGCTCCCAGCACATAGAGCCCTGAATGCAGGAATCTTTGAGAGTGAAGGTGAGCTGGGGGATAGAGGTAGGGTAGCTAATCGGAACGAGGTCATGAAAGTGGAAATTACCATACCTGAGGTAGAAGCCAAACTTGAGCTGCTGGATGAGACTAAATCGGGGGGACCAGACAATCTGCATCCGAGGATATTAAAGGAACTGGCTCATGAAATTGCCAGCCCATTAGCAAAGATTTTTAATTAATCTGTAAAGATGGGGGTTGTACTGTCTGACTGGAGAATCGCTAATATAGTTCCTATTTTCAAGAAAGGGAATAAAAATGATCTGGGTAACTACAGGCCTGTTAGTTTGACCTCGGTAGTATGCAAGGTCCTGGAGAAAATTTTGAAGGAGAAAGTACTTAAGGCTCTAGACGAAAACAGTAACTGTGATAAAATACAACATGGCTTTACAAAAGGGAGATCGTGCCAGACCAACCTGATCTCCTTTTTTGAAAGGATAACAGATGTTTTAGATAAAGGGAATGCGGTTGACCTAATTTACTTAGATTTCAGCAAGGCATTTGATACAGTTCCACATAGGGAGTTATTAGTTAAGTTACAGAAGATGGGGATTAATACGAATATAGTAAGATGGATAAGGAACAGGTTAAAAGGGAGGCTATAGCAGGTCACACTGAAAGGTAAACTGTCAAACTGGAGGGAGGTTACCAGTGGAGTCCCTCAGGGATCGGTCTTGGGACCGATATTATTTAACCTTTTTGTTACTAACCTTGGCACAAAAAGTGGGAATGTGCTAATAAAGTTTGCGGATGACACCAACTTGGGAGGTATTGCCAATACAGAGAATGATCAGGATACCGTACAGAAACTGGAGTATCAGGAATAGGATGAAATTTAGTAATGGGAAGTGCAAGGTCATGCATTTAGGGACAAATAACAAGCATTTTTCCTATAAGCTGGGGACGCATCAGTTGGAACGGACTGAGGAGGAGAAGGATCTGGGAGTACTGGTTGATCATAGGATGACTATGCACCGCCAATGTGATATGACCGTGAAAAAAGCTAATGCGGTTCTAGGATGTGTCAGGAGAGGTATTTCAAGTAGAGACAGGGAGGTGTTAGTGCTGCTCTACAAGGCACTGGTGAGACCCCATATGGAATATTGTGTGCAGTTCTGGTCCCCCAGGTTTAAAAATGATGAATTCAAATTGGAACAAGTGCAGAGAAGGGCTACAAGGATGGTCTATGGAGTGGAAAACCTGCCTTATGAGAGGAGACTCAAGAATCTTGGCTTGATTAGCCTAACCAAAAGAAGGTTGAGGGGGGATATGATTGCTCTCTATAAATACATCGGAGGGATTAATATCAGGGAGGGAGAGGAATTATTTGAGTACAGCACCAATGTGAACACCAGAACCAATGGTTATAAACTGTCCATCAGGAAATTTAGGCTTGAAATTAGACACAGGTTTCTAACCATTAGAGGAGTAAAGTTCTGGGATAGCCTTCCAAGGGGAGTTGTGGGGCAAAAACCATAACTGCTTTCAAAATTGAGCTTGATAAATTTATGGAGGGGATGGTATGATCAGATAGCCTATATTGGAAATTGACTGATCTTTGGCAACGGGTGGTGGATATACAAGTGGCCTAAGAAGTGAGGGTACATAGGGTGGGTTCTGAGTTATTACAGAGATTTGTTTCTTGGGTAACTGGCTGTTGAGACTTGCCCACATGCTCAGGTTTAACTGATTGCCATATTTGGGGTCGGGAAGAAATTTTCCCCCAAGGCAGATTGGCTAGGGCTCTGGGGGTTTTTCGCCTTCCTCCATAGCACAGGGCATGGCTCACCTACCGGTGAATTCTTTGTATTTTAAAGTCCTTAAATCATGATTTAAGGAGGTAAATAACTCAGTTATAAGTTAGTGGCCTGTTGTGGAGTGGGTGGGTGAGGTTTTGAAGCCTGCATTTTGCAGGAGGGCAGACTAGATGATCGTACTGGTCCCTTCTGACCTTAGAGTCTATGGCTATGTCTACACTTACAAAAGCTAGTTAGAATTAGTTAATTTGATCTAACTAATTCGAACTAATTTTAGTTAGTTCAAATTAACTTAATTCAAACTAGCATGGCCCCACTAGAATGCTAGTTTGAACTAGCCATGTCCATGCAGGGCTCTTGCTTAGTTCGAATTAGTCAGTTGCATGAAGGTCAATCTGCCGATTAGTTCGAACTAAGCAGTTAGTTTGAACTAATATGGCCACATTGACTTAATTCGAACTAACTATTTTGAATTAACGGCGGGGTAGCCGTGTTAGTCTGTGTACAGCAAAAACGAGAGTCCTGTGGCACCTTATAGACTAACAGATTTTCTTCGGCATAAGCTTTCATGGGCTATAACCCACTTCGTCAGATGCATGAAGTGGAAATCACAGTGGAGAAGTATACATACACATGCCAGAATGGAGGAGGGCAATTGTTAGCAAAGTCAGTTCAGAGAGCAGATGGGGCCTCTTCACACCAGATGATCAGTGTGTGAACAGAACACATTTTTGTAATGAGCTAACCATTCCAAGTCCCTATTCAGACCCAATCTGATTGTGTCAAGCTTGCAAATCAGCTCCAGCTCTGCAGTTTCACACTGAAGTCTGTTTTTGTAGTTTCTTTGTTGAAGTACGGCAACTTTCAGGTCAGCTACTGAGTGTCCATGGGGGTTGAAGTGTTGGGTTAGTTCGAACTAAGCAATCAAATTTATTAGTTCGAATTAAGGAAGCCCTTAATTTGAATTAATGAAAGCCTAGTGTGGCCAAGGCTTAAATTAGTTCGAATTAAGCTTCCTTAAGTCAAACTAACTTGCAAGTGTAGACATAGTATGAGACTATGACTGGAGAGATGGGAGCTTTCAAGCCGTGATCAAGGTGGGTTCAGTCAGCTCCCCGCTGCCAGACCATTCACCCCACAACCTCAGAAATGGGAGGATGGAGAGAAGAATAAACAAGAGCAACAGAGCTGTGAGATCTCTCACACGCATGCTCTAAAACATCTCCCTGTCTCCATTCAGACCCCTGGGGGTAAATAACTACCAAAGACATCCTGCTTGTAGTCACTGAAAGGCAATACACCGGGTTAATATTGCCCTGAATCGGAGCAGAAAACTAGACTATTGGGGAGCAATAAATGCAAGGAGTTGCATGGAGTGGGGTTCCAAATAGGCCAGGCATTTATTGGCCCTGTCTATCAGCCCCCCGATTTAGGTATGTAATATTGTTTGAGTCTGAGCTCTAACCAGAGCAGGGACAGTTGGTTAGTGGAAAAGACCCATATGCACCAGAGTGAAATACAGAGCCCAGAGGCTCAAACTGTACCCAGAAATCACTTCAGCTGGGCCATGGTGTTGCAGTTCTGAAGTCCTTTCCAGTGGGTCTTGTCTTTGGGGTCAGCCCTCCCTCCCCCCGGGTCACCATCCTCTGCAGCCCTCCTTGCTAGAGCTTCCCACTTCTGCATGCACATCCCTCAATGAAACTTACTCCGGCTCCTGGTGGATCTCTCACCCAGTCCTTCTGCCTGCAATCTCTGGAGAATGGTCCACAGGCCTCCTCTCAGCACCAGCCATCCCCTTCGTAGGCACTGCCAGACTGGATCAAACCAGGGATTTATCTAGCCCGTTGTCCTGTGACTAGCCTCAGATGCTTCACAGCAAAGCATAAGAAACCCTCTACTAGCAGTTATGGGATAACCTGCCCACAGACAAATCTTCCTAAATGCCAGTGGTTAGAGGTTGGCTGAAGCCCTGAAGCATGACATTTTAAGGCATAGATCCTCAAAGTATTGACATCAATGGGAACTAGGGTCTTAAGTCCTTTGAGAACTGGGCCTAAATCCTTTCCAAAACTCTTGTAACAGTTGGGTGATTTTTAATCTGTATTCTTCTACCAGGTTATTCTTATTAGTCGTAGCAGTGAAACCCTACTAAGCTCTTGGGTCCACCACTAGCTTGTGGCAGTGAGTTCCAGAGTGGAACAGATGTCTGCATTAAAAAAAAATCATTGACTGCAGTTGCCACTAATTAGCATCTTTGCTGATAGTCTCAGCAGAGAGAAGTGAGGGAATGCTGGAGACTAATTAGGGTTTCACCTTCAGCAGGCCCAGGGAGGTGTAAATGGTGCCAGAAAAGGAGGCCCTGCCATTGTTCATACTGACCCTGCTCTGTAGCTGCACGGAGGGCATCAGTCCTAGATTGGTCAATTTCTCTCACACAATGCTCTTCATTAAAAAAGAGAGAATATCTGAGCGGTGCTGGGCCAAATGCATATGACGCTTCCACTGGTATGGGCCGCCTGTACAAACAGTGTTTAAAGGTTCCACCAACCTCTGCATAAGCTCACCATGATGTAATCGGCTCCCATGGCAGCTGGCTTAGAGCTTGGTTAATTTCCTTTCATGAATCAAGCTGAGGAAGGAAAAACAACAACAAAATCTGACAAATGATGCCTGGGTTGATTTACTGACTAGCTGTCAGCCCAGGAGCCCCAGGAAAGAGGAGCCTTTGTTTCTAACAGCTTCCACCAAATGCTTGTGCAAGCTCATTACAAAATCTCCCTCTGGGGTGATTTAGGTTGCTAGGGAGGTAGGAAACATGCACAACATCAGCTTTCAAGGATGACATGGAATCCACCATTTGGTCACAGACCCCAGCCCCTGCCTGGCCACCCACTAGGACTGCTCCAAGTCTCTGTGCTGTGGATCCCCAGGATGTCTCAATTTTTGGGAGCCTGAACAAAGTCAAGCCACTGTCCCAATCATGGGGTTCCTATGCACACACTCAGAGCACAGGCCTTCTCTCCAGCACCATATTCTCAGTGCTGGAACCCATTGCCCAGCATCCTTGCCCCTCTGGGTGCAGTGCTGACCTTTCAGACTCTCTGGGACCTGAGCACACCCCTCGCCCAGAATTCCACCCCAAAGATGTGTCTGCATAGATCCAGCAGGTCACTTCCTCTCCACACCAGCAGTAGGCACATAGCCCAAGTGGGATGCCTTTTTTAGCCCTCTCTTTCTGCTGTCTTCCTGACTAAGGTCCATCTTGCTCTGACCCTGGAGGGTCTCCCAGGCTACAGGTGAGTTTGGAGGTCCTAACCCTAGGATGATCATTTAGTATGGAAATAAGTGACCATTATGCACTTGCATGTCCCATTGATACAAAACCCAGAGTAACTCCAACCCCACCATCTGCTTCAATCTGATGTCCTTAGAAGACCTATAAATGTAAAAAGTGCACAGGTCACCTTGCCTCAATGTTCTCAACATTCAGGCAGGACTGCACTTAGGCAGCTGTATATTTTACTGTTGTGACCTTTTCTCCACCACCAGAAATATCATAGCCATTGTCTATAATTCCCGTTCATTATCATTCTCTCCTAGAACCTTGTGAAGGGAAGCTTTACTTCTGTTTCTTTTTTTTTTAAATTACTAGGCACTTACTTCTATTTAGACTCCTTATTTGGCAATGTAAATACTACCACACAGCAAAGTGGCAACTCTAGATAAATAGGCAGCCTGGAGATCAACCCCAGCACTTTACTGTCTTTGTCAGACAGTCATTTTCTGCTTTTTAAATGACCTCCTGCTTTTTTTTTTAAACTCCGCACCAGCTGTGGTACGTGGGCTCATCAGCATCTGAAGAATGTCTGAGAACCTTAGGGCTGGGAGTAGTGCATCCATTAATATGTCATAGCTTTTAAGGTCAGAAGCCATCATGACTATCTAATCTGATCTCATGAAAACATGGTCTCTATGTGACCTTGGGCAAATTACTTAACGTCTTTCTGCTTCAAGTACCAAATCTGTGGCTTGATCCAGTGTGACAAACCTAGGAAAAGACCTGAGTGTTAGCTACAGGGCTGCATTTCCCCACTTAACCTCAATGATAAACAGCTGCTTTTGGCTCCCCGCATCACACTGCTAGATTGGCTAGCCTGAAACAGCTCAGCAAAGCTCCACACATCTCTAAGCCAGCAGCTACTGATGGGATGCTCCTTCACATAACTGCAAGCAACAGTTACTCTCAAAACATCCTAGCACTGTGACTGCTCCTGGATACATACTGCTTGGAGGCCTTTGATACCAGCCTAGCAAGGAAAAGTTTGAGGTTCTTTGTTTTGTGGCACTAGCAACTCAAAAAGTCACAGAGAGATATAAAATGAACCGAAGACAGGGACTCATGCACCCAAAAGATGCCAGAGTATGGCTGCCTTCCATTGACTTACATGTAACCCAGAGTTCTGCTGCCACTGCTGGTATAAATCTTTCTGCATATCTCCGGGGTGGCAAGACAGCTGTAACTATGGACACAATGAGTTATTCAATAAAGAGAAGAGTTTCAGATTCAGAGCGCTGATGTGAACAATCTGGTGCCTCCCTGAAGTCAGCAGCGTGCCCAAAGGGAGGTAGAGAAGCAAAGGGGGGATGGGGAGCTGAAGACGGTTGCTCTCCACCATATAAAGGAGAAGCCACTTGACTGCAGGTGCCTTGGTGAATTCAAATTTGTCTTGATTAAGATGCCATCCCATTCACACAAATATTATCTCATCATTACTTACCCAGTTAAAAAAACGTGTTTCTGGTGTTCAGATACCTTGGTGATGGGAATAGAATAGAATAGAATAGAATAGAAAAATGGGTTCCCTATTCTTTCTTTCATTAAAGAGCTTCCTGATTATCCACTTCTTTTGCAGGCAGCTGTGCCCCCCAACAACATGAAGAATTTTATAGTCCAGAATATTGCAAAGGGCTGAAGTTGAGCGATGCTCTTTATAAATCAAGCGTATACATGGACTGACACACAGTGCTTCCTCTCTGCTCTGTGCCTATGTCCACTGGCCATCAAGCCACTTGTTAATGAACAGTAATCCATCTCTCCGGGATCATTGCCCATTAATATTGGCTGGCTCTCAGAAATATTAATATTCATTGCTGGTGGGTCTGGTTCACAGCAGTTTTATAGGGTTCTGTGCAGCTACCACCTCACTTTTCACCCCAGATGTCTGGCCCAGAGACTACTGATTCCTTTGCTCATGGTCAGCCCCACAAGCTTGCTTTGCTGGAGAGCCTTAACTTTCCAAAGAGGGGAAATAACTGCTCCCATCAACACTGATCCTGAAACGGCTTCGCCTCCTTGGTGGCCTGAAGAAGAACTCAAGAAACTGGTCATGTCTGCAGTTTGAAAACTGACTTCAAAAAGGATTGAGGGGTTCAGTTTGTGGGAGGTCTCAAGCTGTTCAGCTTTACTAACCAGTATATCATATGTGTGTGTTGGCTGCATATGGGTCTATGTCTGTCTTTACTTTATGGGCAGGTTTACTGTATGTTTTCCTTTAATCAACCCTCAGAACAGCTGAGACGCAGGATGACAAATCACCCCCACTTGGAGGGTGACAGATGTAAATTCACTTACCCACTCACCCTCCTAAGCATGCTCATCCGATATCCCACTCGTAACCTGAAGGGGATGACAGCATGGTTGGGTAGAAACAGATGGAAGGAGAGGGTCAAAGAGGGGAAGTAGAGAAGAATAAGGAAGGCAGAAATGGAGGAAAGAGAACTCAGCTAGTGCCATGGTGTGGATCTTGAGAAGATTAGATAGGCTATGTACACACGAGAACACTTGTCCCGCAATAAGTTATTGAGGGACAAGGAAAGCGCTATAAATATAGCGCTTTCTTGTGTACACATGTGCTGGTTTTTTCGCAAAGGAGCATTCACCGTGTGAATGCTCCTTTGCGAAAGAAGAGCAGTGCATGGTGGGCACCTGTCCCACCATGCGCTGCCCACAGCCAGTCTCCTAGCCCAGCTGCAGGGCTTCCGGTGGCAGCGGGGGCTGCGTTGCCAGCCCCCGCTGTTATCCAAAGCCCCGAGGCTGAGCTGGGGGCTGACCCGAACCGGCGAGGGTTTGAGC
>ML686140.1:3315317-3335567 GCA_007922175.1 Pelusios castaneus | reverse complement strand
TGGGCAGCTGGTTCGGGCCAGCCCCTAGCTCAGTCCAGGGGAGCTGCCAAACCGAGCAGCTCCCAAAAATACTCAATTTCACTGCTCTGCTAGGTCCACCTAGCCCCTACAAGTCGACTTAGGCGTCCAGTGTGGACGCTCTAAGTTGATTTGGCAGGGTCCCCTTTAAGTTGACTTAATTTTTGAGTGTAGACATACTAAGTCAACTTAACAAAGTCGACTGAAATTAACAAGTGTAGACATAGCCATAGGGCCCCTGGGCTTGGACTCAGAGTAGAGGATGGGTCTGGGTCCCAAACCTCCTCCCCCATGGGACATTATCAGAGGGGCCCCCCTTTGGGGATGGGGTGACTGAGGGCACCCTGACCCACTAACTGTGGGAAAAGCGTGGACCCACTGGAAGAGAACCAGCTGTTTGCCACAGGACCCATTTAGCACACTTTGTACTGAGGATCCAGATCAGTTCTGCTGCCTCCCCAAAGCCTGTAGGAACGCAGCGACGGCTTCTGTTAGTTGTCTGCTGGCACTGCCATCAAGATGGCCACGCTGAAATGAGGGGCAGATAATTGACGGTGTTTAAAACCTGCTGGCCATGGGTTAGCTGACACCCAGTTTGAGTAGCAAGCACAAGACCCAGACTGGCGGTGTAGCTGGCAGTTGTTGCTTATGATTATGAGTCTACCCACAAACTGCAGCTTTGTCACATCCCCCAGGATGGCATCAGAGCTCTAAATCTAACTTCAATCTGTTTATGATAGCGCTGGTGCCATGAATAATGCATGAGCCCTTGGCTTGCTATAAAACATTTATTTTTTCCTCTCTAAGGGAACCATAAAATAGTGCCTTCTAATGATTGCTTTATGGAAATGAAATACTCAGACTCCAAGTACATGAACTGGTAGAAGGCTCTTCCCTCTCCACCCCCCACCTCCCAGACAGCGCTGGGGTGGCAATAGGGAAGTTTTGAGGTCTTATTAAAACCCTAAGTTGTCCTGGGATTCCAAAAATAGTTAAGGTATTTTTCTCCTCTTCCCCTGCAGCTGTTAAATTTATGGAGGGGATGGTATGATTAGCCTATTTTGGAAATTGACTGATATTTGGCTACGGGTGGTGGATATACAAGTGGCGTAAGAGGGGAGAGTACGTGGGGTGGGTTCTGAGTTATTACAGAGAATTGTTTCTTGGGTAACTGGCTGTTGACACTTGCCCATGTGCTCAGGTTTAACTGATCACCATATTTGGGGTCAGGAAGGAATTTTTCCCCAGAGCTGATTGGCCTGGGCTCTGGGAGTTTTTCGCCTTCCTCTGTAGCACAGGGCCCGGCTCATCTACCGGTGAATTCTCTGTATCTTAAAGTCCTTAAATCATGATTTAAGGGGGTAAATAACTCAGTCATAGGTTGGTGGCCTATTGCTGGAGTGGGTGGGTGAGGTCTTGAGGCCTGCATTTTGCAGGAGGTCAGACCAGATGATCGTACTGGTCCCTTCTGATCTTAAAGTCTATGAGTCTGTTAATTCAGTGCAAAGCTGCTTTTTATGCTTCTTCTCCCTTCAGGACAGCCACAGTCAGGTGAGGAGGGCATGAACTGATTTACACTCCTCAGCCCCCTTCCCTTCCCGGGAATTGATCTGTGCTGCAAACAAATCCTGCTCTCTCCTGATTGCCTACTTTCTATCTGCCATCAGGATGCACCAGCCCAAGGCTGAGCCTGCTCCGTTATCCTTCCCCTGCACATGCTGAGACAGCCAGCAACATGGACCGGCAAGTCAGTCAGGAATCACATTCCAGCATCGCTCGCTCCTGCCCCAGGAGAAACTCATACAGGCAAAGAGTTAATGGATGATAACAGTATCCAGCATACTTTTCCATTTGCTGGGTCCTGCACACCAATGGGCACCAGCTTACACCTGGGCAGGGGAAGGGAGTTCTGTCTCCAAGCCCAGACCCATCCACTCCTTGCTCTGTCCTCAGACTGCCAGCCAGGTTGACAAGCAGTGCCCATTCAGAGCACCTCTTTAGTGACACGGGAATGGCATGGAGACTCTTCTAAACATTACATATAGGACCACATGACATAGCTGCTCCTCCTTTTGGCCCTTATCCTGAAACTCACCATGGGCCAGATATCTGTTCAGAGACCCATCTATGGAACTTGGTCCCTGATTATAGTCAATGGTGTCTCTGCTTATTCAATGGAAAAGACCAGATTCTTGGGTCCAGATGAGCTGTGCTCAGCACAGAACCTGAAGCGAGGGGGTAGGGATGAATGGGGAACAAAAGTGGATAAAAGCTATCTTTCCATTCACCTGATCCAAAAAGCATCCAGAGGCCAGTTCAGAGCCCTGCAGGTAAGTTAAAGCAGTCTCATGGCTGCTCTAGCCTATGTAAATTTATAGCAAGGACTTTCTACTGCTAGGATCTGCAACCCAGGGCATTCCAGTCATGCCCCCAATTCCCAATACACTGGGGTTCTGGGAGCAGTGACAGAGACAGCAGTGAGTGGGGGAATGCTTGACTGCCTATCAGAGAGCAGTGCAAAGAGGCTGGGGCAGTTTCAGAAGGTGAGGGCGAGGTCCTTCCTGGGGAAGATTTTCTTTTTACCATTCCCTATCCCTCACCATTGGGTGGCAGGGATGAGGGGGTGCTATTTTCATTCCCTTCTCTTATTTCCTGTTAAGTGAAAGATCCTGGGCCACCAGGTCTACTTCAAGTTAGAAAGTAGGTTGCTGTCAAATGCACTCAGCTGTGTCTTGGATGTCCCAATGGGATATCATAACAGCACCTTCCTCCTCCAGCCCTCGTGCAAACATCTGCATTGCTATTCTTAACCCAGTAGCTCGAAGCCTGTGAGCCTGAGTCAATTGACCCAGGCACTGAGACTCAGAGCTGTGGGGTTTTTATCGCAAGTTAGACTTGCCCTTTCAAGTTCTGTTAATCTGATCAACATGCAAAATGTCTTGTAAATATTGCTGGGATCTCTTCCATCCTGAACGTGGTGTAGCTGTGATATTGGCACAGGAAGCAGCATCATGCATATAACAATCCCCAGCACACTTTGTTTCTCCTTCCACTTCCAAAAACCTTGGCTGCTTTCCTTTCTAGAAAGGAACCGGTCAAGAAATGACGCAGAGAGGGCCAGGAAATGTCTCTTTCTCCAAATCCTGCCTGCTTATCTCATAAAACATCACTAAAAAGGAATGATTGCTCAAAGAAAATATTTGAGAAAAATGAAATGTTTTAAGTTTTGGCCAAAAACCATAGAATTTTATGAGAAACAGATGTTTTTTGCAAGTTTCCCCTGTCCAAAAAAACCCTTACATTTAAAAAACAACCTTGCCCAGCTCTGTCTCTCCGTGCCTCAGTTTCTCCCTGCAAAACAAGGATAATGATACTTTCCCTCTTTTGTACACCACTCTGAGATCAAAAAAGTGCTCTAGAAAAGTCTAGGATTATTTATAGTTTCTCTAACAATCCCAGATCTGCCAGCATCCACAAACACCTGAAAATTCTCTCTTTATTAGTATTCCTTTCACACCTCCCACTGGTGAAAGGTTTGATGCTAATAAATGCTATTCTGAAAGGTGTTGATGCCTGAATCTAATTTTATTTTATTTTTGACACAGTGGGTTTGTATCTCCATAGAGGCTTTCAGACAGATTTAGGGTGGGAATTTAGTCTGTGAATATATAAAGGGTGAGTGTGTTTTAGGGAGAAATGAAAAGTTATAAAAAACCCTAAATGATTAGATTATTGAAACAATTAAATTGTTCTCTTTTCTTTTTCACTCTCCCCACCCACCCTCCTTCTTCATTGTAATAGATCCCCACATTGTTATAAAGTTCCACACGCCAACAGTGCTGGGCAATAGAACCAGACAGCAAAAATGACTGTAATTTTGCTGTAAAATAGCTCATTCTACGTACCACATCCAAGTGGAGTAAAATATAGAATGTTTTTAAAAAAAAACACTAACAGTGCAAAATTCATCAGATTCTTAAGCCTGTCTCAGCCCAGCTACTCTATGCTGGACCCAAGTCTGACATCAGAAATCGCAACATTAAAAAACCAATAGGGGAACACTTCAATCTCTCTGCTCATTCCATTGAGGACTTGTTAATAGCGGTGCTAAAGCAAATGAATAACAAACTGCAGCTTCAAAGAGAAACTGCTGAATTAGAATTAATATGTAAATTTGACTCTGTTGCCTCAGGGTTAAACAGGGACTAAGGATTTTTTTCGCATTACAACAGGTGATTTGACCTCACCTTCCTCTATGTGCTGTTCTCCAGTGTTTGAATCCCAACACCTATTCTGATTTTCTGTTACAGCCTGACCTGATCCTGTGTCATACATTTCCCTGCATTTAATTTCCTCCCATTCTGTAAGTTCCCCATCTTCAAAGCGTCTGACAAAGTGGGATTTTCTCCCACAAAAGCTCATGCGATAGATAAATGTGCTAGTCTTTAAAAGTCCCACAGGACTCCTTGTTTGTTTTGTTGACCTAGAGACTAACACGGCTCCCCCTTTGGAACTATGCTGTTATTAGTAATGGATCTGTGCGTCAGGGTTATTTTGAATATGAGCTTTGTGTCAAAAGAATGTCCATGTAAAGCTGCACAACAGAAGCCCAAATTACAGAGCTGAGAAATTAGAGGTCTCTTTACAGTCGGCTCTCTCATGTCATGGGCTGATATGTCGCTCACCTGGGGGAGCGTGCAGGCTAGAGCCCCTTTGCAGAGGTAGGGACAGATAGGTCCTCACCCGTTGTCATGGGGATGAGGTAGGACGGTTTTACTCAGCCACACCACACTAAGGACACAATGCTGTCCTCTCTCACTTGCACAGAGGAACTTGACCTTACAGGCACAGCCTTCCGGCCCTTTTGTGCCAACTAGGCAGCCACAGAACAGGTGTATGGGCTCCCCACGAGCCTCCATCTGACGCAGAGGCCTCTCATAGTGTGCTAGGACTTCAACAGTCCTGCACCAGCTCCCATGGGGGCAAAAGAGGCCTGAGGATAGAGTGAAGGCTGTGTGTGGGTGCAGGCTAAAGGGTGAAGCATGGTTGGGATGGTCTCAGAGATCTGTGCTCCACCCACTGGATCCCACTGCCTGCTCTCAAATGATGATGATGGTTTAGCTACAAATCATCATGAGATAAGGGCAGGCACCATGTGCGCTGGAAATAACAGTTCCACTAGTCACTGATGCAGAAGGAATCTTGTATCCTTGAAATGAGACTATTAGGAGGACAAGAAAAAAAATGAAAAAAAAGAGTAAGGTTAGGAAAGGAAAGAAGGGTTTCAAGATGAGGAGAAGGGCTGTTGAAGCAAGACAGCTGCTAACCGAGTGCCAGTTTGGGTACAGGGGGCTTTTGCAAATACCTGGTCAGTTTAAGTTGAATACCAGGCACGTTTCCTAGAAATTCTGACTAGGTGAACAAGCTAACAGATGATAATATTGGGTCTTTAAAAGTGCCACTAGACTCCAATGTTGGGAGGGGGACTCATTGCCCTGAAGCTCCTGTGTGTGACAATGAGGGGGCAGTGTCAAAACATAATTTGAGAAAGGAAAGAGCACACCAGCTCAAATGCGAAGTCACCCCCCACAATGAAACTCACCCCTCCTTGCAAGGGGCCAGTGCACTAAGTCTCACAACGTGTCTAGGTAGCATATTCATCACTGAACTGGTTAACAGTGCTACGCAGCACCACGTGGCATCCTTTCTGAGATCAGCACCTTCAGAAAGAGAAAACACATGATGCTGATGGTGAGATTCAAAGCTGGATGCTTTTATGTGAACAATTCAATGAAGCACTGTTAAGGATCCAAAAAAGAGACCAGCCACAAAGCACATCCCTCATCATTGCTCATTAATGAGAGCCAGGCCCTCCCATGTGCATTCCACCAATTCATTTCTTATCCTGCCTGGGCTGTTGAAGACCCATTGGGGCTTTTTGCAGGAGGAACCTAACTCCATAGAACAGCCATCAGCTTCTAACCCAGTTCCATGCATTATCATCACCAGCCGTCAGCAGAGGAAAGCAACAAGAAAGACAAATAATATCTAGAGGTCAGAGCATGGGACTGTAAGCCAGGAGTTTCTGATCTTTAGCTCCAGTGCCAATATCTGCAGGGCCTCAGGCAAGATACTATTATTTTTACTGTGATAGGAGCTAAGGGCTTCCATCAAGCCACACTGTGCTAGATGCAGTGTGGACTCATAACAAAAAGACAGCCATTCCTGGCCCCAGAAGCATACAATCTAAGCATAAGACAAGAGACAACAGGTACGGTAGTTACCGCAAACAGACAAGGCAACGAGTGGATCCTGATCAGTAGGACACCCAGCAGTCACATAACTGCCCAGTTGTGACATGTTTTGCAGGCATGACAGTAGGGATGAATCTTAAGGCAGGATTGGAAGGAAGACAGCGTGGCCTTGTGGAGCTCCTACTATGCAAGGGAAGAAGCATGGTGGAACTTGCTGGGAAAGTGACTGAACCCCTTTGCTGCTCCTTCTGTGAAATGGGGACATGACACTGACCATCATGCAGGGTTCCCTGGGCTAATCCGATCCTGATGTGGAAGCACCTGGAGGAGGCAACGTGCCAGAAGAGTGCTCAGCATTTTCAGCAGGATGATTTGAACCCAGAGTGCTCTACAAATGGGAATCTCCTCATCTACCACAGCCAAGGAGCTGTGGCTGGGCTGGGATGCACAGCAGCTTCTGAAGAAGTATTAGTGACCATTTCTGCCAGGCTGCTATGTCAGAGAGGGAGCACTGGCTTCTCTCCCTTTGATTCTGGGAGAAGATCACCAGGGATCTGTCTGAATCAAGCTACCCCAGGCTGCCAATAGCTTGCAGTTTGTTTTGCCTTTCTAATGAACTAGGCTTCTCAGGGTTACCAAAATACTTCCAGGGGTGTTGACTCAGGGCCTCCTGGGATAACTACCTGAAAATGCAAATACCAGGGAAAGCTGCAAAAGGAGAGCAGATTCTCCCACTACTGATGGGTTACCTGAAGATAAACTTCCCCAGCCAGTCACAAACTATGCTTCTGATTCCCCACGCTGGACATCAAGAAGCCACAATAAATACAAACAGCCCCCTTTACTGCATTTCAGGCACTGGTTCCCAAATAGCCACTGGGTCTAGTAAAGAGGTGTTACTTAAAACTCCAAGCTCTTTACCCCCCAAAAAAGATCTTTTGACCCCAAAGAGCCAGCCACATTGCCAGAACAATATAAGTTTGGAGCTTGCCCAAAATATCATGCTGCCAGGCCATTCCTTTAGTAATTAAAACTAAAGGTTTATTATACAAGGAAAGAAAGAAACTATGGCTATGTCTACACTAGAAAAAGTTAGGTCAACTTTGTTAAGTCGACTTAACTTTAAGTTGACTTAGTTCACTTTGTTAAGTCGACCTAGCCACCCTTAAGACTTACTCCACGTCCACACCGTCCTTAAGTCAACTTAAGGCTTAAATCAACAGAAGGAGTGGTTCTTATTAAGTCGACTTAAGCTTTCATTAAGTCGACTTAAGGAATTTCTTAAGTCGACTTAATGAAAGTCTGGTGTAGACATGGAGTAACTTAGGTTGACTTAAGCCTCCTCAAATCCACCTAAATTGCTAGTCTAGACATAGCCTTCGAGAGTACTGTTAAAAGGTCAAAGTAATCACATATATACATTTAAAAGTTTACATTTAAAAGATTTAAAAGTCCATATACATCAGGTTTCCAGTAGAATTTGGAGTTTATAGATTTGTATAGTCCCATAGACGCACATCCAACACCTGGATGGGGTTAAGTCCTTTGTTCACAGCTTCAGTTAGAAATCCAGTTCAAAGGAAAGTAGACCAAATAGTTCATGTATAGAGTTTGTTCTAATTCTCCATGAGAATTAGCAGGGTGATTCCAGGCTGGTGCTAGCTGAGATATCAGTCCTGGGGCCCAAACTTTCCCTGAGAAGCTTGGGCAGATGTGAAATAAAAGGATTATGCTTCAAACTTCCTTTTACAGCTGTAGCAAGGTGGGCATTTGCAGGTAATTTCCTCACGTGGGCTCAGATGACAGTTCACAGATACTTTCTTCTGTGGAGAATAGTAATGTATTTTGTCCTTTGAAGTAAAACCTTCACCCCTCAGGCACCACAGGTAATTAGCTGCATTAACACCCTTAATAGACAGACAACAGAGTCCTGTGGCACTTTTAAAGACTAACAGATTTATTTATCGCATGAGCTTTCGTGGGAGAAGGGATCTTCTCCCATGAAAGCTCATGCGATAAATAAATCTGTTAGTCTTTAAAAGTGCCACAGGACTCTGTTGTCTTTCTACAATAGACTAACACGGCTACCCCTTTGGAATTTGACCCTTAATAGACAGTTTACTTTGGTACATAAAAGGTCCATCTAGATGTTCATGTTCCCTTTTGACCTCTTCAAATAGAACAATAGTAACAGATAGGGAAGTAGTTCATTTACCTTGCTAACCTCTAACAAGAGAGATATAAACAACATCGAGAAACTACTAACAATACACATACATATCAAAGCCCTGGTCCACTGGTAAAACTACCATTGTGGTTTCCTACAATGTGTCTTTAAAGGTTAGATTTGGCTCATGTATTTTACAAGATGGCTTGGCCTTTTCAGGTTTAGCATGACAGGGATCTGATGCCCATGATTCCCCTTACCAATGCTTTATCAGCCCTCCCTCCCCCCACACCTCTGCAAAATCCAAACATGAGGATAAGAAACTGGTCATTCTGCCCATCCTCAGGCCACATCTAATCAGGCCCTGGCTTTGCAAACATATAGGGTGGAAATATGCTGCACCGTGAACTCTTCTTCACTGTTTCTGTTTACCAGCCTACTCAGTCCAAGACAGAACAAAACCTTTCCCTCCCTGTCACTCTCCATCACACCCGCTCTGTCTATGTATGCTGGGTGTTGCCAATGCACAGAACTTACAAAACACTGGGCCTGATTCTCCACCCATTCAGGAGCAGCTCCACTCAAACTCATGGAGTGACAGTAAGCAAAAGGGGAACTGGGGCCCATCTATGTCCTATTCCATTTCACTGGCCTCCCTGCCTACTGTGGATGAATTAGAGTAAAGTTGTCCATAGCTCATCAGTATATCAGTGCAACTTGGGAGAATTTCCTTGTCTCCCCAGGCCACACAGGGGCTGCTTGTTCTCCTGACCCTTTAGTTCTTCACTATTATATCCTCATTCGTGCCGCCTATCTTCATGCCAAGCTTCTCACCTCGTCTCCAGCCCTGATGAGATACAGCTGTGACATTGGGTGTAAGTTCATCCCATTTCCTTCCATGAATAAATACATTTAAAGATTAATTATGGGAAATAAATATTCATGGAGGCACAGAGTCCATCCATCAGGATGGTGGCTGCAGCAGGCTGTTGCTATGAGATTAATGCCTGTAGGTTTCAGTGCCTGTTTTCTCCTTTTGAAAAAGTTTTCGCTGGATGGCTGGCATTCTCTTCACCTGGCAAAGAGGCACGTCATGTCTGAACAGCTTCAGAGCAAAGGGCTTCAGTCACTGGAAAGACAAGGGCACCAAAAGGCAACAGTCTGTCAGGAAGAATGGACAAACAGAGCTCTAAATAGCAATGGGTTAGAAGTGAGCAAAGGAAGGAACAGGACCCAATGCCAGGGAACGTTCCCTAGCAGCAAGTGGGGTGAGAATCTTTGAGCATGACCCTGCTGGGGTATGCCAGGGCACAGGAGCACTCTCTTGGGTAAAACAACTGGATCCTTTGTCACCAGGACCTTGGCTTTATGTCTCATCTGAAAGGTAAATGGCCTAATAGGTCTTTGCCACCGCTAAGAGTCAAGTCCTGCAGCCCTTCCTCAGTTCTTACACTCATTCAAGCCCATGGGAGTTTTGTCTGAGCGAGGACTGACCCCTATGGATGCTATCTGGAAAGATCGTGTCATATTATGGAATCTGAGACTCCCTGCCTCTTTGTGCTTTCATTCCCAGCACTGCAAAGTGGGTGGACAATCCTGCCCTGGATTTGCCCCTCCCTGCACTCCTTTCGCACAGGTGTCAATGACAGCACAAAGGGCCCCATTGTGCCAGGATAGGGCAGACACGCAGTAACATTCTCAGCTGCAGTGAATGAAGAAGGAAGTATACATTGGCTGAATTTCAGCCATTCGTATCCCTGCACTGGGCCAACCACAGTAATACACAGCATGTGGTGCAACCGCCATGCCTGCGGCTGAGATGCAAATATAAACCAGACATTGGCTCTGCTTCCACCAGTGCAATGATTGCTGATCACATGCCCAGACCTATAGAAGCAGCTCCGTCAGGGCTGCTAGGGTGCCATTTTCAGATCACTGGGAAGTTTGGATTGGAGAAGCATGTAAAAGGCTGGATGCTTCTCAGAACCGTTCGACTATCAGCGGGTAGGGATCAATCGCTCAATGTCTAGTTGGCAACTCGTAATAAGTGCAGTGCCCCAGGGGTCAGTCCTGGGGCCAGTGCTGTTCAACATCTTCCTTAATGATCTGGATGATAGGATAGATTGCACGCTCAGTAAATCAGCGGATGACACCAAGCTGGGGGGAATGGTAGACACACTGGAGGGCAGGGACAGGATCCAGGGAGAACCAGACAAATTGGAGCATTGGGCCAAAAGAAATCTCATGAGGTTCAACAAGGACAAGTGCAAAGTCCTGCACTTAGGACGGAAAAAATCCCATGTATTGCTACAGGCTGGGGACCGATTGGCTAACTAGCAGCCCTGTAGAAAAAGACTTGGGGATTATGGTGGACGGGAAGCTGGACATGAACCAACAGTGTGCTCTTGTTGCCAAAAAGGCCAATGGCATATTGGGCTGCATCAATAGGAATGTCGCCAGCAGATCGAGGGATGTGATTATTCCCTTCTATTCAGCACTGGTGAGGCCACGTCTGGAATACTGTGTCCAGTTTTGGGCTCCCCACTTCAGAAAGGATGTTGACTAATTAGAGTCCAATGGAGGGCAATAAAAATGATTAGGGGGCTGGGGCACATGACTTACGAGGAGAGACTGAAGGAACTAGGCTTATTTAGTCTGAAGAGAAGACTGAGGGGGGGATTTAATAGCAACCTTCAACTACTTGAAGGGGTGCTCCAAAGAGGAGGGAGCTAGGCTGTTCTCAGTAGTAACAGAGGACAGAACAAGGAGCAATGGTTTCAAGTTGCAGCTGGGGTGGTTGAGGTTGGATATTAGGAAAAACTTTCTCACTAGGAGGGTGGTGAAGCATTGGAATGGGTTACCTACGGAGGTGGTGGAGTCTCCATCTTTGGAAATATTTAAGGCCCGGTTAGACAAAACCCTGGCTGGGATGATTTAGTGGGAGTGGTCCTGCTATTACCAGGGGTTTAGAATAGATGACATCATGAGGTCCCTTCCAGCCCTAAGATTCTATGATTCTAACTTGGCTCTGCAAAGCTGGGCCAGAACTCAGCATTGCCAGCTCCCACCATTTCATCACACATTTCATGATACTTGCTATTTTTCTTAAAGTGCCATCTCCTGGGTCAAGCAATTTCATGAGAATCTCAACTTTCATTTTTTTTTTAAAAGAGTAAGTTTCTAGCCCTTGTGATGGAATAAAAAGCTTGAAAATGAACCGAGTGCAAGGGCCATGTTCTTATTTTATTTCTGTCATTTCTAGCATTCATAACAAAGAGGTCAAATGGCAATGCTTTTAAATGGCTATCACCTAGGGCTGTAATCCTGAAAACTATAGAAGCATAGCAGTCACCCTGTTACTTTTTATTTTGGCTTCTACAACACTCCCAGTCCCAGCACTGCAGAATTTAGGGCTTCCCCTTTTCCGCCTTTCTGCTGGCTTTTATTTTGTCTGTCTGGCAGTCCCTAACCTGGGTGTGTAGGGAGCAGGAAAAACATGACAAGAAGTGAGTTTCTTTTTCTTGTAGATTTTATTCAACTGCTGCAACTACTTTCCTCCTGGATGGGCACTGTGGGCGCCAGATCCTCAGCTGCTGTAAATCAGCAGGACTCCAGTCACTTCAGGCAAGTCTGATTTACATGAGCTCCAGATCTGTCCTTTGGGATCCCATGGAACCGGGTAAATTTGATATATGAAAAAAGCAATATTAAAAAACAGCCCACATTCAAATCTTTCTGAGTAACATGGATTTTGTTTCAAAGGTTGACACAGTATTGAACTATGTTCCCAGATAACTTACGTGTTAGCATTTCAAATAAGTCTTGTTGAATTGCATTTGTGTTTCCTAAAGGTTTCAGGTTTCCTGGCTGACAAGGGCAATCATTGATGTTGATAAAGCGGCCCAGAATAAATTAATGGAAACACATTTGAAGGCTGATGGATTCCATCAAACTTACTGGCATTCTTAGGATATTTTAATGTAGATAGGCAGCTTTTATCTTGGCCAATGTAGTATAATATTAATATGTAATCCCACCATCAGTAAATAAATAAGCAAACCCACTTATCGAGTGACTGCCAATAGCACAGAACAGAGAGGCTGAACATTTCTTGCTTGATGGATTGTGACAGGAAGGTTTATTCACAACCATCACTTGCCACTGATGCTCTTAATGCTCTTTTTATTATTATGTTAACTGAAAGGAGGCTGTCAAGAGAAATGTCACCTGCTTTAAAACTGCAGTCCTTGCATGTTACTAAGACTAAAAACTGATTTTTAAAAATCTCTTGGACATTTCACCATTTATTCTGGGTGTTTGCTTTTTCCATTTCATTCTTGCTGGGTGACTAGGGTCAGATGTTGCATATGATGAACTTGAATGGCCATGAACTCCAATGCATGTGCAAAAACCCTTGTTAGCATGCACTGACTCAGACGACTGACTGATCGGTGTTGCTAGTCAGTGTGGGACAAGTCCCAGAGTCTTTCTCTGTATTTGTATGAACTCTAACCCAGAGGAGCCTGGATTCTGACGGGACCCTGGATTCTGTTGCTCTACAATTGATAAATAATAATCCTAATAATGAGATTGTTGTGTTCGTTTCCTAAAAAAAGCAAGAGGACATTTAGCTTTATCCTATAGAGACTGGGAGGAGATTGTACTTTTCAAATTGAATTCCACTTGAAAAAAATCATGGATTCAAAGGAATCATCTAGAAATCAAAATAGCTTTTCAAACCTCAAAAAACAGGATAAAAAGTTCACAATACCTGCAATTCCTCAACCTTTCCCTGATCCTGATAAGAACCTCTTAGTAAGTGGAAGAGAAGTCCAGAGAATAGCACTACCTGTGGAAGATTCTCCAGCCAGCAGACTCTGGGTCAAAGCCTGGGTTCTTAGATATTGTAGTTGGTGCAATAAACATACATTTCCCTCACCGACCCCAGAGCCAGGCAGCACTGTGGGTGGGGAACAACTTCTCAAATGTCTTTATAGCTGCTGCACCACCTTGTGGATTCTGACTGCTCCTACCTTTGGATTTTGTTTATTCACAGCTGTCTCTCACTGCCAATGAGATATTCTGAGGCTTGTTATCCATTCACAAACTCCCCAACCGCTGAAAACACAGGGATGAGTTTCCATGGACTCAGAGGCCCCTTTACACAGCTCTGGCAGCATTAACTACAAGCACACCCTTTGAAGGTCCCTTTCCACAGCCAGACCAGTGTGTGAGGCCTTACTAGCAACAGGAGGGAAGACTGGACACAGCGGACAAATGCCATCTTTTACTTGCCACCTACCATCTGGGGAGAATTAGCAGGTAGTGGTTTACTACACTGAAGATCTTTCTAGTGGTGGTTGAACCTCAAAACCTGTATTTGTATCATCACCCGAAACACCAGATGTTTATCAGAACCTCAGCTTGTCCTCTGCTGACCAACTCCCCCAGACACAGGATTCTTTTTCCTGTCCTCAAGGCAAATGTTTATAGTACTGTTGCTGAACAATTGCCGTGCTCCACCCCAGACCTGACTTCATTTCAGTGGTGGGGCAAAACAAGAAATGAAAATGGGGCCTTGATTTGTCAAGGTGCTGCGTACCCACAATTCCTGGTGGGAGATAAAGGTGCACCGGAAGTTCAGGCCCATAGTTTGTAGGCTGGTTTGTCTAGGATTATGAGGTCCATCAAAATGAACAGTGCCTCAAAGACAAGACAGTCTCTCATTCTTCTTATGCACCATATAAGCCAGGATTAATGCTTCAGGACAGCATTTCACAGAGCTAAGCACTGCCACCTGATACTGTCTCGAAGATCAAAGGATGTGCCAGTGCCAAGTAAAAGCAGGTAACAGGAGGAGCCTCGGAGAGTCGGAACATGCTGGTGCTTGTCGGAAGATCTGCAGTTCAGTATGGCTATCACAGAATATACTTTGTTTAGCTGTGCTGGGCAGACCTGGTCACGCCACTCCGCAACAGCCACATTCACTTTCCAAAGCTCTGAGCAGCTGACGCCCAGCTAGTTAATGGCCCGGATCTGTAGCTGTCTTTGCCTGGAGAGTGTCCTTCTAAAGACAGGAGGAGGTGCGGGAGTGGTACTGCGCAAGGCTGCCCTGGTGTCTCTTATTGTCTAATGGAATGTTGGAGGCAGTGCTGTAAGAAGTTGCATGTGTACCGGGAAACAGCCTTGATCCTATTAACCATTAGCAACCGAGTCCTACTCCAGAATCCATTTAGTCACTGAGTAAACAGCCCGGAGCACATTACTATAGGCAGAAAGCCATTAGGACAAGCTCTGAAGAGTGCACTATCTACTTCACTTTTAAACTGACTGGTCATTCACAGGACGTTCTCAAAGTCAGAGGGAATGACATTTTCCCCTTGCATTGTTTTTTATCTTATCCTGGTCTGTAAGGTCTGCGTGATACCTCATATACAGGTGCTTTGTTTTCCCCAAACAGCTTCACTTCTTGGGCTGATTTGTCTTCTTAAATTAATGCCAGTGGGCAGGCTCTGAGGAACCCCTGCGACAACCAACGCTTGCAAAGTATTCCCGAAGCCATCTTGTAATAAAAAGCCAGTCTGGGACATCTTGCATGGAGGAACAACCTTACCGTCACAAGCTGTTCACACAGCCTCGCCTTCCGGAGCCACCCTGTTCACATGACTGTAGAAGGAAAATGATCGGTAAGGAAAATGACTGTCCTTCCAGGCTTCTAAGGGGTTGGTTATTAGAGACAAAAACAAGCTGTATTTATTTTTTTAAATTATGGAAAATATCTCAGCGATGCCTGTTTGGTTTAGATGACAGAGGAGTTGTGAAATTCTCCACGTGGGTCTCTTGAACTTCTGTCTGGAGGAACCCCACCTCCGAAAACAGAGAGCTGAGCCCCACAGGGGAGCAAGGGGCTCATTGTTTGATCACAATTCTCATTTTGACTCATGGCGTGGTTGGCCAGGCAGATGTAACTCAGGGAGCAGCATCTAAGCACCCTCCCACTTGCTTATAATTGCCAGTGGAACTAAGTGGTGACAGGGCTATATGCCTTTATCTCCCTAATACCTCCAACCTGATAGGTACAGGTTTATGAGACATTACTCCTTTGCACTGGGACAGTAGAAAACTACAGCACAGCAGCCCTCTCCATGGGAGGTTTCAAATTCACGTAGCACGCATGTAAGAAGCTGGATTCCGCAACTGGAAACCCTCGACCCACAGCAGGCTGAGGTAGGTCAGTGGTAGGACAAGTTTCTGAGGTACGTCTGTACTGCAAGGAAAGAAAGACTGCAGCTCAAGTACCCAAGCTAGCTTTGATCTAACTAACTCAGTCCAGGAACAGTGAAGCTGAGGCTGCGCAGACTTGAGGCCACAGTTCCAGATGGGCCAAAGTGCATGCTACCACAGCTTCACTGCTCTGGGACCCGAGTTAACTATGTTAAACCTAGCTCCGGTGCGTGTCTTCATGCTGCATTTGTACCCTTGTGACTGCAATATAGACAGATGCTTAAAGTCACCACCCCGCTAATCCACCCATCACACTGCTGGTCTGGAAGTGCCCTCTGTAGAACCAAGAAGACATTATTCTATTGCTCTTGTAACACTTAGTACCTCTGCTGAGACCGCCACATAGGAACCAAAATAGTGACTGCCATGGGCACATCTACTCTGTGATAAACAGCTTGTGAAACTGCGTCTCAGAACCCAGACCAGCAGACCTGGGCTTGTGGGATGTGAGCTGTGGTGCTACAGATGGCAACGTAAATGTCTGGGCTTGGTTCCCTTGCAGGATCCCAACGCCCGGGCTCCAGCCCAAGAAACACGTCTACACTGCAGTTTTATAGCCACTCAGTCCAAATCGGGAGCCCAGGTCAGCTGACCTGGGCCAGCCACAACTGTGCCACAGGGCTTTTATTGCACTGTTGACAAATCCTAAGACTGTCTGTGTGGCAACCTAACTGCTAAGAAACTGAAAGAGTACAAGTAGTGTGTTTCACAGGGTACATCTACAGTGAATCTCAGCACTTGGGTCGACTGACTCAGGGCTCAGGAGATGGCTAAAAATAGCTGTGTTCATGTTCTCGCTGAGGTTGGAGTCCAGCAACTGAAATCTGGTGAGGGTAGGGGAGGTCTCAGAGCCCAGACTCCAGCCTGAGTGAGAACATTTACACTGCTGTTTTTAGCTATATATCCTCCTGAGTCCAGTGAGCCCAAGTCAGTTGATCAGACTCTGACACTCACTGCCCTGCCATGTGTATTTTTGCAGTGTAGACATATCCACAGAAATGAACAAAAGCCAACAGAAAGCAATGACTTTCAATTACTACTAGACTGAAACCTGTGACTCAGAGGCTCTGTATCTTAGTTTTAATCCCCTAACTCCCATAGTCCTCTCTGCTGGGGATAGTGATGGCTAGTGGTGGGAGGGTAGTTAATGGAACTAATATTCAGTGGATTATTTGTGCTTATTGAAAAAAAAAATATGAGGAATGAGAGCGGAGGCCGAATTCCTGAGGAGGTGGATGGAGCTGAGTAAGGAGATGACCATGGAAGGAGACTGGATGGAGAACAGCTCTGAATCTGTCGTTAGGCTCACGGAGAATAACTCACCATCTGCCCCTGTGCACCAGGGCTGGGGAGAGCTGCACCTGGCAGCTTGGAATGGCAACATCCACCTGCTGAAACAACTCCTGCAGCAAGGGGCAGCAACAGAGAGCAGGTGAGCACCCGTGAGCTGGCTGCTTCCACTCTACCGCAGCTCGGTCTCACCCATTCTGTCTCTGCCTTGCATTGAAATAAACAACCCAAGGTTTCATTTTCACACACCCCAGGGATGAGAATGGATGGACGCCTTTACACAGTGCCACGCTGAAGGGGTCCATCATGCTGGTGAAGTTCCTGGTGCAGCGCGGAGCAGTGGTCCATGCTACAGACCGATCACACTACACGCCGCTGCACCACGCTGCTTGGAGTGGCCATACCCAAGTGGCTGAGTTTCTCCTGGCTCGGGGATCACCAGCATCAGCCGTGACTAAAGGGGGCCTGACACCACTTCACTGTGCAGCAGCCAATGGACACACCCTCATCGTGCAGTTGCTCCTACAGCAAGTCACAGATCCTGCCAGTGGGGACAACAACCAGTGGACAGCACTGCACTGGGCGACTGTGAACAGCCAACTGCACATTATGGACTTGCTGATTTGCCAGGGTCTCTCCCCAGACCTGGCCAGTAATGGAGATATCACAGCATTGCACATAGCGGCAGAGATGGGAAGAAGTGAAGCTCTATCACTCTTGCTAACCAAGGGAGCCAACATCAATGCTCAGGATGGGCTGGGGAGAACAGCACTTGCCATTGTTTCAGATAACGGCAATCAAGAGGTAGGCCCCAATATCTGTTCTTCTTAATACATTGAATTCTGCCATATGCTCATGACAATGTTTCATTGTCAATTGTTTACGATTGGCAAGGTGGGAGAGATGACCACTGAAGCCTATCAATAATAATATGAATAATAATATTGAGTTCTTACATAGCATTTTTCATCCGTAGATCTCAAAACACTTTACAAAGAGATCTGTATCATGATCCCCATTTTACAGATGGGAAACTGAGGCACAGAGAGGGAAAGTGACTTACCTAAAGGTCTCCCCACAGGTCAGCAGCAGAACAGGGAATAGAACACAGGTGTCCTGAGTCCCAGATCAGTGCTCACTTGAGACAATACAAGAAGACCAAAGATGCTGACTCCTACCCAGCCATCTGGCCATGGTTATGTCTGAGTTATCAACACTAACTAAATGCACAGTAGCCTTTTCTAAGGAGGGACTTTAAATCAGCTGGGAATTTCCCTCCCCTCTGCAAGCCCCAGCTATCAGAACACAGGGGAGAAACTCAGTGAATGGCTTTAAAATATGAGCATGAGATAGAAGAATTAAAAGGCAAATACAAAAATAAAATGCAAGTGAAACTCATAAACCCAAAACAGAATGGCAGAGTTCTATGACCTATGTTACATAGGAGGTCAGATAAATGAACACAATGGTTCCTTCTGGTCATGGGAGCTATAAATCTATTAAATAATTTAAATCAGTTTCTGTACTAGATGACTGAGGGAAGCTAATGTGACACAATTTTTTGTAAAAAGGCTCCAGAGGAGATCCTGGCAATTAAGGCCAATAAACCTAACTTCAGTACCAGGTAAATTGGTTGAAACTACCATAAAGCACAGAATTATCAGACACATAGATGAAGATGATTTGTTGGGGGAAGAGTTAACATGGTTTTTTCTTAAATCATGCCTCACCAACCTACTACAATTCTTTGAGGGGGTCAGCAAGCATGTGGACAAAGGTGATCCAGTGGATATAGTGTATTTAGATTTTCAGAAAGCCTTTAACAAAATCCCTCACAAAAGGCTTTTAAGCAAAGTAAGCCATCATGGGATAAGAGGGAAGGTCGTCTCCTGGATCAGTAACTGGTTAAAAGATAGGAAACAAATTTTAGGAATAACAAATTATAGAAATTAGAGGTCACTAGTGGTCAGTTTTCAAAATGGAGAGAGATAAATAATGGTTTCCCCCAGAAATCTATACTGGGACCAGTATTGTTCAACATATTCATAAACGATCTGGAAAAAGGAATAAACAGTGAGATGGCAAAATTTGCAGATGATACAAAACTACTCAAGATAGTAAATTCAAAGAAGACTGCAAAGAGCTACAAAGGGATCTTACAAAACTGGGTGACAGTAACAAAATGGCAGATGAAATTCAATGTTGATAAATGTAACCATTACATAATGCACATTGGAAAACATAATCCAAACCATAAATATAAAATGAAGGGGTCTAAATTAGCTGTTGCCACTCAAGAAAGAAATCTGGGAGTCACTGTGCATAGTGCCCTTAAAACATTCACTCAATGTGCAGCAGCAGTCAAAGAAACTGACAGATGTTAAGAACCATTAAGAAAAGGACAGCTAATGAGACACAAAATATTATATTATCTTTTTATAAATCTATGATATGACTACATCTTGAATACTGCATTCAGATCTGATCACCCCATCTCAAAAAGATATATCAGAATAAGAAAAGGTACAGAAAGGACAACAAAAATTATTAGGAATATGGAAATGCTTCTGTATGAGGAGAGATTAGTAAGGTGGACACTTTTCAGTTTGGGAAAAAGATGATTAAGGGGAGATACGATAGAAGGCTATAAAATCATGATTGGTGGTATGGACAAATTAAATAAAGAAGTGTTATTTATTCCTTCTCATAACACAAGAACTAGAGGTCACCAAATGAAATTAATAGGCAGCAGGTTAAAAACGAAAAAAAGGAAATATTTCTTCACACAACGCACAGTCCATCTGTGGAACTCTTTGTCAGAAAACGTTGTGAAAGTCAAGACTAGAACAAGGTTCAAAAAAAGAACTAGATAAGTTCATGGAAAATAGATCCATCAATGGCTATTAGCCAGATGGGTAGGGATGATGTTTGCCAGAAGCTGGGACTGGGAGACAGGATGGATCACTTGATGATTAGCTGTTCTGTTCATTCTCTCTGAAGCACCTGGAATTGGCCACTGTCAGAAGACAGGATACTGGGCTAGATGGACCATTGGTCTGATCCAGTATGGCCGTCCTTATGGTCTTATGAAATGTATATTCTCTAAGAAAAATAAATCCACTATATTATGTCTCACTAGCTATGTCTACACTTACTAAAATTAGTTCGAATTAGTTAGTTCGAACTAACTAATTCGAACTAATTTTAGTTAAATTCCAAAGGGGTAGCCGTGTTAGT
>ML686140.1:3272602-3306899 GCA_007922175.1 Pelusios castaneus | reverse complement strand
TGTCCCTAAGGAGCAGAAAGGGTACGGAGTTGGTTGAACACATTGGGGTGGGACGGGACGGGACGGGAGCTTTCTTTCCTGGGCATAAGGCAGCCACACACAAGTGGTCTTACAGCAGCACAGCTGTATTGATACAGCTGTTTGGCTGTAAGTTTGTAAGTGTAGATAGGGCCTACATCTTTGAGTTTCTGTTTTCCCCATTTGTAAAATGAGAGAATTGACTAAGGTTTAACTAATGTTTGTAAAGTGCTTTGAGAGCCTCAATGCAAGGTGCTATAGAAATGCAAAGTGATGCTTTTTGTAGTCATGTTACTGAAAGAGTTAATAGCTGAAATAGAACATCTTTTTTTGCCTTAGCATTTTCGTGGAAGGAAGAACCGCTGCTATAAGTTGGCTATACGAAGCA
Source organism: Pelusios castaneus (assembly GCA_007922175.1). Taxonomy (NCBI): domain Eukaryota; kingdom Metazoa; phylum Chordata; order Testudines; family Pelomedusidae; genus Pelusios; species Pelusios castaneus. The sequence continues at coordinate 3,306,493 of ML686140.1, read as the reverse complement.
TTCAGAGAGCTTTTGTGAACACTACAAAAGCCAGAAGACTAAAAAAGAGATTTATGAGAAAGGTAAAAAATAAAAACAACAAAATATAAAATAAACCGGACCCAAATGTTAGATGTAAATAGTTAAACTGGAAGAGACCAGGATCATTTTTATATATCCATTTTCCCATTTGGGGTATCCCAAAATGCTTTACAAGCTGCTGATGGAAGAGTAGGTCAGTTAATTCAAGGCAAGTGCAGTAGCTCATGTTACATCAGAATTTGTTGCACTGAAGAAATGTTGGTCAGGAAATGTATTTATTGAATATGAGCACATCCATGTATCTACATTTTTTTTGCCAAAAGAAAGCATCAACTGGAATATTAACGTAAATACAAAAATAAATCTTTGTGGTCTTTTAGCTTTGGATTACAAGAATTGAAGCAGCTTCCCTTGAACATGGTTTGAGGTATCCAGCTTTCATAGGCAGTCTGATTAAGGTAAGTGTTTCTTGGAAAATAATTGCACTAAAATGGTGATATGTTGTCCAGAATTGTCTCACTGGTCTTTCAAACAAACATTCAAGGCTAATATCATAAAACACCACTTCACTGTGGATTTATGTGATCAAAAAAACTTTTTTCATTTATTCTTTAAATGGACCATGTCAGTTTACATTGTTTGTTGCAAATAAACTTTGTTACCTATGCTACTGTCAGGTGCTCAGACTAGTAGCTGTCTTTTAAAAATAAAGAACACCTTGAATTACTAAAAGTGAGTTCAAAAATCCCAATTACTTTAGGCTGTCTAGTGCATGTCAGTGAGCTTGGACAATAAAAATAAGTGCAGTCAGTTTCACTGCTGGATTCTTAGCACTGCAGTGCTTTTTTAAAAAGCAGTGGGATTTGTTTCATAACTTTGCATTAGAATAGGAAAGCTCTTTGTTTTGTCCTTAAGTTTAACTTGGTTTGCCAATATTTATTTTATTTTTTTAAAAATCAGGAGCAAAAATTAAAATGGCAGTGTGCTTTAAACACTTTTTTAGGGTTGTTTTTTCGTGCCTAATGAAGTCTGTAGAACACCTGGATGGAAAATTAACAAGTAGCTTTTATTGAGCCATTAACAAAATCAGACTTGCTCTAATGTTCTCTTGTAACTTTTGGTAACTAAAGTACTCCTGCATAGAAGTTTTTGCTGACTTTCTCTGAAATACCTGTTCCTTTGTGTCTCTTGCATCTCAGAATGGTCCATCAGGGAGATCCTTGGTTTCATTTTCCAAAAGAAGCAGACATAATTCCTAATTCTCTTGAAATCCTTGATCATCTGCTCATTACTCTATGTAGTTTATAAAGGGCCTGATCCTGCAGTGCTTCCATTTTGACATTTTAAGGGCCTGATACTGGATTCAGCACCTGCTACTTCTGTGGAAGTCAATGTGAATGCAGATGTGCATCACTTCTAAGGATTGGGCCATAAACTCAAATTTGGCTTTTAAATTAAAGGTGAAATTAAGTGGATGGGCAGAGAATATATCTGGATGGTACTGCAAAATCTGAAATGCTGTGTAAGGATGGTTAAGCCACCGGATTAGAAATTGAGAGCCCAAGTTCTATTGCCAGTTCTACCACAGACTATTTGTGTGATCCTGCCCAAGTCAGTTTTTGTATATCCATTTCCTCACCTCTAATGGATAGCATACTTGGATGGAATCACTACAGATGTACCAATCCTCATTTAAAGAAGAATTACCATCCATTTGGAACATATTTAACTTGTTTGCTAGAATTTGAAAACTAGAGTGTCCAAAATCAGGCATTTGCTCTATAGACTTCCATAAAGGAAGAGATTTTCCACTGCAGTTACTAGAATTTGTTGGAAGGGGCTTTTAGAAAACTCATGACTGTTAAATTGTATGACGCTTTCCCCTTGGGATAGTCACAAAAATGAGATGTGTACCTTGAAGCTTTCCCAGATAGCAAAATCAGATGTTCATTTGTCTAAAACATACATTTGTTTAAAACTAATATTTAATGTATAGAATAAACTAAAGAACATACTGAACATTTTTTTAGAAGTGTAACTGCTATACTCTTCATTGACCATCCATCTTGCATTTAGTGCCAGGTAGAGCTGAACAGAAAAATGCTTGCTGATCTGGCTATTTATGAACCAAAGACATTCAAGTCCCTAGCTGCCTTAGCTGAAAGGAGAAGACAGGAAGGCTTTCTTGCTGCCCTTGGAGATGGAAAAGAACCAGAAGGAATATTTTCACGTATTGTGCACCATTACTGAAGTGACAGACATAATCTACAATTGTAGCTGCCTATTCTAAGCAGGGACTTGTGTTGCAAAGTAAGTTTGCACACCAGAATACAAAAGAAGATCATGTCTATGAAACAGGATCCTCTAAATTTCTCTTCTTTCGTGTTAGATTGATTTTAGACAGCCAGCTTACAAACTCATGAGGACGGGGTAGTTTTCCCCCCAACCCTTGCCATCCTGTCCCTTAATGGTTTTGGTCAGTATTGCAATCTAAGCTAAACAGAGGTAAACTCTACCCTGCAGAAGTCACTCTGTGTAAAAACATTGTGTAAACATTTTTGTTCTGTAACAATCTAATAAAAGATTTTTCATGTATTATTATGAAAGAATCTGAATAGTCACTTTTGGAATCACATTACAATAACATTTCTTATCAACATTCTGATATGCTGAAGACTATCGCACGTAGAAAAATGTGGCAGACTCAGTATTAATGCGGTTATGTGGACAGCTATGACTTGAATGTGACACATAAAATAATAATGGAAGTAACTGCCAAAAAGCTGAACAAAAGAAAATCTTAAAGGCTTAATGAGGCTTGTGCTGCAGCTAGTAGAGTTCTATTAAAATAACTAGTCCATAGGAAAAGGATGTGAAGCACTAATGAAATCACCAGAAATACACATTTTGTTAGGAATATAAACCATGCCTTTTTAAGTACTGTGCCCTCTAGCTTCATACCACAAAATGTAGAGTATCTAGCTTTGCTTTAAACAAGAATATGTAAAAGAATTCATCATAGCTAGATTACAGTCAGCTGTAACAATAATACTTCCCAATTAGTTTAAACATTCAACCAGCCAGTTTAGTAAGGAAAGTTTAAATGTTTAAATGATGTTGCCTAAAAGGTATCCACAGAATTGCTAATAGCTCATTGGTTCAGTTAGAGTCAGAGGAACCAGAGATTAAGCCCATGTCTACACTACAGCAGGTATGGCCACACCTGTGCCACTGTAGCATAGACTCTTCCTATGTTGTTGGAGAAAACCTTTCCATTAATGAAGTTACACCATTTAGTCAAGAGGTGGTATCTAAGTCCATGGAGGAATTCTTTCATTGACCCTGCTGTCTCAACACTGGGGGTTAGGTGAACCTAAGTACATGATGAAATTTTTTTCACAGCCCTACACTGATCTAATTTTTAAGTGCAGAGCAGGCTTTGCAATTAAAAGCTGTGGAGTGAGGACCTCTGTCCATATACAGGCTTCAAAACTCTGGACTCTCCAAGACTTTAGGGTAACACAAGCACATTATACATAACCTAGCTAAAGTTGTAGCAGGTGAAGTCTTACACGCAGCTCTACTTTTTAGGGCAGGGAGCCTCATGTGGCTCTTTGGCTGCCCCTTGCGGCTCCAGGCTCTGAGCCCCCCACCATCCCTGGAGGACCCTGTGGGTGGCCTGCTCCTGGCTCTGGGCAATGTTCCCTCTAAGCTGATAATGCAGCTGAGCAAGTTATGATGGCAATTTGTGAGGCATGGTGCTGCATGGGCGACAATTTTTTGGCGCCAGAAGCATTAGCATGCCTAAGTACTTCATTTCAAAAGAAATGTATAGATGTCTTTTCATTCAAACTTTAATAAAAATGTTAAACTGAAATACTGTAGTTTTATTAATTTACTAAACAAATGTGAGATGACACTTGCTGCCTATCTAGCCTCTGCTGTCATCTACACCTCAAAGTTTGTCTCCTGTATTTTGCCATGTTGTCATGAATGTCTTTTGTGCTATGAACAGAGATAAACTTAAAATTTTAAAACCTGGGGGTCAGGCTGGAGAGAAGGGCAGAGACATCACCTTCCATGCTATGGGCCTCCAGCATTCCCTTTGCCCCTCTTTGGGCCATTCAAACAGCTGCCAAATTCATCCTCCTGGCCTCCTCTTCTGGTCACATTGCTCCCTTCCTTGACTCCCTCTACTGGATCTCCCTGTCTGGCTGCTTCAGGTTTGAGACACTTGTCCTCACCTTCCCCACTCTGCTCCACCCTCTGCTTTTGTGTCAGGCCGTGCTGCCAGCCTCATCTGCTGTTTTGTCAGCTTCTGACAAATACCCTTTCATGCCCCTCTTCCTCACTGGCCCATATGTGAGGGACAGCCTGCCTGAATGCTTCTGCCAGGTCTGTACCCTTCTATCCTCCTCCTCATGCAGCCTGCCACAGTGGAACAGTTCTTAAGAAATCAGCCAGTCTGTGATGGATACAACAAGGAGTGCATGGGGAGAGTTCACACCTACTCCGGTGTCTGTAATGAATGCAGATGTGTCTCTATGGGCATAAAACTATGGTGTAGTTATTGGACTAAATCCCTCCACCCCACAAACCTTCTGCTGTTCCTCTCAGGCTGTAAGCTCATTTGGGCAGGGATTTTACTGTCCCTATGTGTGTGTGTACAGTACCTGGTACAATGGGGCCCTAGCCTTGACTGGAATGTCTGTGCACTATGGTTATAACTGAAATGCCACAAAGATACTACTGAATTTTCAGCTCGTGTGATTTCCGAGGCTAAGGCTGTTAGCTGTGTTCTAGCTGATGGCACTGGGGGTGGTATGGACCCACCATGGGGGGGGGGGGGTTGAATGGGGCGATTGCCTCGGGCCCTGCAGTTATGTGGGCCCTGTGCTGTCCCACTCCCAGCGGGTCCCTGCATGGTCACGCTTCACCCTGCCTCCGCTGGAACATAGGCTCTGGGCCCCTGTCAGCAGAGGGACCATGCCTGGCTCCAGGCTCCCCACAACCACCCGGGGGGCTGCTCTTTCTTCCAGCTTCCCCCAGCCTCTCCCACCAGGGGACCCTTCCGCAGGCACTGTGGCCCACCTCTCCCCACCCTCCACCAGGAGGCTACACTCATTGCAGCTTTCAAAACACTTGGTTATTGAAGGGATTTTTTAAAATGGCTATTATCTTTTGGGTTGCTGACCCCCAGCCTGTTCTAGGGAAATCTGGATCCTGGGCTCTGTTCAACCCAGACTGTGTTAGAGAATTCCCAGTTGGGCTCTTAAGAATAAGGCTGCAAGAAAACAAAGCTACAATTAATTGGAGGGTGCAGAGAGTCAGTGTTGCCATGTCAAGATTTTGGAGGTGAGCCTTCTTTTACTTAAAGCCCCAGCTGCTGGAGTCAAGGAAGTAGGAAACATTTATTTTAAGGCTGCTGGCCCCCCAGTGTAGCAGAGAAAAGCTTAAGTATGGGGCTGGGGGGGGGACAACAGTACTAGGCCCCCAATTATTGGGAGGGGAAGCTCTGGGGACACGAAGAGCCAGGGCTCCAGCTTTCCCTCCAGGGCCGTGGCACTAGCCCATGCGGATAGGTCCATCAGTTTTGTAACAGCCCGTGGGGTGAGAAGCGAGTCCAAAGGCCCTGGGCCTGACTGAGGAGGCCACCACCAGCATAGGTCAGGCTTTGTGGGGGAGGGGGAGAGGACGTGCTCAGTGCACGCCGGAAGTGCTGGCCGCTCCACCCTCGTTTCGAATTCCTAACCGCTGCGTCACGTCGCTTGCATCAGCCCGCAGGGCTAGCGTCACGCGGGAGGGAGGAAAGCGAGCCAATCCGGCAGCGGCACTTCGCTGCGGCCAGCCAATTGGGAGGCGAGCTGAAGAGACTGGGCGGGACGCCGCCCGGCTCCGAAGGGGAGGAAGGCATTAAGCAAGAAAGGTTAGGTGAGGCGGCGGCCCAAGATGGCGGCGGGAACGGGTAGTGCGGCGGCCGTGATAGCGGGCGGGCCCCAGACGGCGGGGCCAGCCCCGGCGGGGAGCAGCGCCCCCACTCCCGGCGCGGTGCTGATCGGGGACCGGTTGTACTCGGGGGTGCTGATCACGCTGGAGAACTGCCTCCTCCCCGACCACGCGCTGCGCTTCACCCCCTCCATGGGCAGCGGCCTGGACCTGGACACCGAGACCCAGCTGCGCGTCACCGGCTGCGAGCTCATCCAGGCGGCCGGCATCCTACTACGGCTCCCGCAGGTGCGCGGGGCCGGCGGATGAAAGGCCTTCCTGGGGGGAGGGGCGGAGGGTTTCACTTTGTGCTGAGCGAGGCCTGGCTGGGGTCAGACCGAGGTGGGGGCGCCCGGGCCCGGGCGTGAGAGGCCTGGCAGCCGTTCTAGGCCCGTTGCGGTGGGACAAGGGCTAGGCCTGGGCCTTTGTTGCGTGGGGGAGTCGCGCTGGCTGGGGGAGGGAAGGAAGCTTTGTTCTCCCGGCCCTATGGGACAGGGCCCGGAAGGCGGCTGGAGCTAAACGGCTGCTGCGTCATCCACCCCCAAACCCCAGCTACTAGACCGAGTGAGGCCCGGTCTGGCGGTTGCGGCGAGGATCAGACACGCCAGGCGCGTATTTGTTCTGAAGGCGCTCGGGGGCGGGCGAAACTGCCGGTGTGTGGCTGGATCCTTTCTGGGAACCAGCTGATTCTGGGCCTCGGCCCCGCCCGCTTTGTCCCGCCGCCCGGCTCGGAGTGCGGAGACGGGAAATGAGTGACGTCACCCTCCAGCTCTTCCTGTAAACGGAGGGCTGGCTTAGTTTACCCCACCCTGCCGAGCCCGGTGCGTTTTCCAGGCCGTTGCTGGCAGATCGGCCGCGGCTGGTAAAGGAAGTGACTTCGCAGTGCGGTTTCTTTTAAGTTCTTTTTCGCGTGACATATCACCAACTTCCTAGTGATCTTCAATAAGAACAAATCTGACTTCCTTTTGAAGGGTTTTGCGTCCCACCCTGGGCAATGTGACAGTCAGATGTTATGATGAGACCTCAATTAAAAAAAACAAACAAAAACTTTGTGTTTGATATTGCTACCAGTAATCTTTAGCTGTTTTAACTTGTCTAGCCATCCTTTCTTTCATATGTATACATTTTATTCAACACCAATGGAGTTTGTGGTTTTACAGTCACCCATATTTTATAAAAATATTGGCTGGAGAACTTGGGGGCGGATGATAGTGTTTGACATTTTTTGCTGACTCATTGTTAAAATGACTCCTTTGAATTGGATTACCCTTTTTTCCTTTCTCTCTAGGTGGCAATGGCGACAGGGCAGGTGCTGTTTCAACGTTTCTTTTATACAAAATCTTTTGTGAAGCATTCCATGGAGGTAAGGATGCCTTTTAAAAATGCAATATGCCTTTGATTTCTCATTTTTGAGGGTGTGAATTATGACCTATTGCCGAACTATATGTACAGGAAACCTTTGAGCTACAGCTATATTGTTCATTTAAACACAGTTTTGCACATCTACATTATAACAGTTATCTCAAATTTTGAATATTTCTTGTTTTTACCACCATTTTCTCTTGTTATCCCTCCTTAAGCTCTTGGAGGCAATCAGTTCCAGATTTGAGCAAAACATCAGTATGTTGCAATACTTATATTTCAGCATGTGTCAATGGCCTGTGTTCATTTGGCATCCAAAATTGAAGAAGCACCAAGGCGCATAAGAGATGTAATTAACGTGTTCCATCGCCTTCGACATCTAAGAGAGAAAAAGTAAGTTTAGACTCTGAAATGTAAAACTGTTACTTTCTTTATGCCCAGTATTTTTTTTAATATGGAGACTACTGAACATAAGAGCTGAGCTTAGTACCTCTAGGTAGCAATAATTGTTGCTCTCCCTGTGTGGGAGTGAGGGTGCATCATGGCTTAAGGAACATATGGATAAAACCTTGTTTGGGGATTGAAAACATAAAAATTGAAATAAGTGCTTGTAATGTTGTAAATACTAGCTGGTGTGCACCAAAATATAGCAATCTGCATGTGTGTCCAAGTAAGATTGAGTGTCTTTTGGTATTGCCAGTTCACTCTTAATTCTCTGGAATCTGAAATAATGTTTTTCAGAAAACCTGTACCTCTAATACTGGATCAAGAGTACGTTAATTTGAAGAACCAAATCATAAAGGCAGAGAGAAGAGTTTTAAAGGAGCTGGGGTTCTGTGTTCATGTGAAGCACCCTCACAAGGTTTGTACAATGTTCAGCTAACATATAAAATAGTGAGTGTGTTAACGCAAAAGACCCTTAAACTGGATTAAAAACTTCATGTTCCACAATACTGAAGCCAATGAAGCTAGTTTACTATGATCTTGCTATCTTGTTTCTCATTCAAGTGAGTCTTACTAGTTGGTCTTGTATCTCATTGGTCAGTGAAGACTGGAGAAGGATGCAGATGTTAAGAACTGGTTAGACTTAACTGTACTTGGATTCATCACTTTGTCATAGCATGAAAACAACTTATTATTGAATGAGCAGGTAATTTTGGTGTTAAATTCTGAAGGATTATGAGTAACTCCTCTCTGACCAAGGCTCTCAAATATCCCTTTTGCAGAATAGAATCTAGATCTCTGATTATACTTGTCTTTACTGTGGGGATTTGTGAAGTTATCAGTCCCAGGAATGCTCTTCCCCAAAGTGTGCAGGATTCCGCCCCTGTATGAGTGGTTAGCACTGTTTTTCTAATCTAGTAGAAAGTTGCTTAAAATAGTGCAAGGGCTCTCTCCTTGCCCTTATACTGCAGTGTATCTGCTCTCTATCTTGCAGCAACGGGCTACTAACTCAGACCACTTGCTGTATTGTAAACAGTCCTTAAATTGGAGATTGAGTGCCTTCTGATTAAAAGTTTGTAGTTACCTTGGGCCTTAAGCAGCCAACAAGTTGTATGGAGAAATCAGTTTTTACTCCTGTGCTTCCAGAGCACAATATCTTGGTCTGCTCAGGTTTTCTCTATCCCTACTGCTGTCTTTAATTCTTTGACCTGCCTTCTATTTACTGGGGTACCGATCACAGGAATGAATATCTCCTTCACCCAGTAAGCCCTATGAATTTCCTGTACTCATTTTGTTTCCGTTCACCATCTTTTTTGTTATGTGGTTCACAAAAATCTTTGTTGTTTTGCATGCTGCTCTGAACCTTTTAAACTGAAGTGGACTTTGCATAATCAAAAGAAGGGAGCAGCTTGGTTTATTCCTCCCAGTAGAGATGTTTTGTGATGATTGGTGCCACTTTTTCCAGTTGGCTATGTGTTTTTCCATGTGGCAGCTAGAAAAGGAATATTATAGGGAAAACATGCCTATTTTGAAAACCGAGGTGAAAGCAAGACTTCTAGATGAGTAGGATGACTGAGCTCAGAAGGAGCAAAAGGGTGGTCTGATTTGGCTGTGCATGTAAACCTTTGGAGCCTGTTCTTTCCCCCTTGTACTGGAGGCAGGAACTACCTGGTAAATATCTGGCAACTTGCAAGCACTCTGTGGATACTTGAGAGTATTAAACTCTAGAAAAGGATATCAGATGCTGCATGGATACCCATCTGAATTAAATACTTGGCTCTAGAGATTCTTGGTAATAACTCAATAACCCATATCTTCCAGATAATCGTTATGTACCTTCAGGTATTAGAATGTGAACGTAACCAACACCTGGTCCAGACTTCATGGTAAGTTGATCTTTCTTGTTATAAGAGACCAGCAAGGGCAGTGGCAGAAATATGTCATTTGAGGCACTCTGGGCAACATTGGTGTAGCCCACAACTGTGTTCATGGAATAGACAGTTCCAGTGTTTCCTGGAGTGCCCCAACCTACTACCCAAATGTTGAGCGGCCTCTAAGTTTCAGGCACTGTCTTAAATGGTAAGATAGCTTCAAACCCACACCCATTGCTCTTTTGTCCCTTTTCTTCTACCCTTTGCCCTCCCTCTAAAGTGAAAATGTTAAGCAGTTGTTTCTTTGGGTGAATCATACATGCAGTTCTTGTCCATCACTGATGCTGGGGTACTGACTTTCCTAGCACTTGATCCATGATTGCAACAAGGGCATCTGGAACTCTCAACATAAATCCTTTATATCCACATGGATAATCCAAGATGTCAGCTACTAAGACTGGATAATTCAGTGTTTTTTGCATTTGCCATGAACCATCTTCTGCCTGCCTTGTTGCTTCACTGTAGTGAAGAGAATCATTTGGGGATGGGTATCGAAGTTAACATCTCAGAGCTGGATTGTAACAAACTTGTAAACATGCAACAGTGACATAATTTAAAAATTGGAATGATGAATCTAAAGGTCATATTTCTGCTGACTGAATTCTCTGGTACTGTGATCTGTTTGGTGGAGAACCTATTTTGACTTTTCTTTTCTGTACTCTTTTAATCAAAGGGTAGCCTCTGAGGGTAAGTGACTAAGACTTCTCCTCTGCTGCCCAAGCGCTATGGTGCAGGGATAACTGCCGTCTTCAGCCAAACCAAAGCAGGCTCTACAAAGAGAAGGCTGACTCTAGACAGGTGGTATAAATCTGATAGTATAGTAACTGGCCAACTGCTGCTTGTGCTTATACTTTGATTTTTGTTGTTGTTGTGCCTTTGACTACTGTAAATTTTAGAACTTGACTGTTTAAATTTTGGAACCTGTTAATTAATGTTAAGATGCTATAACTGTTAAAAATGCTGTACCTTTTAAAATGCAAAAGAAAAAGAAACCCCATTATTTAAGGTGGGATTTTAGTCTTACGGAATGAATTAACTAATTGGTAGACTTCAGTTTTTCTTATCTATGTATGTTATTTAATTCGATACTTAAAATACTGGAGTAGAAGGTCTGTAATTTAGAATTAAGTGCAGCAATGACATGTGGACATTTTCCCCATACCAGATTCTACAATACCTTTGAATTCAGAATTCATATGTGAAATAAAACTGTTAGACACCAATTTTCTTATTTAGGATGCAAGAAATAACCATTATATTTTGAAACATTCATGTGCACATGTACGTACAGATGCTCATTGCCTCTAGTACCTGGGAAATGGTGGGTATCCAGTATAACTGATTTTTGAAGTTCCATGATTTTACAGAACTGCTTTTTGTTGACATAATGTGACATGTTTAATTCCACATGCACCCAAACTCAGAGCTGAAAGGCCAGCTGCACAGTTAGCAAGTTAGTCTGTTAGTTTAGCAGTTTAGAAAAGAAAGACCATTCATTCTCCAAACCTTCTGAATGCTACTTGTCACTGTACTTCATTTCACAAAGGCTTGCTCTGATCTCCTTCAAAGTGTCTTCATCACAGCAAAACAATGGGATAGGTTAACCTAAATCTTGCTGTTCTTTCCTCATGAGCAGGGTGAAGGAGAGTCAAGACTAAGCCTTTAACTTGCCATGGTTTTTTCCCAATGATCAGTCACTCCCCATGTACTAGAACTGAGATATAGTAGAGGACTCAACTGTACAGATAGGGGTGTGAGCATCATTGCTGTTGCAAAGGATTTAGGAGCATGTCCTCTTTCTGTAAAGTGGATTTAAATGGGCTGTGGGCTCTGGTTTGTGTCCTTGAATTAGTGAAATCCTGTGTACTGGGTACCCAACATGATCAATTTCAGACCTCTCTCAGAAAGCTTGTATAATTATACAGTGGCCTTTTTCTGGGTGGTGTTTTATCTCTTGCCCTCCTTACACTCTACTTGAAAGAAATAATTCTTTAAAGGTTACATCTTTAAGCATTTCATTTGTTTATTGACAAATTCAGATGAAGTACTTTCAAAATACAAATTTCCTTAAGGATTTAAAATCAGTCTTTTAAAATGTGTACTGACTGTTGTGGACTATGCAATATTTTACAGTTTTCTCATTCTGTGAATATTCATTTTAAGAAACCTTGTTGAAATGGGACAATTTGGAAACAATATTCTCATTTGCCAGAGAAGAGGAGATCTGTTTGAATACTGAACCGTCCTTGGCACTGATGTTCCCAAATACCTGGATTTCTTCCACGGCTAGTTTTTTGCATCAAGAATGGATTCTGTCTTGGATGCTGTTTCACTAATGGAAAATGGACAAGTTACAGAAACTTGCCAGTGGAAGTGGGTGCACACTGAAGTGGATTGCATTTCTCCAAAGAACCTCCAGCAGGATCAGCGACTTTGAACACTAACTTTGAGTTTGCATGCTTCTCTGCTCTCCGGGATTGAGCCTAGATTTCTATTACTGAGTACTTCACAGATTGTATGTTATCTCTACAAAAACATTTGTTTTTGCATGAGAGCAGGCCAGTAGATCTAGAGGGAAAAGGAAAGTTAAAATTGGTTCTCTTTCATAACTGATTTGTCTGACTGCCAGTCAGAAACTTATTCCCAAACATATACCCTTCCCCTTGAAGAAATTTTTCTAACTTCTCTTCAGATTTACAGGAGTATAGCATTCGAGCGTAGTGATAGAATTAATAGAGAAGTAGTTGCTGTAGAATTGAAGAGACTAGAACAGAGAGGAATTCTGCAGGGGGTTGCAATTTTCCCCTTATTTTGTCTTTCAGGAATTACATGAATGACAGTCTGCGAACAGATGTCTTTGTAAGATTCCAGCCAGAAAGTATTGCCTGTGCCTGTATCTATCTTGCTGCTAGAACATTGGAGGTGAGCACACTTATATTTTGTTAACTATGTTAATGTTTCTACTTAGAAGTAGAAAACGGAATGTGTGATTTCTCATTTGTAGATCCCACTTCCTAATCGTCCTCACTGGTTTCTGCTGTTTGGAGCAACAGAGGAGGAAATTCAAGAGATTTGTTTAAAAATCCTGCAGCTGTATACTCGGAAAAAGGTTTGGTGCTGTTTTTATACCATGCATATTTAGAATAAATGAGTGTTTTTCAGAACATAGGGAAAACATCTTGATCACACTGAAGCCAGTTGCAAAATTTCCATTTCATTGGGAGCAATATCCGGGCCCTTTGATTCATACACTGTCTTGGGGGTCAATTGAAATACTTATCTGTGTATAGAGAAATGATCTGTGCATTTGCAGGTTGACTTGTCGTACCTGGAGAACAAAGTTGAAAAGAAGAAACTAGCCATTGAAGAGGCAAAAGCACAAGCTAAAGGTCTGTTACCCGATGGGACTCCCAGTTTGGATAACACATCAGGGTTTTCCCCTGCTCCTAAAAATGGTTGGTATCAATGAACCTAATTCACATTTTTCTGTTGCTTTGCTTTTTGTATTTGGGTGTATTAGTCACTTTTGGTGCACTTCACATATCTTCACAAATTGTTGAGTAAGAATTCTGTCCGTCAGGTCATATTAGATTGCAGGTGGTTTTCCAACAAGCAGCTTGTTCAGCTGTCTGCATTCCAAATGCTGGTGTGAATGTGGCTGTTTGCACTGGCATCCCTCCATAGAAAGGAGTAGTCTGACTAATTCTAAGACTTTTCCCATTCTTTCTCTTAACCATATGTTAGTGTGTGTGCTCGGAAAAATGCAGCATTGGAATATGACCTGAACCTGTTGTAATGCAAGAATGCGCAAAAGTATTGTCTAGTGCAGAAAGCCAGCGTGATCAGTTTTCAAAATGTTGCTGCTTGAGCAACTGCATGCTCTGGGGAGGGACGTGGAGGAATGGTTGTGTATGAAAGGAGAGTGCATTGGTCTGTATTCAGCTGAAATATCCATGTGTGTTTAAAAAACAGTAGATTCTGGCTGATAGTTAAAATTCTCTTTTTAAAAAAAAATCTGAGATTTAAATTGCATTTAACTTCCTTGAAACAGAATAAGGATCAAATAAACTAGCACTCACTTTAAGTAAAAACAGATCTTGTACAATGTATGTTTACAGATTTGGGTTGTAACACCTTTGAGCATTACCTGCTGGGTATAAATACTTGTTGCACTTGATGCCAGTGTATCATGCACATCTGTATGTGATTCCAGATTCCACTACCAGTATTTTAAAGCCAAGTTTTCCCTTAATATCAAGTATGAAAACTGGCTAGCTAGTGTGTCTTGCCTAACAGAGCCCTCTGAAAGATACAAAAGTGTTCGTAATCTGCCTTTCCAAGCTACTAAATGTTGTGTGTCATGTTGCATGAATTGTAGGTTCAGGCAGTTTTGATTAAAGCCTTTTTTGCTGATTTGAAGTCTTTTTTTGAGGGCAATGTTTTTCATTTGCAAGGTTTACAGCCTCAAACTTACTTTAGATTTGAAGAACTTTTGACTTATCTTAAAATGTTCAGGTTTCATTCCTTATCTGTGTGTATTGCAAAGTGTATCTAGTGAGTGGTAATTACTTGAATCTTGCCCTCATTAATGAGGGCAGGTAACCCATTCAACCATGGCTTGGCATTCCTTGCAATTTAGTTAGCTCCTAAAGATTGAAATGTTTTTGAGGCACAGGTGGCGTGGTTAAGTGTAAACTGTTTTGTTTGTCTTTTAGAGTCTCCAAAAGAAGGCAAAGGAAATAAACCTTCACCACTTGCTGTGCAGGCAATGAAAAATGCCAAAAGAAAAATGGATGGAACAAAAAGAATTAATTCTAACAGCCCAGTGAATGGGTAAGGCTCTATGTGATATAGACTTGCCTTTTTTTTTCTCCTAGCACATCAATCCAAATCTTACTTGGATTCTGTCTTTTCCAGCATTCAGAAAGGAAGGGAGGAAAGCAGAAGTGGAAGCAGAAGTCGAGAACAGAGTTATTCAAGATCACCATCTAGATCAGCATCTCCTAAGCGAAGGTATGTATAGAAGTGAGCAGGAGTGCTGACTCACATTCATAACTTGCTACGTGAACAGCAAGCTACCACCCCAGAGAATGGTGCTTTGGCAGTCAACGGGTTCCACTGAAGCAACAGCTACATCAGTTTACATAAAACTTAAAGCCCTGTTTGATCTCTGAAAAGAGACTTCAGCGTATGGAGGTGTAGTGGTGGCCAGTGGCAATTAAAGTGAACTGTGGTTAGAGAAGCGACTGCATATGAAAGAACAGTACCTTCCTACTGAGCAGATCTGCTCCTTGTGCTTATTGTCTTTTCCTGCTGACTTACCCGACAAAAATAAGTGCATACTGCTTCTTACTATCCTCACCATAGATATAGCAAAGCTGAGGGATAGGTAACTGGATTTTATTCCAACTCACAAATCAACAGAATGGCAAGAGGTTCAAATTCTCCCTCTATTACATCTTGCCACCTGCACTTGAATACTGACATTGCACAAGAAGAAATGAGGTCCAATTTGGCTTGCAAAACCTTTTCTGGGGTGATGGTCAGGCTAGGAAAGACTGCTTGATTTTCATGTGTGAAACTGTGTTTGCAGGGCTATAAATTAGAGAAATCTTTATATTTAGTCAACTTACCCTAGATTTCCATGAGAGATAATCATAAAACCTCCAGAACCCCATAGATCTAAAAATTCTTCCAGAAAGAAACCAGCTTCATAATTATAGCAAAACTAAAATATGTTGTGAAAAGTCCTTTTAAGCATTTCATGATACTACTTTGCAGTTACAGGTTGTAGAACTCATTTAACACAGAATCCCACACAACTTAAATAATTTTGTTTAATGAGAATTCTCACCGCAGAGTTGTCTTTTGTGCCTATGAGATGGGGAGATAATTCTCTTGTAAGGCAGATGACAGACAAAAGCTAAAATTTGTTCATTGAAATATATGCTAAGGATTGAAGATTCAGCTAATCAGATTAGTATCATAGAATAGTAGGGATGGAAGGGACCTCATGAGGTCATCTAGTCCAACTCCCTGCTAAAAAGCAGGACCACTCCCACTAAATCACCCCAGCCAGGGTTTTGTCTAACCGGACCTTAAGAATCTCCAAAGATGGAGATTCTACCACCTCCCTACGTAACCCATTCCAATGCTTCACCAACCTCCTAGTGAGAAAGTTTTTCCTAATATCCAACCTTGACCTCCCCAGCTGTAATTTGAAACCATTGCTCCTTGTTCTGTCCTTTGTTACCATCGAGAACAGCCTACCTTCCTCCTCTTTGGAGCACCCCTTCAAGTAGTTGAAGGTTGCTATCAAATCTCCCCTCAGTCTTCTCTTCTGTAGACTAAATAAGCCTAGTTCCTTCAGTCTCTCCTCATAAGTCATGTGCCCCAGCCCCCTAATCATTTTTGTTGCCCTCCGCTGGACTCTTCCCAATTTGTCCACATCCTTTCTGTAGTGGGGAGCCCAAAACTGGACACAGTATTCCAGATGCGGCCTGACCAGTGTCGAATAGAGTGGAATTATCACATCCCTCGATCTGCTGGCAATACTCCTACTGATGCAGCCTAATATGCCATCGGCCTTTTTGGCAACAAGGGCACACTGTTGGCTCATATTCATCTTCCCGTCCACCATAACCCCCAGGTCCTTTTCTACAGTGCTGCTGCTTAGTCGATCAGTCCCCAGCCTGTAGCAATCCATGGGATTTTTTCGTCCTAAGTGCAGGACTTTGCACTTGTCTTTGTTGAACCTCATGAAGTTTCTTTCAGCCCAGTGTTCCAATTTGTCTGTCTCCCTGGATCCCGTCCCTGTAGTTCTCTGTATTCAGAGAAGAGCCTTTTGCTTGTAAGAACTATTTTGAGGGCAGCTTTCAGCCTGAACTGTAACTTGAATAAGTAATTGTATCCAAGGATGGCATTTTAAAGGCAGTATCAATTTAAATCAGAAATAACACCTAAGTTTAGTGTAACTAAAAGATTGTCTAGAGCAGTGGATCTAACCCCCTGGCTTGGGGGCCAAAAGTGACCCACAGCTCCCCTGCTGGCTGCAGAAGGAAGCCATGTCTAGTGACTCAGGCAGAATGCATTTTTGTGAGGCTAAAAGACCAGTGCAGGCTTCTTGCTGCAGCCAAGGGATGGGAGATCAGCACTCCCCCATCTCTGATGGTAGCAGGGAGCACAGCAAAGCGCTGCGGCCTCAGGCCCTAGGTGCTGGGGTCCATGTTGGAGCCAGAGGGAGGGGAGCTCTGATCTTCTGTCCCCCTGGCTGGAGAAGGGAGACATTGCCTAGGGACCTAGGTGGAGCGCACAGGGCTACAAGGACACATGCGGTTTCCCTGCTGCAGCCATGGAGACGGGAGATCAGTGAGGAGGCAGACTGCTTTTCACAGAGGCTGCTGGTATAGGCTGGTGTCCCTTCAGGTCTGTAAAAATATTTGTGGCCCTCAAGCCGAGAAGGTTGGGAACCTCTGTTCCAGTGCTATAGTCCAATTTGGTGCCATCTCCATTCTCTTTGACAGCTGGGGATAATTGCGTTCGGCGTTGCAGGGTTTCTTCTACTTGGGTTTCTGGGACATTGGTTAATGTCAGTTTTTTCTGTGTTGCATTTTTGATTGCAAGTATAGAATTTCTAATGTGTGATCTATCTTAGGAAAAGTGAAAGCTACTCAACATCAAGTGGTTCCAAATCCCACAGCCGCTCCAGGAGTCGCAGTGATTCTCCCCCAAGACAGTTCAACCACGGTACTAGTTACAAAGGCTCTAAAATGAGGAGTTACAAAAAGTCAAAGGACTACAAGTATTCAACGCACAAGCCAAGGAAGTCCCACAGCAGGAGCTCATCACGTTCACGAAGCCGATCACGAGAGCGTTCTGATCATTCTGGGAAGTACAAGAAGAAAAGTCACTACTATAGAGAGAGACATGAGCGTTCCCGCTCCTATGAGCGTACGGGTCATCGCTATGACCGAGAGCACCCGGGCCATAGCAGGCATAGGAGATGAGCACTACAAACGGTTCTCCTCTGCCCTTTGGGATTCAAAGTGGAGCCTGATTTCCCCCATTTTGCCCTTGCCACACAGGGTTCGCCTGGGTTGTAAACCACTTAGCGTTAATAATATTTACTCTTTGCTAACCCTGTGCTTGTTAGCGTGAATCCATGTACAGAGGCGCAATGTGGAAGACTCAATCAGGTAGATGGCTTAGTTGTGCTGCGTCTGCTGGACTCTCTTAAAAACGCTGAAGAGACTCTGTTGTAGTGGGTGCTCCCATGCCTGCTCTTTAGTAATGGACATATTTGCATACTGTAGTGCAGTGATGTATTAGTATATTTCTGGACGTGGAGTACTGAGAGCACCAATTTTCTCGCTCAGTGGTTAGAGCATTCTGCCGAACAGCTCTTCCTGATGGAACTAGACAGCTCAAACGTTTCACGAATACCATTAGTGGCTTGGTGCTAAAACTTGTTTCATACTGACTCAATTATGTTGTACAAATGTAAGGTTATATTTCTAGAATTGATGCCTATATTAGGTTACACTTGTGTATATATTTTTCAGTGTTTAACAATACAATATGGAAATATGGCCTTATTAGCCCTTACACTTTATCCACAGTGTAAATAAGCATTTGTTTAATACAAGTGAAAGCTATATACTGAACATTCAAAACTTGAATTCTATCAATTTAAGGCTTGTGTAGAGAATTCTCATAAATGTGAAAGTATTTAGCTCTGTGTATTGAAAGTAGTATATTTTTATCTGTGCAATGCTGTGTGCAGGCCACCAGCTCATAGAGAAGTTTCTATATATACATTTTATGTGTTTTGAATAACTCTATACTCAGGATCTTTGACACTCTAAAGAATTGGTAGTTTGTCAATCTGCTTGCTTGTTTAAAAACAGAAGGTGTAAAAACAACACAAGTACACAGCCCAGTGGTATCCGTTTTAGTGGTATATCTGAGCTGTTCCTGTGCTCCCTAATTTCATTAAAGTATTTGATTTTGTATTTAAGCTCATTGATGTTCTTGTCTGTTGCAGTTCAGAGACTCTATTGTAAGTTGTCACCAGGTCTCTTCTAAAAGGGAAAAAATATCCTGTCTTTAAATATGGGTAAATGAATAGTTTATCATTTTATTTTCAAGCTGAATTGTGCCATTTCACATGTAAATACTGTTTCAGATTAATTTTATAGTACATGGTTACAGGGGCGACACTGCCCCAAAAGGGGGCCTGATCCGGCCGGGGCCGGCTCAGGCTCCTGCCGCCGCAGGCCTGTGGCCCAGTCCTGGCCCCAGTGGGGACCACACCAGCCTGGCAGCAGCTGGGCCCCAGATCCCCACCAGACTCGGGGCACTGGTGCTGGGACTCGGGGCACGTGCCCCATGTGCCCAGAGCCAGCAACACCACTGCACAGTTATGAGGGTGTGAGTAGTGGTAAATCAGGCCTCTTCCTTTCCCGCGTGAGAGAGTTAAAAGGTACGCAACTTAGCAGGTGTATGAGAATTTTCATCAGCGCGTGTGTGGTGGAGGATTATTGCCTGAAGTGGTGAGAATTTTCCTATCGAAAGAAAGTAATGGCTCCTTGATAGGCTGACAGTGGTTTCTGTAAATTTCAAGCCCCTGAGGGTATGTTGACACAGCCTGCAGCAGTGAGCCTCTGAGCTAGGTTGACACTTACATGGCAGTACTAAAAATAGTAGCTGTGAATGTCATGGCTCGGGCTCTGAAGCCTACATGGTTATTTTTAGTGCTGTAGTGAGTCTGATGGCCTAGGTTTAAATGCTCACTGATGTGGGCTGTGTGGAAGTACCCTGATATAGTATCTGTAGCTTTAGTTGCCTAAATAGTAGAGTGGGCTGTGGGTGGGGAGAGGCATTATAGATGCTTGAGATCCTCTGCTTCATATTTTAAAATGAATTTCACGGCAGCCTCCTCATGTGTCCACCCATTCCCACGTACTGCTTTGGAGCAAGGGGAGCAGAGCAACCAAGGTGACATGGGGCTGGTTGCTGGAGCAGGGCTGTCCCCTATGGATCCTGTAAAGTAGTGAGCCATCCAGCCTCTTCCAAATGTCTCAAATTGGGATTAAAAACAGACATCCCCAGTCACTCACCACATACGAAGCCCCGTATGTGCCACTATGTATGTACATTGTTCGTCACACCACAAAAGGGTTAAATACTGCTTTTTTTTAAACGTTCACTCTGCCATCTTAGTGAGTTCCTAAAAAAAACAGAAAAAAACCTTTGTTTAAAGCAAAGCCACTTGAAACTAATTGTGCTGACAGCTGAGGTAGACGAATGGGAAAAGGCTAAAGAGTGAGGGTGCAGTTAAGTCCTGTGGATATATTTATTGGAGTGTTAAATTTTTCTCCTAATTTTTTTTCTCTTTAGTTGAAAGCTCTGGCAGTGATGTGCCTTATGCTTCACTCGTCCTTTTTTAATTTGAATGGAACATAACCCCCAAATAAACTAATCCATTCAGCAAGTCCTAGCCCTTCCAAAGGGTAATACAGGAACGGGGGGAAAAAAAAATCAAGCATTTATTTATAAGTAACTTCAATCTCTAAGGGCGTGCCTGTGTGGCAAAAACTACTGGTGTAGTTAAACCAGTAAAACACCCATGTGAACATTTGTCTCCCTAAATAAGACTGCTTGTTTTCTGGTTTTAATTTGTTGCCTTGAAAGCTGTATACATATCAGGAAAAGCTCTCTTTGGGAATACAAATGTCTGCCTAAGGAATTCTTCCACTGTGGCTGAGCTGGTAATGTTCTGTGTGGACAGGCCCTCAGCTGAAGTGCATATCAGAATGTTGGGGGGGAGGGTTATATTCAACTCCCACAAACATGAAAAGACTAAAACCATATCCTTAACCAATCTAATTTTGGACCAGATGCAAGAAGGTGACAAGTTTGAATGCAGCGAGGACAAGGTTATAGCAAGATTCCATAGTTAAGCTTTGCATGTGGCCACAGTATTTCCACAACAGTGGCTTGTCTATAACTCACTTTGCTAATGATACTGCGTTAATTTTTTAACAGATTGTAGGAGCCTGCTCAAAGTTGAGGGATTTTGGTCTTGGATATCTTCAGCTCCTTCCTTAAAAACAAACAAGGAGTCTTGTGGCACTTTGAAAGACTAACGAATTTATTCATTGCATGAGCTTTCACTTCTTCAAAGCGTCTGACGAAGTGGGGTTTTATCCCAAAAAAGCTTTGTTAGTCTTTAAAAGTGCCACAGGACTCCATTTGTTTTGCTGAACTAGACTAACAGGGCTATCTCTTTGGTTCCTGTTTCTTGTATACTAAGTATCCCAATTCCAAAGAGGTAGCCTTGTTAGTCTATGGTAGAAAGACAACAGAGTCCTGTGGCACTTTTAAAGACTAACAGATTAAGTAGACGTCTGTATGCTGACATATGGGAAAGGTCTTGAGTGCTTAAGTTAGTAGTGCAGTGCCAAGGAAGGGGAAAGATACTAGCCTGCCTGGAGCTGTGCTAACTGGTTTTAACCAATTAGGTCACTTGTTTTAATCCGAAAGCCAGGAAACTATCTGTCTTCACCTGAATTTTGCACACATGGAGGGAAACAATTTCACACCTGAGCTGCTATTAGTACTGCGTTTCTCAACCAGTGGTATATGTGCCCTTGGGGCATGCAGAGGTCTTCCGGAGAACCTCAACTCATTTATATAGTTTCCTAGTTTACCAGCAGGCTCCATAAAAAGCATTAATGAAGTCAGTGCAAACTAAAATTTCATACAGACAATGACTTATACTATACACTGCAATGTAAGTACAATATTTATATTCCCCCCCCAAATGTTAATCAATTTTTCAGTGGTGGTGTACTGAGACACTTGTATTTTTGCCTGATTTTGTAAGTAAATGGTTTTTATGAGGTGAAACCTGGGGGTATGCAAGACAATAGATTCCTGAAAGGATTACAGTAGGCTGGAAACGTGGAGGGCAACTGATTTAGCCCTAGTCTACACTTACTGCCGTTTTCGGTGGCAGTCGACAGGAGATACACAAGGTATGTAATAATGCATATCTCCCACCAACTTCTTAAATCCTGCCTACACACTGCAGTAAACTGACCGGAAATGGCATCCGGTCAACGTACTCTAAGTGTGGTTACAGAGCTGGTGTTCCAGCTCCGATTCGGTTATCGATTGAGCGCGTTTACACAGGCACCTCAATGGAAAACTGAAGATCGTGCTATGGCAGTAACTTTGCTGCCATCAGTATAGTCTTGTCTTTAGTGTACACAGAGCCTAAAAGTAACAAGCTGAGGGCAATACATCCAAGTAATCTTGACCTGTCCAAAATGTTTCTAATCCAAACAGATTATGAGAGGAAAAGAATGGCCCTTCTTGGTCAGACCAGTGGTCCATCTACCTCAGTATCTTGATGGGTGATGGGCCGGTGCCAGGTGCTTCAGCGTGGTCCACCCCTTGATATCCAGTCCCAGCTTCTGGCATTCAGAGGTTTAAGGAAAGCCAGAACATGGGCTTGCATCACTGATCATCTTGGCTAATAGCCATTGATGGACATGCAGGGGTTAAAGTAAGGCGGAAGGGTCCGGAGCCCCATTCTGGGGCCTGCAAAGTTGAGGGACCAGTGTTTCAGGGCCCGGAGAAGTAAAAACCTTGGGTGGAACACTGGCCCTGCTACCCAGCAAGGCAGAGGATCTGCCCCGAATCTCTCCAGCTCCAGCCAGCGCAGGCAGGCAGGTACAGCTGAGGCCAGAGAGCGAGCCTGTCTGTTTGCTCAGTTTAGCTTTGCCCTGCCCAGGGCTTGTGGATACTGAATGGCTGGGAATAGTTGCTGAGCCCCACCCTGTTGCAGCACCTAGTAGCTCTGGTATCTGGTGCAGGGGAGAGGAGAGGAGGGAAATTTGAATCCCAACCCTCCCACCCCCCCCCATTGCTCCAGCAGGCAGCGAGTGACAGGGCAGGGCTCTGAACCTGATCCAACTCTGCTCCCCTGCCCACCAGCAGCCAGCACAAGGGTAAGTATAGGGCCCCAGAGCATAGGGAGGAAAAGGGAAGCTGGGGCGTGAGTGGGCAGCAGGCCACCCAGGGAGGCCCAGGCCCAGCGTGGTGCCCTGGAGGGCGAGTGAGAGCCAGGGCAAGGGGGGAGGGGCTGGCAGACAGGCAGTTTTGGGTGAGAGCTGGAGCAATAGTGGGGGGGGGGGGGGGAATGGGTGAGCAAGACCCAGGTGGGACAATAGCTGCCCCGCTGCAGTGCTTTGGGGCCAGGTGGCCCCCAGGGTGGGGAGAGGGGGTGGTTTCCCGGCAGTAGTGCGCGCCCGGGCGACCGGGTCCGTCCCCCCCAGCGGGGGGGGGGGTGGATGGTTTTGGGCCAGACTGGGCAATAACGGGCAGGTGAGGTAGGCTAGCAGGGCCTAGGTGGGGCAATAATGGGCAGTGGGTGGGCTAGCAGGGCAATAGCTGGCTGGGGTGGTTTCAAGCCAGATAGGACACTGGGTTGTGGGGTGGTTTAGGGGTAATAGCAGAGGGTTGTTCTGGGCCAGAGGATTTGGTTTTGGGCCAGGTGGGGTAACAGTGGCCAGGTGGGGGCACTTTTTGTGCAAGAGTTGGGGCATTAGCAGCCAGAGTGGTGGTGCCCCCAGTCAGGGCTATCCCATGGGGGGAGCAGGGCCAATTGGCCAAAGCAGGGGCCCTGCCCCCCATGCTGGAGGGGAGCATGGCGGGCCAACTGGCCCTCTCCGCCCCCTAGGGAGCCAGCCCTGGGCCTGGAGGCCAAGGCTGCCGGCGCGGGGAGCTGGCTCCGGCTCCAGAACCCAAGGCCGCCTGTGGGGGAGGGGGGGGGAGAGCTGGCTCCGGTCCTGGCCCCGGAGGCCGTTTGCGGGAGGGAGCCAGTGGCCCCGGACCCAGGCCCGGAAGCCGAGGCTGCCTGTGGGGAGGAGCTGGCCGTTTGAGGCAGGCTGTCCCAGGGACTGGGTATAGCCCTCCCGGGCTGTCCCGCTCCACTGCCGTCGGCTCGCTGCTGAACACAGCAGGGTGGCTGTGGGAGGAGGGGCTGCGGCGCACACGGGACAGCGCAGGGCCCCACGTAACCACAGGGCTTAGGGTGATTGCCCCATTCGCCCTCCCCAGGGACAGCCCTGTCCCCATTACCCTTTTTAGCCCCTGTCCCCTCTGCGTTGGGGCCACCCTTTGCCTGGGGTTCAGGATCATCCCTGGGCCCCAGTGGTGGGGGAGGCAGTAAAGGGACCAGACCAGATTTACCAGGGATTCGGGGTGGGGAAGAGGGGAATGAATGGTGGCTAAGAAATGAAGAAGCAACTCTGTCCAGGTTCCCTGTAATATCTTTGAGAAGAAGATGGGTGTTGGTTTTTTGGAGGGGGTAGGGGGAGGGTAGAGGTGGTCAAGTTGTGTGACACTCTCTGGAAGAGGCTGGGCTGCAGGATGCTTGTACCAGGGCTGGGCTGGGAAGGTGAGAAGCAAGTGCCCAACTCCCTAGGGTGGGTCTGTGGAGTGTTTAAAATGACTCAGGTTTTTAGCAGATCTTTCATAAGAATAATTTTTAAAAAGTTAAAAAAATTACCTGTTGATAAAAATAGGTACTGTGCATATAACCCCTCCTGGGACATGATGCTATGGGAAAAGAGACAGGACTGGGAGGAAGATGAAGAGGGCAAGTGCAGTTGAGGGGAGTGGAGGAGATGAATGCCTGGAACAGGAAGGATGTGATGGGGGATGGGAGGGAGTTTTGGAAGGAGAAGAAGATGGGCTGCTGGTGGGTGGGGTGGTTGGAGAAGTGAGTGGTGGATGGAGAAATGTGATGGAGCCATGGAGGGATGGCATGTCTGGCTATAAAGTCATGGTCACTTATAAAGAGTCTTTCAAAAGGCATCAATTTCTCAAAGTGACTTTTCTTCTTCGGTGGCTGGCCTGTGAGATGTGAGCAATGGGGACACCTCCTGAGATAGTAGGGTTCTGGAAAATGTCCCAAATCTATATTTCCTGGAGAGGAATTGGCTCAGAGAGTTCGCCTCTCCTGCAAGTCTTATGTGGCAGGTTTATGACCTAAACCACTTTAAAAATATTTAATTTAATTTAAAAAAAAACCCGCCTACCATTGCATTAACGCTTCCTAACTACATTGTTGTCAAATTCCAAAGGGGTAGCCGTGTTAGTCTATTGTAGAAAGACAACAGAGTCCTGTGGCACTTTTAAAGACTAACAGATTTATTTATCGCATGTGCTTTCATGGGAGAAAATCCATCAACTACATGAAACAACTTGCACAGATCCAGACAGACATCATCTTCCTTTCCAAATGCAACCAACTGGACATTATACCTAATGGACTGAAGGTAAAGAATCCATTACAATAGCCCATCTTCAAAGCGTCTGACGAAGTGGGATTTTCTCCCACGAAAGCTCATGCGATAAATAAATCTGTTAGTCTTTAAAAGTTCCACAGGACTCTGTTGTCTAACTACATTGTTGTTATCTCTTGTATCATGTTAGTGCTTGCAAAGGATTCCCCCACCAGCAGTTGCGACAGATTATTTGTGGCCACAATACTTTAATATATCAAGTGTTGTAAATAACTGAGCGCTGTACCCCAGCCTTCCACAGAGCTGAAATCTGAGGAGAGCAGGAATAAAGCACTGTACCTCACTGCTGGGCATTGTCTGAATGTGACTTCGCTGCTGTCATGGGTTACCTAGAAGCACATGGTAGTCCCACAGAAAACAGGAGCAGGAGCTGGCTGAAATGGATGCTTGGCAGATAGTTGGAAATGGCTATGGAAATGCCTGGAGTTTGCAGTCACTGGCTTTTTCATAAATATCTTTAGGTAGCTATTTCCCAACTGTCCTTGAGTTAGGTAGAAAGGGTCAAAATAATCCATAATATAACTCCAGTGAATTCAGTGGCATTACATTAGGGGCAAGTTTGTCCTACAATGATTTTTCATCTGAGATACAGCATTCTCTGTGTGTCGGTGTTTGTGTGTGTGAATGTTACCTGGACATGCAGGTCTAATCCTTGCTCAGACCCTTGTCAATAAAGACAATGTAGCTTTGCAAGGTGCTGGGGAAGAACTGGATTCCAAAAGCCTCTTGGGCCCAGCTTTATCCTGGCATAACAGAGAGAATAGGTTTCTAGTAGATAAAAAGTGGCTACAAGGAGGAGGGAGAAAAATTGTTCTCCTTTACCTCTGAGAACAAGAAGCAGTGGGTTTAAAATGCAGCAAGGGTGGTTTAACTTGAACATTAAGTAAAACCAGGGCTGTCCTTGGGGAGGGGGCGAGGCCCCATAGTTACATGGGCCCCGCGCTGTCCCACTCCCTGCAGGGCAGTGCGGGCCCCCCCCCCATGGCCGTGCTTCACCCAGCTCCCACCTGCCTTTGGCAGCGAGGCAAGCTGAGAGCGCTTCCCCTGGCCCCTGGGCCGGCCCTCCGTCCTCTCCGCCCCCAAGGCAGAGCAGAAAGGCCCAGGGGTGGGGCAGGTGCACAGGGCTCGGCCTCTGGGCTGGCCTGCTGCACCCTGCCCATGGCCACACCCCTCGCCAGGCCACATGCGATCCGGCGGGATGGGTCCCCGGCCACGGCCAGGGCTGGCCCTCACCCGCAGCATGGCCTTGGCTGGGGCCGGCTCCCGCTGGCGGGCGGACAGGCTGAGCCTCAGCTCCCCGCTGCATCAGGACTGTGGCCTGAGCCGTGGGTCCCCGGGGCCACGGCTCCCCACCGCCCTAGGGCAGCGGCTCCCCGCCACCCCAGCAGCCCTTCTCCCCTACCCCAGTTTGTAGTGGCCATTTTTACAGGGAATAATCTGAAAAACACAGCACAAATAATCGCTTCCCCTTATGCCTCCCTTTTGGCCAACCAGTTGTGGGAACACCACAATCTTTCATTTTCCATTTGCACCAGATACGTATTGGGGAAATTCCCAATTGGAACTACTTTACCTGCTTGCACTTTCCCTTTACCTTCATGGCTGGGCAGTGTTACCCATACCAATTCTTCCGGCACAAACCCTGGTGCCCCTGGGGGGTCTTGTTTTCACTTCTTTTGTCCCCCGCATCTGCTTATCCCGATTTAAATTTATGCATGTTAGTACAATATGATTTTCCCATCCCTTAAAATCATCTCTGCCCAGGTTTTAAGTAACGTTTGTTTAACCGTGTCAATTGCTCTTTCAACCACCTCATTGCTTTGAGAATGGTATAGTAGGTGAAGTCTTAGCTTTACATCGGTTTACCTCTCTCACCATTCCCGGTTTTGCCGTTGAACGGTGGTCCTTCATCAGATTGCAGTTCTTCTGGATACCCCCACACAGCTACTACCTCCTCTATGCCATTTATCACATTCCTAGTCCTTGTTTTTCTTAATGGGATTACCTGTAACATTCTGCTTCCCAAATCCACTATTACCAACCCAAATGGGTAGGATTTAGCCCCCTTTAACAGTCCCATTAAGTCTATTTGCCAATGCTTTCGTTTTGATAAAACCTTCTACCATATGCCTCTTTCTCCCCAACTGTTGCACTTGATTACAGACCTTACACTTCCTCCTGACTATTAACATGTCTTTTAGCTTAGATTGGTTGTCAGCTCCTTCCTGTTGCAGCTGAGTTCTTAGTTTGCTAGGGCTTGGGTGAGCCCTTATTTCATGTATCCAAGTTAACAAATCCAGGGCATTTTCTTTATTTGTTTCAGTAATAATAATCCCAGTCTAGATATCCTTTTGTCATCGTGACTGGTATTTTGAAACCAGTTAAGATTTCAGTGTCCCAATACCAGTTTGGTCTAGTTTTAGTTTTTGCTGACATGGGGAGGAATTTCCAGACTTCCCCTTTTTAGGGCCCAGTCTTTTTAACTGCGTAGTGAGACCATTGGCAAAACTACTACCACTAGCTTAATAGACACTTTCCAGTCCTCAGATTCTATGTGTGCCTGCCTTGCTGTAGCAAGACACTCTTCTCTTCCTCAGCACATCAGGAGCCAGTATCTAGTGTCTGCATCCTGCCATTGATAGCTAGCAGGGCAGATCCTTCTATTCTTGCTACCAGCATGCACGGGTGCCTAATGCTCACAGCCTGCTATAGAATCCTTTCTTTTGAGCCCCCAGCAGGAGCCAGTTTCCTTAGGCACCAAGACCCTTGTGTATGTGCATGCAGGTAGGAAGCTGATCTTAACAAAACTTGGTGTTTTTATGCCAGGCCTTTTCTCTGCTACGTTATGTTTCACATATGAATAGAGAAGTGCTTTGTTAGATGAGTCTGCAGCTAGTCTCATGCAGTGGTGAGGCAGGATGCTTTAAAAGTTTTCTTGATAAGACTGCTTAGATACACGTTAGTGTAGCTGTCCTATTTTAGGGGAACTGACTGGCTGGGGAGAGAGGTAATGAGTTGCTGAACCTTTCACCTGTGGCTAGTTCAAATCCAGCACAGATTAAAAATGATTGAAGATTGGGAAAGTGCTGTGTGGTGGTGGTGGTATGTGAAAGGATTGTTGCCAGACTCAGAAAAACATCTAAGCACTGCTGTTGAAGCACTTGACCCATCACATTTCACTACAGAGCTGTCACCAGAATTTGGTGCAAGTGACATAAAATTTTTGTATTCCAAGTTTGGCATTGCATTTAATGAAGTGAAATGTGCAGATCGGAAATATAAAGATCACAATACTTATTGTGTTATGCAGTGTTTGCTAATTTGTGACAATAATTGATATAAACATAAATGCCATATAAAATTATAAATATTTTTATGGAGCGATAACCAATGCATGTGGTACTGAGAAGTGAAATGCCTACCTGGGCTGGGACCCACACATGCATGAAGGAGGCCTGGACAATACGGGAAGGGGGCCCAGAGATTAGGAGGGTTCCGAGGCCCGTCAAATTATACTTTAACCACTGTGGACATGTCTTCCATGCATTTACTCTTTTCTGAATCCAGTTGTACTTTTATCCTTCACAATGTCTCATAACAATGAGGTGACTGCATTGTGTAACGTATTTCCTTAGTATGTTTTTAAACCCGCTGCCTATTCATTTAATTGGGTGACCCTCAGTTCTTGTGCAATATGAAGAGCTAAGGAACACTCTTTTTCTCCACACCATTGTGATTTTATAGACCTCTATCATATTCTCCCTTGGTTGTCTCTCTTCTGAGCTGAACAGTCCTTTTAATCTCTCCTCACATGAAAGCTGTTCCATAGCGCTAGTCATTTGTGTTGCTCTTCTCTATACTTTTTCCAATTCTAATGCATCTCTTTTGAGATGGGGTGACCAGAACTGCATGCTGTATTCAAAGTGTGGCTGTGGGTGTATCATAGATTTATCTAGTGGCATATTTTCTCTTTTATTATCTACCCCTTTCCTAATGCATCCTAACACTGTAAGCTTTTTTCCTGCCACTCAGTATTGAGCAGATATTTTCAGGGAAATATCCATCATGATTCCGAGATTTCTTCCGCAAGTGGTAGCAGCTAACTTAGACCCCATCATTTTGTATTTATAGTTGGGATTGTTTTCCCGTGTGCATTTCTTTGCATTTATCAACGTTGAATTTCAGTTTAATGTCCAGGTTTGTGAGACCTCTGTGTGAAGCAATCTTGTTCTGCCAGGAGTATACATATAAACTACTCTTACTGTTTGATATAAATGCTAAGGGATCAGTCAAGTGCATTTAGCAGAGTAAAATGCATCTCTTTCATGATGCTTGTCTTAAACGGAAGTGGGGGGGTCTTTCCTCACTTTGTCAGCTCATCTGATTGTTAGTCATTTTAAACATAAGGGCTTAGATCCTCAAAGGTACCTAATTCCCATTTAAATCAATGGGAGTGAGATGCCTAAATACCTTTGAGAATCTGGGCCAAGATGCCTCCTCCTGTCCCTCACAGAAGTAATCCCTCTTAGAGCTGGGCTTTCCACTGGGTTTTAAAGCTCAGCAAATGCAAACTGTGACTGTTGCATGGTAGGAGAAATTTTTGTTCGGCTATTGAAACTTCCACCCCACACACTTCACCATCAATCTCTGAGGTAAATCTTGGGCCCATTAACAGCAATGCTTGCACTGAGTGTAATTGGGAAAGAAGTCTCCAAAATATCCAGCACATATATTAGCTATATATTACCTCATTTGGTCTCAAAGGCAGCCACTTTGTTTATAAATTGCTATGCAAATGTTGTATTGAATAAACAGTAATACTCTGCTTTTTGACGTTTGATGCAGAGAGAAAAATAACTTGGAAAGTCAGTCCCTATATAAAAGATATCAGCATGTATGGGGCGAAATGTGTATGTGTATGGCCCTAAACCAAAAGGATTATAGCCTGGGCTTAAAAATGACACTCCTCTGGAAGAGAACATGTTCCTACAGAGGATGCAGATGATAACACAGTGTCACAGCAGCAGTATCAAACTCAGAGAAGCTGCTGCAAGGTGGATGGAGTGTATGTGGTAGACAAAGCTTTTGAAGTTCCGAAGTTGGCTCCTCAACTGCTGTAAAGCAGTGTGTCTCTATTGATTTCAGGGCAATCAGGCCATTTTCCACCAGCTGAGCATCTGGCACCAGCCTGTCATGGAAGGACAGCAGACTTTGCTGATGGAGCCACAGACTATTTGTCTAAGATGAGTAGATTTTCCTCCAGTATTTGATCTCAATTGGCAAGTGAGCTATTCAAAGACTGTTCCCTCACATCATTCACCCCACTCTGCCAGAGCAAGAGACAAAGGGCCAGACCCTCTAATCAGATCCATGTCATTGGACTTTGCCACGAAGCCTGAGAGTCTTCTGGTGGGCTCCATGTGGGTACAAGAGTCAGCCAGTGCTAATCCAGTTGTAGGACTGATGCCAAAATGGTTTGTACAAGTACCATAGGGAGGATTTCTGCTGAATATGCAATCCCAAAGTACCAGTAGATGCTGTATATGTTTTTTATAGGGGTGGGGGGAGAGGGGAAGAGCTGTCTTAATAAGCAGCAACTAGTAGGAAATTACATTTTGTCCATTGAGCATGCAATCAATTACTGAAGACAGCTGGCCACCCACTTTGAAAAGGTAGCTTGCTCACCTGTGCCACCTGCATGGTAGAGACTATTTCAGATTCTGATATGAACTCATGGTGTGTTTTCTCATCGGGTTTTTGCAGCTTTCTGTTCCTGCACATCCAGAATGATTTCATGAGCTGGTTGTTCCCACCCCATAACCTATGAACTGGCCTGAACTGAATCAAATACACATAACCAGTCAGGGTCTCAAAGGTTGGTCCACTAATAGTAGAGGGGAATTCAGAGCCAGCTCAGCTGTGTGAATTCTTGAATCATAGAGGAAAGGTCTGGTCTGATAGAATCAAAATTCTAATGCTAAAACATTCATGGGGCCTGATGTCCTTCCCGCAGGCTCTTCAGACTGGTGAGAACACCTGACCCCTGAGAAAGGGTGTGGGGATTCATGGGGAAAACCTGGCTGGCTCAATAGCACTCCATTTCTGTCCACAGTCAACTCATCACGGGAAAGGGGAAAAGAAAGGCACAGCCATTTTCCTCTCCCACTCTATTCATGGGATAAAGGAAGGCAGCTGTGTTTGTGTCAGGCCCAAGGCAGGTGAGTCCTGTTCTAATGAGCATGTTTGCAGGAGGAAGGTTTTCCTGGCAAACTCCCACAGGCTGGAGTGAGTATGAACCACTTATAGGTAGTTCTAGTTCCCCTGAGGAAAGGAGAGACCTCAGGGACTTTTTGCTTATTTTTGTTTGTCTGGCTTTGACCCTGGGGTGAGTTACCACCCGGAAGAAAGACTTCATTAGGATTTTAAACTGCTCTGACATGAAGCCCTGGCTGCTCTCAGTCCCTTGAGACCCATTGCTCTTCATGGTTATAATCCTTGCAGGTATTGGCCAACAGCCCCTTCCCAAGCTCCTGCACATTCCATGGATGAATCAGTAGGAGAGATCCTTCAATACTGGCTGGCCTCTCTTATTGGTGTAGTAGCCCCGCCAAGCTCTGCCTTTTGGCCACTCATGATGGTTTTCAAGTTTGCAGGTAGAAGCTAGCAAACTAAAAGAGAAGCTCTCTATGCTGCTTTGCTCATTTTTTACTTTAACTGGGTGCCATCATGCATGGCTCCACTTGGAGCCATCATCAGGTGCAATGCCTCATTGCAGCACAACAAGGAGTGGTCCAAGCATAGGACTGAGAGTTAAGATCTCTTAATCTAATCCCAGCAGGGATGACTTCTTATATGGTCTTGGGTAAGTCCCTATATCCCACTTTGTGTCCTTCCTTCCCTAACTGTAATTTGAAGATAATTATTTTTACTTCCCCACCTCCCAGATGTGTGGCCAGGATTAATTGAAACTGGAAGTGAAAAATGTGCCAAAATCAAAGGCAATTGCCTGTTTTGACTGATGATAGTTCAAGGACCTGCTGTGTACAGAGGAATTTTGGTGGGCCAGGAGCCCCTTGAGAGTATAATATTGATGATCATATTTCTTGCTAACAGCATCCAAAATAAGTAGGCCTTTCTTCAGGCCTGTGCAGTCTTAGCTTGACTAACTCAGGAACAGAGGGGAACCTCTTGCTCAACCTTTATCTGACCCTGCACCCCCCTGATGACGCCTCCTATGGATGTGCTGAACAAACAAGGCGTCCTGTGGCACTTTTAAAGACTAACAAATTTATTTATTGCATATGTTTTAGGAGAAAAGCAAGAAACTTATCTATGCATGCCTTCTGGGAGATGCTTGTCAGGGCCTCAAGACATGCAGATTATGCAGGAACACATCTGCCTAATTAGTACTATGAGACAATCTCTCATCTAGCTTTCGAAACCGCTTGTCCAACAAGTTTTTTCTTGGTGTGTTATTGACTACTAAAAAGGATAAATAAGGGGAGAGTTTTGAACTCTTCAGGAATCTCTTCTTGGACACAGTTTAGGGGGTCCCCAACGGCAGCTAAAAGACCGACCAATTGGAAGGCTGCTTTGTACGTCTCAAGATACACACTCAAATTTGGTAATTATTGAAGGTTGGGGATGTTTCACTAACCTGTTGTGGACATGTGAAAGTGCTTGAGACTAAGTAAAGTATAGCTTTCCCGTGAGAGCACTGTTGCGTTGTACTGCTTATGCCAGTCCATCTCTCAGCAAGATGGCCTGTTTTTCCATTAGATTTACTTTCTGACACCACCTTGCACAGAGTAAGGTTACACAGAGCTTTGACTTGAAAGAACCCTGGGTAACAGCTGTGCATAACAACCACCTTCCCAGCATTCAACTGCATCTTTTCCACAGTGTATCTGATGGTCACGGCTAAAGTGATGTGAAAATGGGAATCTTCCTTCAGCACTTCTCCTGCAAAACACAAAGTGAATGAGCCATCAACGGGGGTACAATTCTGCTTTCATGACAGTAACACCATCTTTCAACACAGCCCACTTGGATTCTTCACTCTTAGGATCTTAAAGCCTCCAGCTTGGCAAGGGGGTGGAGATTGAAGAGTCCACAGTTGTTAACGGGCTTGGTGGAGCCTCACACCTGTATTTAATGGCAAAGCGAAGAGGGTGTCTACATTCTAGTGACACTCCACCTCTGCTTTGTTGGCTCAGGAGGGATTGACAGGAGATATCCTGAAGGTCACTGCTGGTTTAGCATTGTCTACAATTCCATTGAACCCTTAAACAATCTTGACTTCCCACCTGAGCTGAATGTACACAAGCACCTACTTTATTTTATGTTCCTTTCTAAGGCTATGTACACATGACAAACTTGTCCTGCAATAAGCTATTGCGGGACAAGGAAAGCGCTATAAATACAGCGCTTTGGTGTATACACACGTTCTGGTTATATCGCAAAGGAGCGTTCACCCGTGTGAATGCTCCTTTGCGATACAAGAGCAGTGCATGGTGGGCACCTGTCCCACCGTGCACTGCCCACAGCCGGCCCCTCGCTCATCCCCGGGGCTTCGGGTGGCGGCGGGCTCTCCCGCTGCCACCCGAAGCCCGCGGGCTGAGCTAGGGGGCTGCAGGGCTTCGGGTGGTGGTGGGAGCTGCGGCGCTTAAGCACGCAGCCCTCGCTGCCACCCGAAGCCCCGGGGCTGAGCTAGGGGGCTGCAGAGCTTCGGGTGGCGGTGGGAGCCATCCAGCTCAGAGCAGAAGCAGAAT
>ML686140.1:3188355-3257602 GCA_007922175.1 Pelusios castaneus | reverse complement strand
GCCAGAAAATTTGCAGAAATGCCAATTTCCCTGAAAACTCATGCCAAATCTATTTTCTTTCCCCTATCCAAACAGCCCCAGCAAAGAATTAGCCCTTGGCACATGGAAAAGAAAGTGGCCTGATGCCAGCTCTGAGGGTGTGAAAACATTTCAAAGTGAATGAGTGTCAGGGCCACTTTGATGTGAACCAGACAACAGGATTTGCCCAGGTGCTAGAGGAGTAAATACTGCTGATGCTGGGAGAACCAGGAATAGCACTAATAGAGCTTACACAGATCCATTTCTTCTCCTCTTTTCTTGGTACCCATTAGCATTGGTTCACTTAATCTTTTCTAAGCATAGTTCTGTTGGTGACTGCTGACTGCACATGATTGAACAAAACAGGGGAGTCAGGGGAGGGGTAATCAACCCAGGGTTTTGAAAAGGATGGTAGAGGAAACCTGGTGTTAATTCATATTTATCAGCTTTCTCTTTACTTCCCCCATTTTCTTATCAGCCTGTGAGAAGCTTGGTTTCTGTCTCTTTCTGTCTGGCTAGCCCTGATTGCTTCCCCTATGTCTTTCAAATGGAACTTGGAAGCGATCTCGAGCCATTGATGTCTGGCAGAAGTTTGGTGGTGCATGAGAAGTGACTTACTGTGGTCTTGTCTCCCAAAAAACGCTCCCCCAATTACTATGCTTCTGAGCAGCCCCAAATGAGTGAGTAAGTGGGCCTGGAGACTGATGTGGAAACAGCTGCTGAGGAGTTAACTGTCCCTTAACTTAATTGCTTCCATTTGTTGAATGTCCTTCAGCTTGTGTAACCATGACTGGAAACAGCATCAGTCGGGTTTGAAGCAGCTCAGGGCTCATGCCCTCTTTTGCTGTGTTCATCTGAAGGTTAGGGAAAGGTATTTCAGCCAGTTGTTGCTAGATTCTGTCAGTATCAAGTTCAGCACATACATTGGGGGTTTGGGAATGTGACACAAGCCGTTCTTAGTTCACATACTTGTGACTACTGGGCACTCCCAGTACAAGTGAAGCTGGGTCCCAAATAGTCATTGTTTTGTCAGCAGAAGTTTGAGCTGTAGACTTCCATCGATAAGGTAAAAGAGCTCCACCCAAAATACACGTTTCCAAGCATCACCAGCTCTTGCGACATTTGGTATTTTTAATTAGCCACGCGTTATCAGGAGGCAGGCAATGATATGAGAAACTCAAGATAAAGTTTCTGGCCTTCATGGCTGTGCAGAAAAAGCTGACCTGCATAAAGATTCAACAACCAGGAGGCAAGGAACCCATAAAGCCAACAACTTTTTTACAGTCATAACTAGAAGTGGAAGTTGACTGATTTTTGAACACCTGAGGCTGATGGTGTTGCTCTCTGTAATCAGAAGAGGCTGCAATTTTCTGAATATCCTGTCAGACTTCATCCCTGCTGTTTCTGTTGTTACCAGCTGCCCCCCATTCTCCAGCCTTGTCCTGCTTTGCTTTTCTATCCAGAGGGCCTGCAATCAGAGTGTTTTTCTCCAAGGCAGCAGGAGATTTTTCGTATTTTCGTAATGCTTGTACAGTGCTTTGCCTTGGAATACATACTTTGGATGCACGTCCTCTTTGGTCCTCCGCTGCCATGAATCAGCATGGCTCCACTTATTTCAAAATTGCTGTTATAATACGCAACCAGTGAGGATCAGGCCCGCTGGTTATTCCTAGCTGTTAAATTATCCCTTCTAGAGACTGAGGTAGTGTGGATCGGCCACTTGTGACATTCCCCTCTTACAATCTGGACCAATGTGCCTCTGTGCCCCCCAGTTCTCCACTCCTGGGCCCTGACTTCCCCACTTTACTGTGTGAACCCACACTCCTGAGTCAACTCACACCCAACCACCTGCGAGTAATCAGTCCCTAAACAAGTGGAAGAGCACTCTCCCTAGCAACTCATGGGATTGTCCCCCAGCAAACACCCCAGTCCCCGATGCAACCCTGGGAGCTAGGCTTGAAAGGTTCAGTGCAGCCCCGCCCTCCCACTAGGCTTTGCAAGCTCATTTCCACTTGTCTGTCAATTTAACAAAGACATTGATATGCCCCAGCTTTGCTCTCAGTCAGGCCTTTACACACAGTCTCATTCAACACTGCACTGTTTTAGATAAAACAAACATAAGTTTATTGACAACAGTAAGATTTTAAGTGAATATAAGGCAAACTGATGTGAAATTAATTAATTATTCAGTCAAGGAATTAATCACAACCAAAAAAGAAAATTCACATTGTAAGCTAAGACCCCAGTTCTAGTCTGTGTTTCAGCTTACCACACAGATTGACTGCAGTATGATGCACCTTTAGGTAGGTGTCAGTCCTTGATGTTGCTCAGAAGATGGATTCTAGGGAAAGAGCTGTAGACAAAGGTGTCTCTTTCTTTTTATACCTTGATACCTCCTGGGGTCAGGGGATCAACCCTGTCCAGCAAAGGGCGTGATCTTTCCCTCTTGAGACAAGGAGTTTAGGACAAGCTACTTGGAATACTTTTCATTAGACCACACAGCAAAGGTGAACATGAATGATACACAGACCATCTCACAAGGATGTGCGTGGGGGTGCAGCATGTCGCATTATGTGGTGGGAGTTAAAAGGCATAGGGTGTAACCTTAGCTCTGCTACTGAGCTAGTTGTGACTTGGGTAAGTCACTTTCTCTCTTCTGCCCTGTCTAGTTAGGTTGTGAACTCAGAGAGTCAGAGATTGTTTGTGCAGCATCTAGCACAATAGGCTACTACTGCAATTCAAAAGACCAATGGGGCTTTGCATGGGGCAGGGATCTGCCTTCCTGGATCTGGTTGCAGGAGTAATTTACCAAATACCCTGTGCTCATAAAACTCCTTCTTTTCAAATGCACCCTGTTTCAGGTAATTACAAAATAGGGAGGATGTCTCTGATCTCTTTTCCAACTCCCGGCCCAAGCTGAGCAGCTACTCTCCTGATAGTTTATCTGCATTCAATATGGTTTTTACTAGGAAAAAGTCTCAGTGTTTCTAACTCAGAATGTTAGGTGTGTTTGCCTATTACTGCTGCCACCCTCTTTGTGCATAAGAAATCATTTTTTGTTTAAATAGTAAACCAAATGAATTGATTTCCACAGTCACCTTGCACCACACCCTTTGTCCCCTTCCCCGCACCCATAGCCTTGGGAGTGCCACCAACTACTGAGACATTTTAAAAACTATACATTGAAGTAATATCAATGCGCTGGACAAGCGAAAGTCGG
The DNA here is from genome assembly GCA_007922175.1 of Pelusios castaneus. Classification (NCBI taxonomy): domain Eukaryota; kingdom Metazoa; phylum Chordata; order Testudines; family Pelomedusidae; genus Pelusios; species Pelusios castaneus. The sequence continues at coordinate 3,254,364 of ML686140.1, read as the reverse complement.
GATCTGTGCAATGTACAAACTGACAGAAATATATTGACAGATGTAATATAGACTGACTTGGGTGTCTGACTGATGAGTCTTGCCCACATACTCAGGGTTTAACTGAAAACCATACTGGAGTTGGGAAGGAATTTTCCCCCACAGCAGATTGGCAAAGGTTCTGGGGCTTTTTCACCTGCCTCTGTTGCATGGGGCATCACTCAGTTGCTGGTGGATTATCTATACCATAAAGCAGGGGCATAGCCATGGGTATGCCAGGGCCCACTCACTTGGAAATGAGGTCCATTCACTGCAGTGCCCAGCAGCAGCACGAACTTCACTGCCATGGCTGCGGGAATCCACTTGTGGCCACAGCCGCCAGCCCTGCAGCCATGATGGCAAAGTTCGCGCCACTGCCAGGCGCTGCAGAGGTCGAACATCATTGTACCGCCTGTCCCTCTCCCTCCCTCCTCCTCCCACAGCTCCACTTGCTAAGCAATTTGTTATCTAGCAACTAGAGCATCTTGGGCAACTTCTGGTCACATGCCCAGAAGCTGCCCTAGGTCGGGCCCACCCTGCAGCTTCAGGGGCCTGGCCAGAACATGGGGACTGGCTATATTCCTGCCATAAAGTCTTTAAATTGTCATTTAAGGACTTTAGTAACTCAGTCATAGATTAGAAGTTTATTGCAGGCAAAGGTGGGTGAGATTCTGTGGGCTGCATTGTGCAGGAGGTCAGACTAGATTGGAGGTGTCAAAGATGCGGTCTGCAGGCCATTTGCAGCCAGTCTGCTCTGCTGCAGCCCGCACTTGGGAAGCGAGCCCAGCCAGCCCTGGGGCTGGCCAGAAGCTGTGCTCCATGCAGCACTCTCACCCTGACCCCTGTCTGGCTGGTCAGCTCTAGGGGCAAGGCAGGCTGGTGGTGGTGCATGGCTGCTGCACCTTGCAGCTGGCCAGCCAGCCAGCCTCCAGTGTCATCCTGCAAGGCACCCTGGGGGTGAGTAGAGCAGTCCAGTGGGGGTCTTGGGGAAGTGAGGGTGAACAAAGTGGCCTGGTGGGAGTCTTGGGGGAGCTGGAGTGAGTAGAGCAGGAGGTGGGGGGCTTGGGGGAGTGGGCGGTGGGGGACTTGGGGGCTAAAACCAGAGGCCAGGACTTGGGGGCAACAGTGGGAGGTGAGGGGCCTGGAGGAGCAGAGGTCAGTACAGCAGGAAGTGGGGGTCTGGGGGCAAGAGTGCAGAGCTTGGGGGAATGGGGCTGAGTAGAGTGCAAGGTGGGGTCTTGGGGGCTAGAGTGGGAGGTGAGGGGTCTTGAGCTGTGAGGGGTCCATCAGACTGAGTGCTGACAGAAATGGCCCCCAAGACTAAATGGCTTTGACACCCCTGAATTAGATGATCATATTGGTCCCTTCTAGTCTTGGGGTGTGTCTACACTGGCAACTTAGGTCAACATAAGGATGCTTAAGTCAACCTACTCAAAGCCACGTCCACACTGGCTTTTATTAAGTCGACTTAAGCGCTTCCTTAAGTTGACTTAATAACAATTTAAGTCGACTTAATAACACCACCTCTGAAGGTCAACTTAAGCCTTAAGTCGCCTTAAAGCCAGTGTGGACGGCTATGTCTACTGTTAAGTCGACTTAACGAGGCAGACTTAAGTTGACTTAAAGCGTAGCCACTCTAAGTCGACTTAACAGAGTTGATTTAACTTTAGAAGTGTAGACATAGCCTTAGAGTCTATGGCTATGTCTACACTTACTAAAATTAGTTTGAATTAGTTAGTTCGAACTAACTAATTCGAACTAATTTTAGTTAGTTCTAATTAGCTTAATTCGAACTAGCATGGCCACACTGGAATGTTAGTTCAAACTAAGCAAGCACTTGCTTAGTTCGAATTAGCGATCCCCATTCATTTCAATGGACAGTTAATTCAAACTAAGAAATTAGTTCGAATTAACATGAACACAGTGGTTAATTCAAACTAGTTAGTTCGAATTAACCCCTTAGTTCGAATACCCTATTCAAACTTATTAGTTCGAATTAAGGAAGCCCTTAATTCGAACTAACTAAAGCCTAGTGTAGCCATGGCTTTAGTTAGTTCGAATTAAGCCTCCTTAAAGACTCTTATGAGGAGAGACTGAAGGAACTAGGCTTATTTAGTCTACAGAAGAGAAGACTGAGGGGAGATTTGATAGCAACCTTCAACTTTGTATTTGCATTACACTCCTTTTGGCAACAAGGGCACACTGTTGGCTCATATTCTTCTTCCCGTCCACCATAACCCCCAGGTCCTTTTCTACAGCGCTGCTACTTAGCTGATCGGTCCCCAGCCTGTAGCAGTGCATGGAATTTTTCGTCCTAAGTGCAGGACTTTGCACTTGTCTTTGTTGAACCTCATGAGGTTTCTTTTGGCCCAGTATTCCAATTTGTCCAACTCTCCCTGGATCCTGTCCCTGCCCTCCAGAGTATCTACCATTCCCCCCAACTTGGTGTCATCCGAGAACTTACTAAGCACGTAGTCTATTCCATCATCAAGATCATTAATGAAGATGTTGAATAGAACCGGCCCCAGGACCGACCCCTGGGGCACTCCACTCGTTACCGGTTGCCAACCAGACATCGAGCCATTGATTCCTACCCGTTGATCTAACCAGTTTTCGATCCACCTTACGGTCCACTCGTCCAACCCATACTTCCTTAACTTGCCGACGAGAATGCTGTGGGAAACCGTATCAAAAGCTTTGCTAAAGTCAAGATATACCACGTCAACGGCTCTTCCCACATCCACAAATCCAGTCAACTCATCATAGAAGGAAATCAGGTTGGTCAGGCACAATTTGCCCTTGGTGAATCCATGTTGACTGTTCCTGATCACTCTATTTTCCTCCAAGTGTTTCAGGATGGATTTTTGAGGACCTGCTCCATGATTTTCCCAGGGATTGAGGTGAGGCTGACCGGTCTGTAGTTCCCCGGATCCTCCTTTTTCCCTTTCTTAAAGATATTAAACCTTTTATGTGCTACATTCAGACTCGTGCTTGCGAGAGGGGAAGTATTCCCTTCTAGGGCGCCCAGAGGTTGATGTGTAATTTCCCAGGAGACTGGGTAGGGGCTCGAGCCAATTGGTGGTGTAACATTATTTGGGAACCCCTAGAAACAAAACCCGGTCCTTTGCTGCTGCCGTCACGGCCTGGCAAAGGGGTTACAAAAGTAACATGTTGTGAGTTAAACGCCTGCGCACTGCTAACCAAACAAGTAAACAGAGGCAGGACTAATTATATGCATGATGTAATCGGTATTTGGGTGTTGAGGTGTGGATGATTTGGTTAAAATTACTGAGGAGGATAGGGAGTTTTGTTTCCCTTAAAATTTAACTGCCTCCAATATATAAAGGGAAAAACTTTGTAACTGTGTAAAAGAAAAGCAGCGCAAGAAAAAGGGAACTTGTATGTGAAAATATATATGATGTAAATCTAAAAGGTTTTAAAAACCTAAACCAATACTCAGTTTTTAAAATCTTGCCGTGTAAATTTCAAATGGATTGGCTTTGTTAGCATTTAACCCTGTGGGTACTTTACAAAGTCCAACATCTTTTAAAAACCAAAACTGTGGCTGTGGAAAACGTAGCCAGAACCAGTAAAATTAAGAAAAAAAGTCTGGGTATTTGTTTTGTTTCGGTTTTGTTTTTGTTTTTGTTTTGTTTTTTTAAGGGGCTATTTTAAACAATAGTCTGACACCCACCCCTTGGGGGAGGTAGGAAAATGTTCTTTTGTCTTTCAGAACTTCAGAAAAACTGGCGCCAGCAAAACGAACCATCATCATGGGTCTACTGTTGCAACAACATTGTGGTTTATGTTTTGTGTTTTGTTACTAACATTAGTGTGTATTGTGTTTTGTTTTGTAAGGTGAAATGTGGTAAATATGTGAATAATTTAATAGAGTCACATTGTGTGGAACCTTAATGGCTAAATTACACAGTGGGGTCAGGTAGTGGCTACTACTATATTTCTGTCCCCAGGAGCCTTTACAGCTATTCTGAAGGGAAAAAGGGCCCTTTTCCTAAGGAATTATCTCTAAACAATTAATTGTAAGTAACTGCTGCAAGCAGCAGACAAAGGTACAATCTAATTCAAATTATTTAATTATTGTATAATTGGTCAAAATTATAAAAGGGGAATAAGGTGGTTCCATTAAAACTTAACTGTCTCCAAGAGTACAAATGAGACGTGTGGGTGCAGTTGTGTAAGGTAAGGGTGGGTGAGAGCGTAAAATTCTGGCAGCTACAAACCAAGAAGCTGATGCACTGCAGCTGATTCCAGAGAAAAATAATAAGGCTGGGGGCTTGCTCCATTGGTTCAGGGGGTTGACAAAGAGGCTGCTCCAGAGCCGTGACCCCCACCCCCATTTCTAAGATAAGCCACCCCCCCACCTCCTCCCTGAAAGCACAGCTGTGCGTGGCTGTGTGCCATGAGGGAGAAGGGGAGGCCATCAGCTCCTTTCACAGCTCCGAGCAGGCAGACTGTGTGTGCACCTGTGCTTCTGCTTAGATTTTAATTTTAAGACACTGGATGGGGACGCACAGGGCTCCTGCTTTGTGTGCCCAGTGCCAGCAATGCCCCACTTGACAGGACTTTTACTATGCTACACAGAGCTTTCCAATTTATGTATTCTCTGTAAATGCCCACCAGAATTGTACCCAGAAGCACAACTGAAATTTCGCAGTGGACCACATTGCCAAATGCATAGCAGCCCCAATAAAAAGAAATGGGCTTCTCCCTTTTGCTTCCTGGGTACACACCTATTCAGAATATTTGGGTCCAGAGGAAACATGCCATTGGGCAAATGCTATGGGGTTTTTCTTTAAGCTACAGTTAAATAATGGCTCTTTTCCCTTTTTGCTGGTAATATAGTAACAAGGGAGGCGTATAAAGATACTGCTTGGGACTGCAGAGATAAAATCAGAAAGACCAAAGAGCAATTGGAGTTGCAGCTGGCAAGGGATGTGAAGGATAACAGGAAGGGGTTCTACAAGTATGTCAGTAACAAGAAGAGGATCAGGGAGGGTGTGGGTCCCTTACTGAATGAGGCAGGTATCCTCATGGTGGATGATGGTTTTCAAAGTCTCCTAAGGGAATTGGATGCTTAATCCTCATTGATTTGAATGGTAATTGGATGCCCAGATTCCTTAGGCAACTTTGCATATCTCATCCCTGCTGTATAAATTAAGATCAGAGAGCCCCATAAATTATCCAGCATAGCCCATATGCTGTTCCCACAGAAATGGGAGTTTTGCCAATGATTTCAATGAAAGCAAACTTAGCCTGTGGAAATATGTTGCAACAGTTGCCCCTTTGACTAATAAAATGTATGAGACCCTGAAATCACATGAAACTCACCACCTTTCACATTTTTTCTATAAGCCCGAAGCACGTGAGAGTTGCTGAAAGGTTCAGTAAGAGTTGGGAGCACTTTAAGAGGGACACTGGCCCAACTCATGGTTCTGCATACATACCCAATGTAGGCTGTTGTTTCTTATAATGGTTTCAAGTCCAGATTAAAAGGCCCTAGGCTGCCCACTTTTGTGGGCTCCCCTACCTGGGCCCAGGGCCCCTCCCCCCACCACAGCGGCCAGCCTGGGGAACGGTTTGGGTGGTCTGGCCTAGCTGATGCTGGGGAGGTGGGGTCCAGGGCTAAGGCTCCCTCCTCCCCCCCCCCAATGCTGAAGGAGGACCCATAACCCAGTGGTGCTGTGGGGCGAGGGGGGGGTAGGGTCTGGGGCCCAGCCAGCTATTGCGGGGCCCTCAGTCCAGAGGCCATGGCACTCTTGACCTGCTCCCAAGTGGGGGTGGGCTGGGTAGGCCTATGGTGGCTTGGCTAGAGCTAGATTTTGGTGGGGCTGTGGGGCCCCCTTTAGGCTGGGGCTGCAGCCCCTAAAGCCCCTGCCTTAATCTGGCCCTGCATGGTTTTCCTGAGGTGAAACTCAGATGTGGAGGAAGCAGGCAGGTGTTCGAGAGTTTTACTTTGAGCTTTGGATTTATCTGAAATGAAAGAAAATATTTGTAAAAACCTCTGTCAAGCAACGTCTCAGTGGTTCACGTATAATGCTGTGTATCTTAGTAGCTAACACCAGGGACTGGGTATTCAGGACTCAGCTAGATTCACATATCTGTTATTGAGTCCCTTTGTAACCTCAGATATGTGGCTTCAACTCTCTATGCGCTGTATCCCCTGGCCTAAATAATACTTATTGACCCTCACAGGCACATTGTGAGAATGATGAACTCATTAATATTTCTAAAAGGCTTTGAGATCCTCAGATGAAAGGCACTTGAAGACAAAGTATTATTTATAGTTCTGTGTACACTGAAAATAGCTGACGCTCTGGTCCTTTGACTTGTGTGACAGGTGTGGCAAAGAATTGCGAGAATGTATCCTTCATAAATGTAGTTCTGAGCCAGAAAAAAGTCCGTTGGAAAGAGCTCAGACAAGCCCAGGGCCGTCGGAAAGCAAGTGGGAGCCATCCTTGAGAGAGGTGCTTTGCAGTGAAATGGGGATACTTTCTCCATTGTTCATCCACAGGACTCCTTTCCAAGGGTTACTGGTTCCAAGAGGGGTAGCCATGTTAGTCTAGTTCAGCAGAACAAACAAGGAGTCCTGTGGCACTTCATTAAATTAGGTCTGACTAGAGATTTGGGCTGGTTCACTCATTACAAAATGTGATTTTCCACTCTTTTAACCTTCCAGTCTTCTTATCTGTTGTTCCACACTGTTTGAATCAAAACAACCTGCGGGGTTTGCTGAAAAAGTCTGAACGGACCTAGTGCCTTCCCTTCTCTGCAGTTATATATTCCCTTTGATGCTGTAGTTTCCATGCCATGCGTCTGATGAAGTGGAATTTTATCCACAAAAGCTCATGCAATAAATAAAAGGTTCCTGAGCAACCTTCTTTTTATGATCTTTAAATCCGGGTGAGACTGGGCAAAGCAGTTTTCTGCCTCTGTGTTTTCTTAAATAACTCAGGTTGAGCTGAATGCATAAAAATCAGACTTTCTAGTCTCTGGTGAATAGCATCCTGAGTTCTGGGCTTTGCTTTGGAGGCTGGGTTGGCTCTGGTATGCACTACAATAAGGACTGGAATGGGAGAGATGCCAAGCAAGGACCTGCTCATTCTGGTCTGATTCATAGGATCTACTCTGACAAGGACAAGAGACTCTCCCATGTACAATGAATATGAATGGGACCCTCAGACTAGACGCCTTGGCTGTCTCCAGACACAGCAAGTAGACTGAATATTCTTCCTCCCATACATGCCTAGCTATGTCATCTCTGACAAGCATCCACCTCTCATTAGGCCTGAAAGTGGCATGCTGACAGAAGCAAGGAAGCCTCACTTGCCCAGAGTCCTAACAGAAGGCAACCTAGTCCAGTGCTGAGAGTAGTACAAGGGGCCTACCGTCAATCAAACTTTAGCCCCACCCACCTGTCAGCGGAAGTCCAGCCCCCGCCGGTCACCTGACATCCGGTCCCAACCCCTGCCCACCTGTCACCGGAAGTCCCACCCCATGACATCCAGTCTCGCCCCCAAGCTCTGACTTCCGGCTGACCAGGGTCACCTGATCGGAAGTGGGCGTTGCGACCCTTGCCTCGCCCATCGGGGCGCGTTTCACCCCGAGAGCGGGGTTGGCCGGGAAAGGGCACGTGGCGGGGGTAGGGCGACCCTCCGCCAATCAGGGTCGTCCCGGAAGGGCGCGGCGGTTGGTTGGGCGGCAGCGCCGCCCCCTGGAAGTCTTTTGTTAATGTACAGGAAGAATTGTTCCTAAATCAACATAGCAAATGTGGGAGGGAGGTTCACTGTTGGAATTCATGAGAGGGGGAGATGTTGATGGAACACGTTGCCTTCAGGGTCTTTGAAGAAAGAAGAAAAAGGCAAAGTTGCCAACATGTATTGTTGCTTTACTGCTGCTTCACATCTCATCTGCACGGGAAAAGGAATCTCTTTCCCCCATTTTTCAGACACAGTGGACTCTAATCCATAGATTCATCTTAAACAAAGCATGCTGAGCCCATCCATTAATTTTCTTCTTTGTCAGAGCAATAAGCAGACACACACTTGATTGTTTTCATGGTCTGGGACCTCTTGAAATTGGCTAGGCTGCTGGCTTGTGCATGCGTGCGTGAGCACTTGCATTTATGCATGGGTGGGTATGTGTTCTAGCTCCCTGCAAGAGTGATCAGCAAGACTGAGTCAAGCTTGGATAAGCAACCATCAGTGGTAGCACACTCAGTACCCAGGTAGTACTATTCCAAAGCCAGTGAACCTGGAGTAAATAGGGGGTGCCTGCAACTTAGTCAGCAGGTGCCACTGCAGAACTGACAGGATGATTGAGAAATGTTAATGGACAAAATTCTGTTGCAGCCTTGAAAATCATGTGCTTACCACGAGTGGTGAAAGCATGCTATAATTGAAAGTCCCATTCCTCCCTGAGGGTGCTGTTAAGGTGGATTGCTTACAGCCTGGCTATCGTATGCCCAGTGACTGCTCCCATGAGCATTTCACCCTCTTTAAAGTATTTGTCCTCATAATACCCCTGGAAGGCAGAGCAGCCTGTTATCCTCCTTGAACAGATAGGGAACTGAAGCACACAGCGACTAGGTGACTTGTCCAGGTTCACGTAGGAAGTCTGGGGTTAGAGCCAGGGATTAAATCTAGGTCTTGCAAGTCAGTGTTCACCACTGAACCAAGGGTTCTCAAACTCATTTTCAAATATATTTCAGGCTTTGATGACCCCCCACAAAACAGTGATGACCCCTCCCATGACATGCCACCCTCACTGGCACATGGACCCTGACAGCTTGTGACCTCCACATAATAACCTCATGACTCCCAGTTTCAGAATGCCTGCACTAGACTATCCTTCTCCAAAGGATGCAGACATGCATCCAGCAGGTGATCTCCGAAATCAGCCAACAGCAGAATTTGAACTCATAACCAGTAGGTGGCCTTTGGGTCCATGGATAGTTGGCCAGCCCTATGTGCCTCTGGGACTGACTATCCTGCAATAAAACCGCACAGCACTGGGACTTAGAGCTCAGGTCAGTTGGCTCAGGCTGAAGGGTTAAAAATAGTAATGCATACATTTGGGCTCAGTCTGAAGTTGGGGATTGAGACCCTCCACCTGGCAGGATCTCAGAGCTGGGGCCTTGCAAGCCTGAGTTGGCTAACCTGGGCCAGCCACAGCCCTGCTGCATGTCTTTTATTGCAGTGGAGACAAGCTGTATGGCTAATGGGTGGGAAAAAAACCTATGGCTGAACAAACTGAAACTGAAGTTAGTTAATCCAGCCTGAATGGATGGAGAGAATAATAATCTAGACAAACAGAGATTATGGTGAGAACACTAGGAGGAGAGAACATTTCTTGTGGCCTCTCCCAGTTAGTCCACGTGTGTGGGGCAGCCCTAGAGAGCTGATCCAAAGTCTGGTAAAGTCAAAGGTGTCTTTCCATTGAGTCAGCTCTTGTCCAACATGCACATGGGGAGCATTCCACTTCATCCACCACCGACATGCAGCCTCCTGTGCGGGATGACAAATGAATTCATATATATCGGGGCAAATGCTCAGAAGGTGTGCATTGGCATAGTGCCACTGGTTTCCATTTGAGGGCTAGAAATATGTCAGCCCCCCAACATCCAGACTCTTCCAAAGAAAGCTCCCAACTCCTAGACTCTTCCAAAGAAATTTTCATTTCATTTTAGAAGGCAGCTGAACAAGGGACAACAGAAACACCTGTTGCAGGGGAGACTGCCTAGCAACACTCAGCAGGGAATAATCTGAACCAAGTCATGTACTCCAAGTCAGGTTGTGGGAGCTGATGGTCTGCGTGGAAGCTGGCCAGATTCTCAGCTGGTGTAAATTGGTGCAGCTGCATTGAAATCAGTGGAGCTATGCTGATTTACACCCATGGAGAATCTGGCACCATGTTCTTAATTACACATTAGCTCAAAAGTATTTGAAACCTCATAAAGCTCTGTTTGGGATTGTATGCTCTTTGGGGCAGGGAACCTGTCTTATGAGGGTGTATTGTTCAGTGCATAGAGCACATGACCAGAAATCAGGTACCTGAGGGCTACTACCATCTCTGCCACTGATTCATTCTATGCCCTTGGTCAAGTCACTTCACCTCTTGCCTCTGTTTTCCCATCTGTACAATGGGACCAATAAACCTTTGCCCACATTTGTAAAGTGCTTTAAAATATAGCCATGAAAAGGGCTATTCAGGGTTAGTTGTCACTCTATTGCATGTTTGTGAAGTGTCATGTATGGTTATGATGCTGTAAAAAATAGCAACTTAATACACATAATCTAATGTACTTTTCTCTGCACAATATGCCCTGTTGGAAAGCACTTTCTACTCACTAAACCTTGTCTTTGTTTTTGCTTAAAATTAGCACAGTTGTAGAAGCAAGGCCTAAAACTCTACTCACAGCATCAGTAGCTGTTTCTATGAATATGGAAACTCTTCCTACTACTACGTTTAGGCAGGAGCGGCTTCCTTTTGCTTATGCTGAGTAAATCAGATAGAGAACATGCAATGTACAAAATACCTACCTGATTTTGAAAGGCCTCCACGTAATAGGAAAATGGGAGGCTTGAAATGGTTCTGATGCTGTGTACAGAGACTTAGCACATGAGGAGTAAACTGGCTACCATACCTATGTGCCATTTTACATGAGACAGACCCAAAGATCTCTTACAAGATGCAAGCTGATGAGTCAGTTTAGTTTTACTTCAAGCGCTTTCTTGTATTTTAGGTGTCTTGGATATGCGAAATCAAACCCGTGTCTTCTGAGTTTCACGCACCCTGACACTAGGTGGAAGAAGATCTTGGAGTGAAAAATGACAACAATTCTTCTCTTGGGCTGGCCAGCAATGATGAAGATTTCCAGATCCCAGACGTTATTTAGAGCCATCACAGCAGTTTATCTTAAGTAGAAATAACAAAGAAACCAGCAAAGAAGAGTGAAAGCAGGGTGCAGAAGTCAGAACTCCTAGGATTTATTTCAGCTCCACCTAACTGAGAATGTGGGCAAGTTATTTAACCTCTTTGCGCCTCAGTTTCCCCATCTATAAAATGAAGAGAGTGGGGAGTGTCATTGAGGGATGAGGGCAGTTGTGGAAGGTAACTCCAGTGGGTTGTGACCTTGCTTGGGGCCTTTAGTTGCTACAGTAATATAAATATTACTGTTGAATGGGCTCATTGTTTACCTCCTTAGCAACCCTCAGCCCCTCACAAAAAGGGGGATCAGTTATCTTGGAAGAGAGAGAGAGAGAGAGCGAGAGAGAGAGAGTGCAGTTTACATGATGGGGAAGAAAAAAAAATTTCTCCTTCCTCTATGAAAATCTAATCAATTCCTGAGCACATTTGTTTTTCCAACTGGAAAAAAAGAAAAAGCCCCGCTGTTCATTTCTGATTGCATTGCCCAGGGGCCTCCTTTTTGGTTACAGTGGCCCCAAAGACCAAACAAATGGCTTCACTCTGAGGAATGTGTTTTACTAGCTGCAGCTGCAGCACATGTTAGGTGTTGATATGTTCTTTACATTTCAGCCTGAGAATTTTACACTTGACCAAGCGCTCTCAGCCCAGAGGCTCCCACTGGAAAGCACTAAAGGGCAGAGATGGCAGCTCTGCAATGTCATGGGGGTGGGAGGACCACTCTCTATGAAGCTGTTAGCATGATTGTGTGCCCTCCAGCCCTCATCTCACCCCACTGCCTGGAGGGGAGGCATAAGTTGGGGGGCAAGATGGGATAGGGACCTGGGAAGGGAGTGGGAGGGAAGTCTTGGGTTGTCCCCCACCCCCTGCAGGGCCCAGCCTGGGCCTGCCCCCCTCTCCTCCATTGCTGGGTGTGGCTCTGGGGCCCAAAGGCACTCACACCCAGCTGGAGGTGGTGGCGCAGTGTGGCAACCCCCATACAGGGCCCCCCCCCCCAGGCCACAAGCCTTGGAGAGCTGCATGCCTGGCTGGGCCCGGAACGCAGTGCAGGCTGTGCCAGCTGCCTCCCCCCACCCCCAAGGGTGGACCAGCCAGCCCAGGGGTGGGGTGGAGCGCAGAGCAGAGCCCCCACCACCTCTGGCTCCAGGGCCCTGCTCCCTTCCTCCCCACAGCGCCGGCAGCGGCAGGGTAGGAGCACTCTCTGAGCTCCTGCCCTGCAAGCGCTGAGTGGGGCAGGGGTCTCCGAATTAACATAGGGGTTTTAAGGGCTGGAGTCCAGGACCCCCTTTTTGACCTGGGCCCAGGGCATAAGCCCCTAAAGCCCCTTTGATAATCTGGCCCTGCTTGGAAAGCAGGATGGGGAGCAAATGGGATGAGGGGCCCTGCAGAGGGTGTGAGATGTAGTGAAGGGCTGAAAGTGGATAGGAGATGATAGACTGAGGAGGGAACCTGAGGGTTGGTCTACGCTAGGCTGACATAAAGCAGCTCATGGTGAGCTACACGTCAGTGTGCACGCTACAGTCTTCCTTCTGCCAACATATGTTCCCTACTACACCGACATCATTAACCCCGCCTGCACGAGAGGCATAAGCTTTATGTGACCCTGAGTCTGTGTAAACAATGCCTCCCTCACATGAGCTGTGGTTGTCAGGGCTGGAGACTAGATCCCACCTGCCCCTGCTCCTCTGGAGACCAGGAGGGCTGGACCCAACTCTGGGCTGGGACCCTACCCCAGCTGGGAGCCAGGACAAGAAGCCAGGGCAGCCCCCCGTCCCCAGGAAGAGCAGGGCAGCCATATCAATTTCAGGGCTGGGTCTGGGTGAGTCCTGCAACTGACTCCAGCTCCAGGCAGGCAGCAGACAGGGGGCCAAGAGGCCAGGGCAGCTGGACTGGGCTCTCTGGGGCAAGACTCCTGGCAGGACATGGAGTGGAGAGGGCGGGCCGTGAAACTCCTCCTAAGGAGCTGCCAGCAGAGCTGAGAGAGTGGGTTGTGAGCGCCCCACCTGCCCTCTTAGGCAGGGAAGCTGAGCACTCCTGGAGCGGACACAGGCCCCAGAAGGGATGTGGCTGTAAAGTGACTCACCTTCCTAATGTGGAGGTAGCAGTGGGGAATGGGATTAGGATGAATGGAGGGGGACATGGGAGGCGGTGGGAAGAGTGAGATGGGGCAGCTAGAGAGAGGGCGAGAACAGGGATCAGGAGGGGTAGCTGGGGCTCAGGAGGCCCTGGGTAGGGCGGGGCCAAGGGGGGCCCAGTCCGGCCCCACCTCCCGGTTGGGTTAAGAGCCGCCCGCCCAGGCAGCAGCAGTCGCCCGCGGGCAGTTTGCAGAGCAGACAGGCAGCGCCGTCCTCTCAGCAGCCAGCCCCAGCATGGCTCAGTCGCGCTGCCGCTCCGTGCTCATCACCGGCTGTAGCCGGGGCATCGGGCTGGGGCTGGTGCGGGGGCTGGCAGAGGCCAACCCGTCCCCGGACTGGGTGATCGCTACGTGCCGCTACCCCGAAAAGGCGCAGGTAAAACAGGACGGCCGCGCCCCGCACTCCCTCCCCAATGGGGCCAGTGTACCTGGGTCACCCGGGCCGGGTGCGTGGGGGGCTCTCCACTCCGCCGCTGAGCCGGCTGCATCCGTGGGTGTGACGGCAACGCGGGCAGGTGAGGCTGGGAGCGTGTGGGGGGGTCAATTGTTCCCCAACACGTCGCGGGGTTCTAGGGTGCAGATCTCTAGCCGCGCGGGCCACCCTGCTGAGGGGTAGAGCCTGCCAGCGGTATTGGGAGGCCTTTCCCCTCTAATGGCTGATGTATTAATTTTTTGTTAGTGCAGTTTTTTTGCCTGGCCACCTGCTCTCTGTGGGGCTGTGTTTCCCACCCGGTATGCACAGGGCTGGCCCAGATTAAACAGAAGTGAATTTTTTTCTCTATTTAAAATATATATTGTCTTTATATAACATGGGGGGGGGGGGCGGTTAAAGTCATAGTTCCTTTATGGCATCAAAAACTTTTGGACTGGCCCTGAGTATGTGGGGTCTCCTGGGGTGCATTAGCTCCTTTAGAGCAGTGTTTCTCAACCTTTAGTGGACTGGGGAACACCTAAAGGTATTAATTACTTTCCACAGAACATCTGTTGAAAACTTTCTCAAAAGCTGGTATATACTGGCTGTAAGGTTCATAATATCTGCATACTACACATTTCTGAGAAAATGATTCAGGAAACAAAATTAAATAAATTTTACTACTATAACATGCATTTATTTCTAAAAAATACACACATAATTATGCACACAATTTAAAACTGACAATGATATTACTCAAGTTTTAATGGGAATTTTGGGCCTGCATGTTCAAACAAAGTTCATCTATTCTTCAAGTATGATTCATCAAAGAAAGTCTTGCTGTGAAAATTGTATCCAAGCAATTTCAATGCTGGCAGTAATAGTGGCAGAAAATTTTAAATGCCCCAGCCATTGCAAAGCAGCAAGGCAGCGGTGGATACTAACACACGTCTGGGTTGGGGCATTTTAAATCTCTCGGGCTTGGGTCTGCTTGCTGTGTTGCTCCTACCCCATGACCAGTCAGCCCGCTTTCCCCTTCCCCACCCCCATCAGGGAGGGGTTGGTTGCAGAAACCTTCATTATGTGTCTGCAGCGCACCGGTGTTCTGCGGAACACCAGTGGAGAAACATTACTCCCGACGCTGGCTGAGTTTTACAACGGGCAACATAAAAAGCACTAGTGAAGTTAGCACACAGTAAAATCCCACCCAAGTAACATACCCTCTCTGCCACACTCTGTAATGTGAAAGACAACAGAGTCTTGTGGCACTTTTAAAGACTAACAGATTTATTGATCGCATCTGTTAGTCTTTAAAAGTGCCACAAGACTCTGTTGTCTTTCTACAATAGATTAACACGGCTACCCCTTTGGAATCTGTAATGTGAGTTCAGTGTGTCCGTTCCATTTGATTTATTTTATAACTGGGGTGGGAGGGGAGAGAGTCAGCAACTTCTCAATAATACTGTGCTATGATGCTTGAATTTTTAGCTTTTTTTATAAGCACATTTTTTAAGTGAGGTGAAACTTGGGGGTGAGGGGGTGCAAGACAAATCAGACTCCTGAAAGACGTAGAGTTGTCTAGAAGGGTTCAGAGCCCCACCTCTAGGGCATGTTGGAGAAGCGCTCCCTCCCCCACCCCATCACACTCCCTTGAATTAAGGTGTGATCACAGACTCTTCCTGGAACCTCCCCTGTCAGCAAGGGCTCTCTCAGGTGCTCCTTACATAGCATCATTTAAAAAAAATCAAAAATCAAAGCTTTGACTGACTCCTGGTCCTGATGAGGTCTTGGACTAAGGAGCAGGGCTTTGCAGAGCTGTCTTAGCAGTCATCTGATGTGGGAGACAGAAAATGGTCTCCCAAACCAGGGACTGGGTCAGCTATGTAAGCTTCTTGGAGCTGAAAATGGCCGTGATCCCTTACGATGCAACCCCATCTCCACATCAATAGTTATAAGCCAAAAGGTCCTGTTCATATGTTAGGGCACTATTGATGTGACTAGAGCTTGTAACTGGCCCCCTTTCAAGAGTAAAGGCCCCAAAAGGAAATGAATGGGGAATACTACCATTCATATGGCTCCTGTACTTTCCAAAGCTGAGGACAGAACTCCTTTCTTAGCTGGAAGCCACAACTGGAAAAGCAGTCTACTTACACAGCTGCAACATCTAAAACTTCCCGCAAAGCCAGGCTGTTCCCTCATTCATCTGACTCTCAATACTAGATAGCAAAATTCCTGACTGCCAGCTGCCCCTGATTGCTGAAAGCCTCTTCTACCAGTACTGTCCTCCTGGATCTTTTCTGTTGCATTGCTTCATGGAGTCCCTTGCCTTTTGTCGGTGTCTTTCATTCAGCTAGAAGAGGATTTTAAGTGCCTTGCTGTATTTCTGTCTTGCTCCTCCTTAATACCCTGACGCACGTATGTGCATGCGTAAAATCCCTCCTTCCTTCATGTTGGATCAGATATCTTATCACTACCTAAGGCCTTGTACACACTGCAAAGTTATTGCGCGATAAAGCCCTTTATCGCGCAATAAGAAGCAGAGCGTACACACTATACTTACAGTTTTTGCGCGTTAAGACCCGTCTTGTTGCGCAAGATGTAAACCACCAAAACGAGCGTGGTATCTCTTAACGCGGAATAGCTATTGCGCGACAGCCCGTGTGTGTACGCTTCTCGCGCAATGTGAACATTCCGGAAATGGCCCACAATTCCAATCCCGTCCCTTCTGCATCCCCGTCAGTACTCTATTGCCGTGACGTCATTTTTCCCGACCTCCCCTTCTGTCCCGCGAATTTTTGAATTCCCCACTCTCCCTTCTGTCTTGCTTTTCGGTGTTGCTGCCTCTGTGTGCTCCGCTCGCAATGTCTTCGCGGCGCAGCAAACGATCTCCGGCTTGGATGACAGCAGAGGTGATGGACTTGATAGGCATCTGGGGAGAGTCCGCCGTGCAGTCACAGTTACGTGGCAGCCGGCGGAATTTCGACATTTTCGGGCAAATATCTCAGGCGATGACTGAGAAGGGCTACGAGAGAGACACTCTGCAATGCCGGGCCAAGGTGAAGGATCTGAGGATAACCTTCCACAGAGCCAGAGAGGCTAACCGGTGCTCTGGCTCCGCGCCAACAACATGCCGCTATTACAAGGAATTGGAGGCGATCCTGGGAGGTGATCCCACAACCACCCCGATCTTGACCGTTGACACCTCTGCGACATCGTCAGAAAATGACAAGGTAGCTGAAGGCGAGGATGCTGTCCTGGACGAGGATGCAGAGAGGGAAGAGGACGAGGACGGTGACGACGGAGCCACTGAAATGGGGAGCCAGGAGTTATTCGACACCCCTCCAGAGATCAGCTCCACGGATTCCTTGGGCACGCCGTCCCAGGAATCAGCCAATGGCAGCTCCGGTAAGTTGGCCTTGCGGTGGGTGCTTTGTATTCTATCAGCTACAGCTTGGCATGTACAGTAGGATAAGACGCGTTCTGTCCTCCTTTTTTCTGTCTTCTTTTGTGCGCGTAACAGATGTGGCGTGTGGCCACTGTCGTTACATAAAAACAGCGTCAATGAATGCCTCGATTGACAAGTACTCGTCCCCTCTTAAGTCACTGAAAGCGCTCTCCAAATATTTCCAAATTCTTCTTTTGAAATTGGAAGGTAGAGCGAGCCGTTGCCCTCCCCCATTCAGGGAGAATTTCCCTCTCATTCTCGCTAACACCGCCGCGGGAACCATTGCAGCGCACAATCCTGCAGCGTACGGTCCCGGCTTGAAGTCAGCCACATGCAGAAGATGCATTCTCGCTTGCATAGGCACTCTAAGCAGTGTCATATCAGCTTCTATTCCAGCCATCTCTGACACAGGATCAAAACAAGCAGTAGCAATAGTCAACTGTCCCGTGGAGCAACTCACAGCAACCCGTCCCTCGCTTTGGACAATGGTCATGCCCCCCTCCCCCTGGTATGTACTCGCTATAGTAGGCGAGGAATGTGTAGGGAGAACATCTTTCGCTGCTCCACAGCAAGGTTTGAACAATAGCGGCATTTAGAATGTTTCATATGTACGCAGGAACGACCTTCGATGGACAATGTACAGCTGCTGTGGACCGTCTGAGAAAGATAAGGCGGAGGCCTCGAAGGAGCAAGGAAGATATCTTCAAAGAGCTCATGGATTCCCAGGAAGCATCCGCTAGGGAGACAAGGCAGTGGAGGAGGCAGTGCAGGCAGGACAGGAGAGAGAACAGCGCAAGGAGGGAGAGGCAGAAGGATGCACTAATAGACATTCTGCACGAGCAGACAAACCTCCTGAAGACCATGGTCGGTCTGCTCCAGGCTCGCGCCCCCCCCCCCCAGCCTCCTCTGCCTTTCCCTCCACCCACACAACATTCACCTCCGAAACAATACATAGAGCACCATGGTCACCCTTGGTATAATGTTACATCTACCCCTCCCCCAACTTATGTCGTGGAGTCCCGCACCTACACCCATCTTTAGACACCCCCCCACAGCTGCTTTATCATTTTTGTTCTTTCAATAAAGTTCAGAGACTGTTTAATAAACAAAGCTTTTTTTAATTTTCATTTACAGTAAGACACCGATGATTGCATTTCAGTCAAGAAAGAATAAAAAAAGAATAGGACTCTATTTCCCTTAACCTTGGTACTTAAGAATAATATATGTATAACATGAAGTACAGAAAGGGCGATGCTGTCCTTCAATCCTCATAAAAAAAAATGGGTTTTCAACGCCTCCCTGATGCACACCCCCCTTAACTGTGCACCCCGGATACCCCTGGTGTCCGGTTGCTGGTAGGCATGTTCCAGACGTTCTGCCTCCCTTGTCCATGAGTTCATAAATCTCTCCCCCCTGTTTTCACAGATATTGTGAAGGACACAACACGTGGAAATCACAACTGGTATGTTGTCCTCATGCAGGTCAAGCCTGCCATAAAGCGATCTCCACCGCGCTTTTAAGCGGCCAAAGGCACACTCCACAACCATTCTGCACCTGCTCAGCATGTAATTAAAACGCTCCTTTGCAGGATCCAACTTCCCGGTAAAAGGCTTCATAAGCCATGGCATCAGTGGGTAGGCGGGGTCACCAAGGATAACCACGGGCATCTCCACACCCTGCACAGTCAGTTTTTCGTCAGGGAAAAAGGTGCCCGACTGTAGCCTTCTGAACAGTCCTGAATTCCTGAATATGCGGGCATCGTGAACCTTCCCTGACCAACCCGCATTTATGTCCGTAAACCGACCACGATGGTCCACCAGTGCCTGAAGAACCATGGAAAAATATCCCTTGCGGTTAATGTACTCGCTGGCGAGATGGTCGGGCGAGAGAATAGGGATGTGGGTCCCATCTATTGCACCCCCACAGTTCGGGAAGCCCAAGTCCTGAAATCCATCGATGATCTCCCTCACGTTCCCCAGGGTCACCGTCCTCCTTAACAAAAGACGGTTGATGGCTCTGCACACTTGTGACAGTGCTACTCCAACGGTCGACCGTCCGACACCGAACTGGTTAGCGACCGAGCGGCAGCAGTCTGGAGTCGCCAGTTTCCAGAGGGCAATAGCCACACGCTTCTCCACTGTGATGGCGGATCTCATCTACGTGTCCTTGCGACGCAGGGCAGGGGCAAGCTCACGGCACAGTTCCATAAATGTGGCTTTGCGCATTCTGAAGTTCTGTAGCCACTGCTCATCATCCCACAGCTGGAGAACGATTCGGTCCCACCAGTCTGTGCTTGTCTGCCGGGACCAAACACGGCGGTTCAGGCTGTGCAGCTGGTCTGCAAAACTGATCAGAATATCAGTTCTGCTCTCAAGGCTATCAGTCTCCGAAGTGGAGTCATCCGAGTCCTGCTCTGAGTCAGAGCCAAAGGCGTACTGCAACAGAATCTGGGCTGTGTTCACAATGCTGAAGGCAGCATTCAAGATCACAGCTGAATCCATGGAGAATCTGAAAAGGCAGTGACGGAAAGACGGTTTCTTCAGTTTGAAATTAGCGCCCGTTGCTATTGGCGACTGCTGGGTAGCGTCGGTAGCGCAATGCACCACGGGAAATGATATTCGGGACTGTGGGATAGGTACCCACAGTGCACTTTGTTTTGCTGGAGGACTGAGAAAAGAGGGGGGGGGTTGTTTGATCCGTTCCAGCATGCCGAGTGTGTACGCGGTATCGCGCAACAACAACCACGGAACATTTAACGCGCAACAGGGTAAGTGCGCGATAGCGATGCTAGTGTGTACATGGCCTAATTGATCATTGGTAGACTTAAACCTGTATTCTTCAAAATTTCTCAGCCAGTTCACTGGATTTCCCCTCCCCCATTTCAATTAGCATTCCTATCCATTGCAATGTTGTGGGTATAGATTGGACTTCTTTTTCCAGGAACTCTCCAGACTTCATTTGTTGCAAGTAACTACTAATCCTAACTCTGTGGTCCATATCCCTGCAAGACAGAAGTTCCCAAGATTGCATCTGAGGGCTGGGGGACCACTCCATGAGTGATTAGTGAGTGCACTTCCACTGCCTGGGTCCGAATACATGCAGGAGACTAGTGTGAACTGATCCAGGAGTTGGGGTTCATCTAGCAAGGTGGGATAAGTCAAGGCCCAGGAGTGGAGGGGAGGCGCAGTGAACATCACAGTGGTGCACCAAGGGCAGAGTACATGCACAGCTTGTTGCTTTGAATGAGAGTCACATTTAAGCACCTGTATTGGTGACTTTTAAGTGCAGTAACTGAGAACAGTCAGGAGGAGATCAAGGTTAGTTATTTTAAAGATGTCTGTCAGCAAAGTAGTTGCAAAATCAGAACTTGCTTGTTTGCAAGCAGAGGAGAGAGACAAAGAATGCTGATAGAGCATGGATTTGCAAAATGGGAGGCAAGAAATGAAAATTCAAGAAGCAGCTATGGCCAGAGGAACTGAGGAAGCCACCCGCAGATGTGCTTTGGAGTTAAAGCAATAGGAGATGGTTGCAACTAGGGAAGCTGTGGAACAGGCTCATTAGAGGGACGTGGAGGCTGTGGTGAGGGCTGCAGAGGAAAAAGAAGGAGCAACACATCAGCTGATGGTGTTGGAGAAACAGAACCAGACTCTAGGAAGTCTAGCATCCCCTTCCTCCCCCCCCCCCACCAATGCCTAAAGCACCCAGCTTTGATCAACTGTGTCCGACCTATCAAAAGATAGACTGCACTGAGGAATATTTCACCACTTTTGAGACACCCAGTGAGGTGCACAAGATCCCCGAAGAGCTACAAGAGTGGAAACTTTTTGCCAACTTGTCAGGTAAAACCTGGGCAGTGTTTAATTAAATGCCAATTGGGTAGGCTCCAACCTGCAGCCTGTGGGCTAGACTCCGGCCCGCCAAGGGTTTTCATCCGGCCCGCAGAGTGCTGCCACAGGAGCCTGGATGCTGGAGCAGCTGGTACCCTTTTAAGTTTCCCACCCTGCTCCGAGCTTCAGTGTGTGAGTGGCCTGGCCAGACAGCTGCCTTCAGAGGCTTGACTCAGCCTGTTTGGGGTGGTGGAGTGGGGTGGGGTGGTGAAGGGATCGGGGAGCCCCCGTGGCATATGCTATGGAAGGGAAGCCCGAGCAGGGAGGTATGGGAGTAGGAGCTTGTGGGAGGGAATGGGGGGAAGAGAAGAGACACATGCGCACAGGGGCAGGGAAGGAGGGCTGGAATTGCCCAAGCACGTGGGGGTGGAGGGGTTTGATGACAGGGAAAGAATCACTGCATGGGGAAAGGGAAGGAGCCATGCAGGGGCAGGAAAGGGGGGAAGAGAAAAGGAGGAAAGGGACAGAGGGGGGCTGCCAGCGTGCGGAGGGACTGGGAAAGGGGGGCGGGAATTGGGCAGAGGGAGGGGCATGTGGGGATAGGGGGTGGAGGAGACGGAAAGGGGAAGAATCGCTGTGTGCAGGAACAGGGAAATGGGGGGAGAGGAAAGGAGTTGCCGTGCTTGGGAAGAGGGAAGGGGGCAGACTGGGGAGAGGAGCTGCCGGTGTGCACGGGGACAGGGGAGGAAGGAATCGCCACACACAGGAAGGCAAGGAGAGGGACTTGGAGGAAAGGAGCTGGTGGGGAAAATGAAGGGGGCAGGGTATGGAGAGGAGCCGCCATGCATGGGGACAGGGAAGCAGGTGGTTGGGGAGAGGAGTCTGCCTGGAGAAAGGGAAGGGGAGGGGAAGGAAGCCCGGGCGAGGGGAGAGGAGCCTGCGTAGGGTACAGGGAGGGAGGGTTTGGCGAGCAGAGCAGGCAGGGAGAAGAGAAGGAAGAGGAGCCGCCTGAGGTAAGGGGGGATTGAAGGGGGTGAGGAGCAGAGGAATTTGCTCACCGGCCCTCGGAGTGAGAGAAGAGTTACAATGTGGCGCCTTACCCAAAAAGGTTGGACATCTCTCTAAAGTATGATACATTTAAAAGGGCTGTCTTGCAGAGGTTTCAGATTACACCTGAAGTGTACAGAACAAAGTTTAGAAATGTTAAGAGGGAAACCGGAATGGCTCATAATTTGTAAGCATATTCGCTATGTAACTGATTAAACAAGGGAGTCAGCACACATGAATGGTCAAGTTCCAAATGGGTAGCCTTGTTCATCTATTGCAGAAAAACAACCGAGTCCTGTGGCACTTTTAAAGACTAACAGATTTATTTATCACATGAGCTTTCTCTGCACTTTCGCTGCCTCAGCCTCAAGGAATATTTCACTGCCACCCATGTAGAATGCAATGACCTGCAGATACCTTCCTCCCAACATTGCAAGAAAAATATTCGACGTGGATTCCTCCTGATGGTCGGAACAACAGACGAGACTTCCATATAGATTGTTTCTGCCACCGGGCAAAGGCTGAAATCATGGATCAACAACATCCCTTACACCATAACCTCAGCCATGCAGAGCGCAATGCCATCCAGAGCCTCAGAAACAACTGACGTTATTATTAAGCAGGCTGACAAAGAAGGCGCTGTCGTCATCATCATGAATAAATCAATTTATGATCAGGAGGTTTATAAACAACTTTCTATAAACCACTCCTCTCTGACCCCACTGAGGAATACCAAAAGGAACTGCACCACCTACTCAGACTCCCCAAAGCAGCACAGGAACAAATCAAGACAGACACACCACCAGAACCCTGACTAGAGATAGTCTGTCTACTACCAAAAAATACATAAAAAAGGAAACCACGGATGCCCCATCATCTCAGGCATTGGCACGCTTACATCAGGATTATGTGACTGTGTGGACTCTCTCCTCAGACCCTATGCTATCAACACGCCTAGCTATCTGCGAGACACTACAGATTTCCTAAGAAAAATCCAATCCATTGGTGAACTTCCAGAAAATACCATCCTGGCCACTATCGACGTAGAGGCTCTTTACACCAGCATCCCACACAAAGATGGATTACAAGCCCTTAGAAGAACTATCCAAGATGATGCCATAGCAAAACTTGTGGCTGGACTTTGTGACTTCGTACTCACCCACAACCATTTCAGATTTGAAGATAATTTATACCTTCAAGTTAGTGGCACTGCTATGGGTACCTGCATGGCCCCACAATATGCCAACATCTTTATGGCTGACTTAGAACAACGCTTCCTCACGTCTCATCCCAAAGCACCTCTACTTTACTTACACTATATTGATGACATCGTCATCATCTGGACCCACGGTAAGGATGCCCTTGAAGATTTCCATAGAGATTTCAACAGTTTCCACTCCACAATCAAACTTAGCCTGTAACACCCCACACAGGAGATCCACTTTCTGGACACTACAGTGCAAATTAGTGATGGGCACATAAAGACCACCCTATACCGAAAACCTACTGATCGCTATAGGTACCTACATCCCTCGAGCTTTCATCCAAGACACACCACACGATCCATTGTCTACAGTCCAGCCCTAAGATAGAACCGCATTTGCTCTGATCCTTCAGACAGAGACAGACACCTTCAGGATCTCGATCAAGCATTCTTAAAATTACAGTACCCATTCACAGAAGTGAAGAGACAGATTGACAGAGCCAGATGGGTACCTAGAAGTCAACCATTACAGGAGAAACCGAAGGGAAAAAAACAGAACGCCATCGGCCACCATCTATAACCCCCAAGTCAGACCTCTTCACCACATCATCAAAGATCTACAGCCTGTTTTACAAGATGATTCCTCACTCTTTCAAGCCTTGAGAGACAGACCTCTCCTTGCTTACAGACAGCTCCCCAACCTTAAATGGATACTCACCAACAACTACAGATCAAACAGAAACATTAAAGCTGGAACATATCCCTGCAACAGACCACGCTGCCCAACTTTGCCCTCCTGTCTACACAAAAGACGCAATTGCAGAACCAAATCAAGCCACCTGCTCATCCACCAGTGTGATTTTATGCCATCATGTGCCGGAAATGCCCCCTTGCCTTATATATTGGACAAATAGGACAGCCTCTGTGCAAAAGAATAAATGGACACAAATCTAACATCAGAAATTGCAATACTCAAAAACCAATAGGGGAACACTTCAATCTCTCTGCTCACTCCATTGATGTCTTGCTAATAACCGTGCTGAAACTTATGAATAACAAATCACAGCTTCAAAGAGAAACTGCAGAATTCAAATTTATATGCAAATTTGACTCAGTTGCCTTGGTGTTAAACAAGGAGTTGGAATTTTTGCTCATTACAACAGGTGATTTGACCTCACCTTCCTCTAGATGCTGTTTCCTGGTGTTGGAATTCTAACATCTATTTTGATTTGCTGTTACAGCCTGACCTGATCCTGTGTCATACACTCCCCTGCATTTAATTTCCTCCCAGTTCTGTAAGTTTCCCATCTTCAAAGTGTCTGAAGTGGGATTTTCTCCCACGAAAGCTCGTGCGATAAGTAAATTTGTTAGTCTTTAAAAGTGCCACAGGACTCTGTTTCACTTTATTTTAGTGTGGAAGAAAGGGGGCCAGTAAGATAGGCAGACCTCCCTGCCCAAAGTGTCCTGTCTGACCTAGAATGGCTCAGTAGAACTCATCCAGGGTAAGAGAGGGTTCAAAGAGGTGCTAAAGATGTAATTCCATGGAGAATTTGATGGGTCAGTGCCCAGGACTGAAAGGAGTTAACGCCTCCCCCGTCCCACCAAAGTGAATGCAGTGATCCTAGTGCCTGAAACTCCAGAAGCACATGCCAGAGCACCCACTGTTTACATGACTGGCTTGGGGGGGGCGGGGGGGGGGCCGTGAATATAAATTCTCTGTCCCCATCTGTATCCAGGAAATAAAGATAAATGGTGAAGAGGCAATAGGGTGGAGGGACTCAAGAACTCAACTTTCTCTAGTCAAGCCAGGCTGGGTCCAAGAGAGTGCCATGTTACCTTGCCAGGAGGCCTACATCGAGGTAGTGGGAGGAGGTAGAAGCTGTGTACCCCTGGCCAGGGTGCAAGTGCAATGTGATGGCTTGGGGGTATTGAATGAGATTCTCTTGGGAATGTTGATGGGGATAGCCAGGGCCATCTCTGGGGGGGCAGGCCCAAGGCCAGTCAGTGTATGGGGGACACTGGCTGAGCTCCATGCTCCCACCCCGCCCTGAGGCTAGTTCCTTTGCTCTGGGGTGGGGCTGGCCAGCCCAGAGACAAGGCTCAAGGCAGAGGGCTGAGGCCCCTGATTTTACAACCATAGAGGCCCGTGTCTCTCTAACAGAGAAAAAGATGGGGGAAGGTGTCTGGGCCCTTTAGTGGGAGAAGGAACCCTGGTTGCCAAGGGAATGGCCCTGTGAATGGCCATGTCTTCTGCAGATGAGCAGGTGCCACTTTTGAAAAAGTTTGGTGTGTCTTGGAGGGAGCCTCAGGGGAAGGGATTGGGGTGGCGGGAGTTCTTCAAAAAGGATGGGAGGCTGTATAGGCAAGCCCCTGTAGGGAAGAACAGGAGCCCTGGGCAATCTTATAAACAATTAATTGTGCTCAGCCCACACCAGGCTGAGTTAATGCTGTTGGCGCATGACTGCCCGTTTTCTGGCTACTTGGGAGCCCAGGGGACCTATGATAGGCTGGAAAAGACTTTTTACTGGCCAGGGTACAGAGTGATGTGATGGCCTATTGCCAGCCCTGTGAACCCTGACAGAGAAGGAGACCTGTAGAGCCACAGACGGTCCCTTTGCGTCCCCTGCACATAATACGAGAAGTATTTGCAAGGGAAGAGATGGGTGTCGTAGGCCCAATGCCCTGCCCTACACGCTGGGGGAATAGGTACATTTTAGTGGTGGTGGACTTTGCCACCAGGGACACCCAGGGGTAGTCTTAGTGGTTTCCAGGGCCTGAGGCAAAAGTGTGGGGGGGACTCCATCCTTGACTTCTGCCACCTCCACCTTGCCAGTGTCCTGCCAGCCCTGCCCCTTGGTCCTATGCCAGCCCACCACTGGGCCCCTGCTGGCCCCACCAGCCCTCTGGCCACCCTGCTGACCCTGTGGGGGCTCCTGCCTCAGGTCTCCCCAGCCCCACTGCAGGCCCCTGCCAGCTCTTGGGCCACCCTACTGCCGGCTCTAAGAACACCTATGTGTACCCTGAGGCTATGGCCCTGCCCAATGTTGAGATGGAAACTGTGGTGAGGTCCCTTTTCACAATCTTTAGTAGAGTGGGTTTCTCTCAGAAGATTCTGTCCGACGGGGACATCACACTTTGTCATGACTGTTTAGGGAACTATGGAGGGTTCATGGGGTGAAACAATTGAAGATGGCCCCACATCATCCTGAAGGCAATGGGTTAGTGGAGTGATTTAACAGGACCCTGAAAACTATGCTAAGGATGTATGCAAGCAAGAGGGGCTGAAACTGGGATGTTACTGCCATTCCTGTTTGCATACAGAGAAGTGCCCCAGGAGTCCACAGGACTTTGCCCTTTTGATCTTCTGTATGGAAGGAAGGTGAGGAGACCCCTCAACCTTATCAGGGACACATAGGGGAAAGCCCTATGACAGAATCCCTGCAGAAGTTCAGGAAGGAGTCAAAAGATATGATGAATGTGGTCCAGGCAAACTTCCAAGACAATCAGGCAAAGCAAAAGGTGTGGAGTAGGATAATACTTACAAGCACTCTTTTGTGAGCGGGGACATGGTTCTGGTGTGGAACCATATGAGAACATGTAAAATGCAGATCATATGGGATGGGACTTATGAGATGATAGAAGTTGTCTCTGAGGACACATACCTTGTTAAGAAACCACAGAATAATGCTGTTCCCCCGCTGGGATGTGTAAATAGGCTTAAGGCTTATCCCAGCGAGGAAGCTATGGTGAATGTGGTCTGCTCTGCGGAAGAGGAAACAGAGGCATGTGCTCTCCCTGACCTTTTGGCAGAATGCCAGAGTGACTCAGGCCGGGGGTATTGACATCTGTGCTCACTTAACCCTGAAGGAAAGGGAGGAGGTGGTGTTGGTGCTGTGGGAACACAAGGAGGGTTTTTCCAATAAGCCAGAGAGAGCATCCCTACTGAGTCATAAGATCAACATTAGTGGGCTACAGCCCTTCCCCTCCCCTGACCCTACCAAGCCAGGTACAGGAGCAAATCAAGACATAAATACAAAATATGCTAGACTTGGGGGTGATCAAAGAGTCTGACAGCTCATGGGCATTGCCTGTGTTCTTAGTTCCAAAGAGGGACAATACTGCGAGGTTTTGTGTTGAATATCGGAAGCATAATGCAGTTACGGTGCTGGATGTTTACATCAGTCAGGGGTGGTCTTAGGGATTCTGGGGCCGTAGGGAAAAGTCAAGGATAGCTGTGTGTAGGCGCCCCATCCTGTGCTGCCTCTGTAGGGGCTGGGGGCCTGGCAGACCAGCAACAGCCCAGGCAGGGGGGCCACAGGGCTGGTGGGGGGCTGTGAACCTGGTGGTGGCTCCAGAGATTGGCAGCAGCCCGGGAAGGGCAGAGAGACCAGGAGCGCTGGTGGAGGGGGCTGGGAACCTGGCAGTAGCCCAGCAGTCGAGGCAGCAGTCCAGTGGCAGCTCCAGCTGGGAGGCTGGTGGTGGCCCTGACAGTCCAGCAGTGGCCCAGACAGGGGACCACAGGGCCAGCAGCGAGGGTGGGAAGCTGGTGGTGACCCCAGTAAGGGGTGCTGGGCAGCTGCCTGCTAAGACTGCCTGTGACCTCATGGTTAGGGTTGACAATGTGCTGGATACCTTGAGCAGGGCCAAATAACTCAGCTTCTTCAATGTAACTCGGGGATATTGGCAAATCTTCCTGGATGTGGATTTCCGAAAGAAAACCTCTTTCATAACTGATGCAGGGCTTTATGATTTCACAGTGTGGCCCTTCAGTTTAATCAATGCAGGTGCAAGCTTCCAGCGATTGGTTCATTGGATGCTGAACGGCTTGCAGAGCTTTGCAAGGGCATATGTGGATGATATTTCTGTGTTAAACAGTACCTGGGCTGCCCACAAGGAACACCGGGGCCAGTGCTGTCAAGGATCAGGTAACTGGCCCTGACTTGAAAAGCCCCTAAGTATAGGGTAGGGTCAGCCAAAGTGCTGTAGTTGGGACACTGGGTGGAGAGAGGCCAAATCTCCCTTGACCCTCTGAAGGTAGAGGCTATAATGCAGTGGCCTGTGCCTCAATCTAAGAAGGAAGTTCAGCCTTTCATAGGCCTAGCGAATTATTTCAGGAAGTTTGTGTGCGGG
Organism: Pelusios castaneus; assembly: GCA_007922175.1. Classification (NCBI taxonomy): domain Eukaryota; kingdom Metazoa; phylum Chordata; order Testudines; family Pelomedusidae; genus Pelusios; species Pelusios castaneus. The sequence goes on along the minus strand of ML686140.1, from coordinate 3,226,203 downwards.
TTCAGTGTCATTGTGTCCCCAGTCACAGATCAGTGTGTGAAGAGCAAGCCAAACAGGGCTGACTCAACAGAAACCTGCCAGGGAGCATTTGGCAAGGTGAAGAAAGTCTTGTCAGAGGGGCCTGTTCTGACTAGCCCTGACTTTGACAAGATATTTGAGCTGTGCATAGACGCCTCTGTTACAGGACTGGGTGCTGTGCAGATGCAGACGGGAGAAGGGCAAGAAATACATTATAGCTTTCTTAAATAAGAAGTTAACTCCCAAGGAGCAGAACTGTTTGGTGGTGGTGAAGGACTGCTGTGCTGTCATGTGGGCAGTTAAGAAACTGAGGCCCTACCTGTTCAACAGAAGGTTCTGAATCCTGACTGACCATTTCCTATTCCTCTAGCTAAGTAAAACCGAGGACTCCAACTCCAAGCTATTGTGCTGGAACATCATTCTGCAGGTGGATGTGCTGTCCAAGAGGGACAACTCTGAGATTCTGCTTCCAGATTAGCCAGTAGCTAACCCTTCTGCAATTTTGTAAGGCAAGGAGTGATGTACTGCACCCCCTTCCCCACACCCCTACAATGTGATCTGTGTATCTTCTATTCACTCTAGCAATGTAATTGTGTGGTTTGATGCAAAGGGTATTTATTGTGTAAACTGTTTTTTGAATGCTCATGGCATTCTCTGCATTATTATTATGGTATCATGTTTCTTGCAACATGTCCCCAAGTTTATTTCACATGGCTCAAGAAGGGGAGGGCAGACAAATGGAGCTGTGTTCGCAGGTACCCCCTGAAGGTTTGCATAACAAAGGAATGAAAACTAAGGGCTATGGCAGGAAAAAGGGGGGAAAAGCACACCTTAAACTGAGAAGTTTAAAGTTGCTTCTGGACTTCACCCTTCAAGCAACCTAAAAGATTTATACATGCCCACATGGCAAGGAATACTGGCTGCAAAGCCATCAGTAGCCAAAGTACATGGATAACCTAACAAGGGACTATAACAGTGATCTTTAGTTTAGAATGCATGTTATCTTTTTTCCGATTGTGATAAACTAACTCCTTGACTGATTACCTGACTTTATAGAATCATAGAATAATAGGGATCGAAGGGACCTCATGAGGTCATCTAGTCCAACCCCCTGCTAAAAAGCAGGACCACTCCCACTAAATCACCCCAGCCATGGTTTTGTCTAACAGGGCCTTAAAAATCTCCAAAGATGGAGATTCTACCACCTCCCTACGTAACCCATTCCAATGTTTCACCACCCTCCTAGTGAGAAAGTTTTTCCTAATATCCAACCTTGACCTCCCCAGCTGTAATTTGAAACCATTGCTCCTTGTTCTGTCCTCTGTTACCCTCGAGAACAGCCTACCTCCCTCTTCTTTGGAGCACCTTTCAAGTAGTTGAAGGTTGCTATCAAATCTCCCCTCAGTCTTCTCTTCTGTAGACTAAATAAGCCTAGTTCCATCAGTCGCTCCTCATAAGTCATGTGCCCAAGCCCCCTAATTATTTTTGTTGCCCTCCGCTGGACTCTTTCTAATTTGTCCACATCCTTTCTGTAGTGGGGAGCCCAAAACTGGACACAGTATTCCAGATGCGGCCTGACCAGTGTCGAATAGAGGGGAATTATCACATCCCTCGATCTGCTGGCAATACTCCTACTGATGCAGCCTAATATGCCATTGGCCTTTTTGGCAACAAGGGCACACTGCTGGCTCATATTCATCTTCCCATCCACCATAAACCCCAGGTCCTTTTCTACAGTGCTGCTACTTAGCTGATCGGTCCCCAGCCTGTAGCAGTCCATGGGATTTTTTCGTCCTAAGTGCAGGACTTTGCACTTGTCTTTGTTGAACCTCATGAGGTTTCTTTTGGCCCAGTGTTCCAATTTGTCCAAGTCTCCCTGGATCCTGTCCCTGCCCTCCAGAGTATCTACCATTCCCCCCAACTTGGTGTCATCCGGGAACTTACTCAGCACGCAGTCTATTCTATCATCAAGATCATTAATGAAGATGTTGAATAGAACCGGCCCCAGGACTGACCCCTGGGGCACTCCACTCGTTACCGGTTGCCAACCAGACATCGAGCCATTGATTCCTATCCACTGAGCCCGTTGATCTAGCCAGTTTTCAATCCACCTTACGGTCCACTCGTCCAACCCATACTTCCTTAACTTGCCGACGAGAATGCTGTGGGAAACCATATCAAAAGCCTTGTTAAAGTCAAGGTATACCACGTCAACGGCTCTTCCCGCATCCACAAATCCAGTCATCTCATCATAGAAGGAACCTCATCAGGTTGGTCAGGCACGATTTGCCCTTGGTGAATCCATGTTGACTGTTCCTGATCACTCTATTTTCCTCCAAGTGTTTCAGGATGGATTCCTTGAGGACCTGCTCCATGATTTTCCCAGGGATTGAGGTGAGGCTGACCGGTCTGTAGTTCCCCGGATCCTCCTTTTTTCCTTTCTTGAAGAGAGGTACTATATTTGCCTTTTTCCAATCCTCTGGGACCTCCCCCGTTCACCACGAGTTCTCAAAGATAATGGCCAGCGGCTCTGCAATCACTTCCGCCAACTCCCTCAGCACCCTCGGATGCAGTTCATCCGGCCCCATGGACTTGTGCACATCCAATTTCTTTAAGTGTTCCCTAACCTGACTTTCCATCACCGAGGGCTGCTCTTCTCTCCATTCCACGTTACCCCATGTAGTAGCCTGGGAGCTGGTCCTCCCTGTGAAGACTGAAGTAAAAAAAGCATTGAGTACTTCAGCCTTTTCCACATCATCCACCACGAGGATGCCTGCCCCATTCAGTAAGGCACCTACACCACCTCTGATCCTTTTTCTTGTTGCTGATATACTTATAGAACCCCTTTCTGTTATCCTTCACATCTCTTGCAAGCTGCAACTCCAATTGTCCTTTGGCCTTTCTGATTTTATCCCTGCAGTCCCAAGCAATATCTTTATATGCCTCCCTTGTCATCTGTCCAAGCTTCCACTTCTTGTAAGCTTCCCTTTTATGTTTCAGCTCCCCGCAGAGTTCCCTGCTAAGCCACGCTGGTCGCCGTCCACATTTGCTGTTCTTTCTGCACATCGGAATGTTATCTTCCTGTGCCTTTAACAGGGTTTCTTTAAAATACAACCAACTGTCTTGGACACCTTTCCCCTTCAGATCAGCCTCCCAAGGGATCCTGCCCATCAGCTCCCTAAGGGAGCCAAAATCTGCTTTTCTGAAGTCCAGGGTGTGTGTTCTGCTTCTTTCCTTCCTTCCATTGATCAGGATCCTGAACTCTACTAGCTCATGGTCGCTGCTGCCCAGGTTGCCATTTACTTCTACTTCCCCAATCAATTCTTCTCTGTTTGTGAGCAATAGGTCTAGAGGTGCAAGGCCTCTAGTTGGTTCCTCCAGCATTTGTACTAGGAAGTTGTCCTCAGTATTCTCCAAAAACTTCCTGGATTGCCTGTGCACTGCTGTATTATCTTCCCAGCAGACGTCAGGATAATTGAAGTCCCCCATAAGAACCAGGGCCTGCGACGATCTGGAAACTTCTGTTAGTTGTCCATAGAATGCCTCATCCACCTCCTCTTTCTGGTCTGGCGGTCTGTAGCAGACACCCACCACAACATCCCCCTTGTTGCATTCTCCCCTAAACTTAACCCATAGACTTTCAACCATCTTGTTTCCACTTGCATAGTGATTTAGCAAATCAATGCAAAAACTCATTTACAATCATGCCTCATCAATCAATAAACTAGTGGCTTGTTTAATCTAAAAGCAATGTGGACTTTGGAAAGAGAATGAAAGTGCAAGTGCCTGACTTGGAGCAAAGGCTAATTGCACATCAGTTTCTCTGTTAAACTGATGGACTAGAGTAAATGAGCTGGCAGTGATCAAGGAGGATCCTGATACCTTCAAGATAGAAGTTCCTGGGATTGCATCTGGGTGTGGGGTTGCACACTGGAAAATCATCCCATGAGTGGCTAGTGAGTGCAATTCCACTGCCTGGGACTGATTACACACAGGAAGTCAGTGTGAGCTGACCTAGGTGTGGGGGTTCACTTAGTAAGGCAGATTCCAAAGCGGTAGCCGTGTTAGTCTATTGTAGAAAGACAACAGAGTCTTGTGGCACTTTTAAAGACTAACAGATTTATTAATCGCATGAGCTTTTGTGGGAGAAAATCCCACTTCGTCAGACACGTTGAAGAAGTGGGATTTTCTCCCACGAAAGCTCATGCAATTAATAAATCTGTTAGTCTTTAAAAGTGCCACAAGACTCTGTTGTCTTAGTAAGGCAGAGTAAGTCAGGGCCCAGGACTGGGCAATCAGAGGCACAGTGGGAGGGGGATGTCATGGGTTTCTATCTTTCAAGTGTGGGTAACAATTTGTTTCCTAATCTGGTTTCACAAGATGGGAGGGGATGGATCATCTTGGGGAATAACTTCACTGTGTATGTCTCTGATTTGTCCTTTGGAATAAGTCCTTCAACCCAAGTCCCACCTGCTGATTAAAAGGTCAAATTCTGCTCTTGGCTGATTTTGGAGAATGTCTAGTGTGCATCCTTCTGAGAGGGACAGTCTAGTGATAAGGGCAGTTGGGAGACATAGATGCAATTTCTAGCTTGACCCTATGTGACTTCCTGTGTGATCCTTGGGCCCAGGGATGGGGGTGGAGGTGTGACGGAAGCTTGGCTTCTTCCTAAACTGCTTTGATTAGCTGCTGCTTCCCAAGAAACAGGAAGGAACAGCGGACACCAGGTGGCAGGCCACATGGAAATAGGCTCTTGCAGGTTGGATCTGGCACATGGGCTCCTAGTTGAAGTATGGCTCTGAGCATTAAATACAACTAATATTAATTTCAAGAAAGATTTATTACTTTACCCTATCGAGGGTTGTTGCTAAAGGTGATTTCTGAAACACTATGAAGGAAGAGAAAACAGAAGCTACGCTTTTCAGATATAAAGAGAACAATGTGCCAGCCCTAAGCATTAAAAGAATCCTGAAAATCACAAGTTGTAAACCTAATTTTGAATTTGAAGGTAGAAAGCAGGGCCTTTATGGTATACTCCTCTGGGTTTCTCAGCTCTTTCCTTGCATCTGTGGGAACTAGAAACTCCCTTTTTCAATAGGTCAAGTTCTCATCCAATCCCATGACTTCTCATAGAATCATAGACTTTAAGGTCAGAAGGGACCAGTACGATCATCTGGTCTGACATCCTGCAAAATGCAGGCCTCAAGACCTCACCCACCTACTCCAGCAATAGGCCACCAACCTATGACTGAGTTATTTACCCCCTTAAATCATGATTTAAGGACTTTAAGATACAGAGAATTCACCGGTAGGTGAGCCATGCCCTGTGCTACAGAGGAAGCCAAAAAACCCCCAGAGCCCAGGCCAGTCAGCCCTGAGGAAAATTCCTTTCCGACCCCAAATATGTCGATCAGTTAAACCATGAGCACGTGGGCAAGTGTCAACAGCCAGTTACCCAAGAAACAATTCTTTGTAATAACTCAGAACCCACCCCATGTACTCTCCCCTCTTAGGCCACTTGTATATCCAGCACACATAGCCAAAGATCAGTCAATTTCCAAAATAGGCTATCTAATCATACCATCCCCTCCATCAATTTATCAAGCTCAGTTTTGAAGGCAGTAATGGTTTTTGCCCCCACAACTCCCCTTGGAAGGCTATTCCAGAACTTTACTCCTCTAATGGTTAGAAACCTGCATCTAATTTCAAGCCTAAATTTCTTGATGGACAGTTTATAACCATTTATTCTGGTGTCCACATTGGTGCTGTACTCAAATAATTCCTCTCCCTCCCTAATACTAATCCCTCTGATGTATTTATAGAGAGCAACCATGTCCACCCTCAACCTTCTTTCGGTTAAGCTAAACAAGCCAAGCTTCTTGAGTCTCCTCTCATAAGGCAGGTTTTCCACTCCACAGACCATCCTTGTAGCCCTTCTCTTCACCTGTTTAGAATTTGAATTCATCCTTTTAAAACATGGGGGACCAGAACTGTACACAATATTCCAGATGGGCTCTCACCTATGCCTTGTACAGCGGCACTAACACCTCCCTGTCTCTACTTGAAATACCTCCTGATACATCCTAGAACCGCATTAGCTTTTTTCACGGTCACATCACATTGGCGGCTCATAGTCATCCTATGATCAACCAGTACTCCCAGATCCTTCTCCTCCTCAGTCCGTTCCAGCTGATGCATCCCCAGCTTATAGGAAAAATGCTTGTTATTTGTCCCTAAATGCATGACCTTGCACTTCCCATTATTAAATTTCACTTCTGAAGGTGGGGCAAAGTTATAAATTTCTTAAAGCGAACTCATGATAAAATTGGGGCTTGGTAATGGTGCTTCAAAGGTTTTGTGTTAACTTTTTGAATGTTATAGATGCAACCTTCAAGTGGGTTAGAGTTTACCTATGGAGAGGCAGGTGGAGACCCAGGATTCAGTCTCAAAGAGCTCACAGCAAAGATTGTTCAGAGTTGATAAAAACAAAAGTAATGAGCTTTATTAAGCAATAACTTTATAAATCCTATGAATAAAGGAACAAAATAATAAGTACTATATAGATCTATAACATGTGTTAATATGTAAACTCACATTTACTATTCCACAACTTTCTTTCCACAACACGTAAACAAGAAGGAAAAAAAAAGAATGTAAACAGAACAGCCCCACAGAAACACTGTCAACTCAAATGTTCCCAAAGTTTTGGTGGTGTTCACCTGAATCTCAGTTATAGTCTCTGTATACCGAGTCCAAAGGCTTGAGTAGGAAGAAGCAGCTCCTTGTTCTTTGGTTACAGAAGTCTTCAGTGAAAACCCATGCAGATCTTTTCTTCCCCTGCTGGAATCATTGTTATCCAGTCAACTTACTGCTTAGTCACCACTCAGTTACATATACATATCTAGAAAGAAAGAAACCCTGTTACAAAAGAAAACATACAACTCTGAGAATAACAAAAATATAATTGGCTCTTTCCCCGTATTACATTAACGAACTGTTCATTCATCCTGGTACTTAAAACAACACAAAGTTTCCTCTCCCAATGGTCCCTTCTCTGCAACCAGTACCTCCAGGCTTCCCTGCTGGAGGGTTAACAATGTCACTAACCTGAAGCAAAATGCCTCAGAATTGGGGAAAACAGCCTGCTGTCTGCTCTGGGCTAAGCTTCTTCCCCTTGCCCAGAGCACATGGACTCTTCTCAATTCTACACCCCAGGCTGCTGGTTCTCAAAGTCAGATGCACAGGGAAACTTATGGAGCATGCTCAAAGCTGCCACACTGCATCCCAGAAACTTCTGGCTCTAAGCAGCTAAGTCAACCCAGCCCCAACAGATGCCTTAAAGAGAAATTCTCCATTTAGGCACATGGGTTACATATATGAGTTCTTGTTTCTCTGGTCACCTGTGCTTAATAGTATTAATTACCTTCTCGTCCTCATTCCCCGAACATACAAATGGGGTTAGTTCAATTTATTTTAGTTAAGCTGTGACCTGGAAGCATCTGTTTTAACCAGCAAGATGTTGCTTCCTATGTGCAAGATGCACTTTAGGATATAATCCGGTTCCTGTTCACTTTTGCTGTGTAACTATGTGGTTTGATGCCAAATATACCATGCAAAAGTGTACAGGAACTAGATTATAGTGATCTGAGAAGGGCCCCAATCCCTGCAGGATGGAAAGTCCTGGTGTGGCATCTGGGGCAGGGGGTGCTTGTTAGGGGACCATGCTGTGAGTGGCTAGAGAGTGCACACCCACTGCTTGGGACCAATTACATGCAGGAGGCTGGCGTGGACTAATCCAGGTGTGGGGAGTCCACTTAGCAAAGTGGGGTGATTTGAGGTCCTGGAATGGGCAATAAGGGAGGCACAGCAGCACACCAGATAGCAGGAGGGGAACGTCTCAGCCTGCCCCTCCAAAGGCTTTCTTGTGTTACTTAAACCTGGCTATGAATTAAAGCCGTTTGTTCTTCACCATTCACATGGAGTAGCTCTATGGGGGGGGGGGGGGGAATGCATGTATCCCACTTGCAGGATTTTTTTCAAAAACACCAAAACCCGAGGGTCTGTTCTCCATTGTTCTGCACCTCGTGTAGTCACACCAGCAAAAAGTGGGTGTAAAAATGCTGCTGAACTAAAATGGTCTGATCCTAGTCTCCTCTCCTGAGCTAGAGGTGAACTTGTGTAGAAAATGTCTGACAGGCCTCTAATGCTGACTTGTAAAAAAAAATCCCGTTAGACCACACCTGAAAAGGTGGGAAAGAAGCTGGTAATAGTTTTTAAAAGCGCATCTTGAGGACTTAAATATTTTGCTTGCTCTTCTTGTATTCCTCCTTCTGTGAATGCTAACTGCCGGCACATAGTCTGAGATACTTCTCCTCCAGTGACTCAGGCCGTGTCTACATTAGCACTTGTGCTGGTAAAACTTCTCTCTCATGGGTGTGAAAAAACACACACGTGAACGACAAGGCTTTCAGGCATGAATGCTTGTGTGGACAGAGCTGTGTAGCTGCTGCTGCTGGTTTAGGTGCCTTTATTATGCTGGCAGGAGAGCTGTCTCCTTCGATGTAGAGGCTATATGAATGCTGTTACAGGGCATAGCTGTATCTGGGCAACTGTGCCCCTGTAAGCTTGAAGTGATTAACTAGTCCTGAGTCCATCACTAATTAAACTTCTAAAGTACCTGCTTGTTTAATGCAGACCACCAAACAGCCATCAGATGGCAGCAACTTGTAGCTTTCTGATGGCTGTCTAGCGAGAATAAGTACTGCTTAAGGAATTTCCTGTAAATCCAGCTGAAAATGCACCCAGAGAAGCTTTGTAACCTCGGTATAATAATATCGTGTCCTGATTGCCTCCATGTATCTAGTGTGGGACTGCACAAGTGCATTTAAACACACTTTTGTCAACAATTCAGCCTTCTTAAGTACCTGAATGCCCTTCTGCAAGGAACATCTTTACTTCTGCACTTGTGTAGTGCTCTTAATCTACAAGTCCAGCATATTTACTCTTAGCCCATTTATGACCAAAGGGTTCATTGTAGGTGCACACACTTGGTGCTTCAGATGTAATCTCTGATATCATAGCTTTAGAGGTCCTCTGTTAATGGTATCCCTAAGTTTTGTGGCTTTAACTACATAAATACATTGACATGTCTTGCCAGGCCATAAACATAGAGCTCTGTTTCCTGGAATCTTAATAGAAGGAAAGAACTGGAAGGCTGGTGAACAAGTGATGAAAGCACAGTGTTTCTTGCTATGTTTGAATTATGAAGTACAGGGGAGAACCACCCCATGGTCAATAGGATTCAGTGCCAACTATAAGTGACAGTGTGACCCTGTAGCGCTGTCTTCATTTAAGGTAGAAGAGAGATGGCTTCTCCACCGGTGTCTTAAGCAGGAAATAAAATGTTGTGAATTGGCTACCTGCGTCCGGTGTGATACAAATGCTATGATTTGAATATCACTGGTCTTTAAGGGCTCAGAACGTGCTTTCCCTTTTTGCTGACATACACTAGGCTCACTATTGGTAATAGTTTCACTAACTACAAGGAATTACTGAGCAGCCTGTAGGCAGAGCTTAGCATTCAGATCCCACCGTGTGGCAAGCATGCATCCTCTGACCTCCACTTTTAGTTCAATTAAGCTAGGTAACTAACTAGCCATAACTGGAACTCAGCATCTCCCCTGAGAAGGGAGACCTATCAGGTTTTGCAAGCATGCTCTTGTAACTGATAGTGGGGAATGTAAAACTTTGGGATTACAATTGGGGTGTTTAGTAGTGCTTGGCAGAACAAAAATAGGCTCGGATAGCTCTGAAAAGACAAGCAGCCTTTTTCCTTAACTCCATAACTCTCAAAAACTGCTCCTTTGACCCCTATTCCAGAAGAGCTCCTAAAAGAGTGAGCTTGCTGTAGATGTTGCCCTCCTGTGCTGCTTTGCCCACACCTTGTAGGAATGCCTGTGTCACTGAGAGAATACAGCCTCTGGAATGAGACTGAGAAGAGCCCATCCTGTCTGAATTTGGCTAGGCTTTTACCTGTAGCTCTGTGGCCTAGCTACTTTGTGGCCAAGTGAAAGTATTTCCCCTGGCATCTATCAACCTGAATCTGACACAATCTAGTGAGCACTCTGGCTATGTCTACACTGAGAAATTTAGTTCTACTTTACCAAGTCGACTTTACTAAGTCGACTTTAAGTCGACCTTATTAAGTTGACGTAGGGAGTCCACACAGGACTCTTAAGTCGACTTAAGCCTGGCTTTCCTAAGTCAACTTAGAGAGTCTACACTAGACTCTCTAAATGGACTAGTTAGGTCCAGGGGTAGGGAGGCTCCTTTGGAGCCTTGGCTACGGGGGCTCATCCTGGGGAGAGCCAGCCCTGCATGGGGCTGGCTTTCCCCGAAACAGCAAGCCCCAGAGTGGTCCGGGGGAGAAGGGAGCGTGGAGCAGTCCCGGCGGTCACAGCTAGAAGGGACCCTCCCCCCCCCCCGGCTTTTTCTGCCCAGGACCCAAGCGGTCCCAGCAAAAAGGGAGCTGCAGCTTTCTTCTTTGCCGGGACCTGCAGTGGTCCCGGCTAGAAGGGAGCGTGGGGCTCCTTTCTGCCGGGACCTCAGCGGTCCTGGCCAGAACAGAGCCCTGTGGCTTCTTTCTGGCTGGGACCGCACTCCAGCTGCTGGGGAGCTGTGCTGGCAATTGCTGGTGCTCCAGCTGTTAGGGAGTCCCGGGGGCTCCCCAGCAGCTGGAGCGCTGTGCCAGCAATTGCTGGCGCTCAAGCTGTTAGGGAGCTCCTGGGGCTTCCCCAGCAGCTGGAGTGCCGTGTTGGCAATTGCCAGTTCTCCAGCTGTTAGGGAGTCCTGGGGGCTCCCTAGCAGCTGGAGCGTGGTCCCTAAAGGAGCCGCAGGACTCCGTTCTGGCTAGGACCGCTCGGTCCTGGGCAGAAAGGAGCTCCGCGTTCTCTTCTCCCCGGGACCACTGGGGTCCCGGCCAGAAGGGAGCCCCGGGGTCCCTTCTCCCCGGGACATGAGCGGTCCCAGGGAGAAGGGAGCCGGGTCGAGCCTCTAGCGGCTTCCTGGGCAGAAGGGATCTGGGGCTCACTTTTTCCCCTGCCCTAAGTCGACTTACCCTGTAAGTTGACTTAGGGCGTCCACACTGCTTAAGTCGACTTAAGAAGTCGACTTAAGCATTAAAGTCGACTTAAAAGCAGGTCTTATTAAGTCGACTTTAAACTTCCTTAAGTCGACTTAAGCAGCAGCTTAAGTCAACTTAAGGAAACTCCAGTGTGGGTGCAGAGTAAATTAAGTCAACTTAAGCCTGCTTAAGTCGACCTAATTTACTAGTGTAGACGCACCCTCTGATACTACTGCAGTTGTAATTCTGAATTCTTTCTTGTTTGCCGAGACAGTTAAATTTGAATCTTCAACTTCACCATGACTGTTTCTGTAGAGAAAATTCTTTGATCATATGTAACTGAAAAGAATTGTCAATCTCGAGTCTCGCACCTCTAAGTCAGAGAAGAGATGAAAGCTGCTGGAAGATGCACAATAAAGAAAGCTTCCCAATGATTGCCTCAAATATTACATGCCCCTTACTTAAATGAGTGCTGCTCTTCTGTGTTAATGCCAGCACAGAGGTACCCTAACCTTAAATGACAATACTCTTTACTTTCTATTCAGGGGTGTAACTCAGTAGCTGACGCCGTAAACACAAAATAGTGTAATGCCTGTTCACCCAGTGCATATACTATAAGAGTGGTGGTGTTCTGAAGTAGAACACCACAGGATGGACTCCCCACTGGTGGTCCGTCTGGTGGTTACACTGGCTGCATAAGCCCTGCAGTGGAGAACGTAACTAGGGTGCCCTAATGATGTGGGACTGCAAGTGGCTTTACTGAGTGCTTGACTTCTCAGAGCTGGCCAACACTCCACTCCCATGGAAGCTAACCGGATTGGAGTTCTCAGCACTCCTGAAAACAGAGCTATAGCCACAGGTGTGCAAGACACCACAACTCAAACTTTCCTTTTGTTTCTAGGAACTCCAACAGCTCAGCAAGCAGTATAGCAACATCAAACTACTCCAGCTTGGTGAGTGAAAGGACCTCGTAACTAACAAGCGTGTGCTGCCATAGCAAGGTTGGGTGACTTTTGAGACACGGAGGGTGGAAGATGAGAAGTCATGTCTCTTCGTTAATAAACGTAAAGCCATTCTCCAGATCTCTGGTACTGAGCAGACTTCTTCTAACTCTTGTGTGAAAGTCTAAAAATGGCCAGTGCTCATACTTGGCTTTCAGCATTGGTTTACTTATCCGTTGCAGGCTGTGGGTATTTAACGGAAACTTTATTCCTAGACCAACTTTGTCATCTGACTGCTGCCTCCTGAAGAGAACTTTCTTCTCCCCTCATACCTAACGAAAGCCTGCCAGTTCATTAGCAGTCTCTCATTAGAGAGGAACTGAAGCAAATCTTTACATTCAAACAACCTCAGAGTTTGGATCCATGCTTGTCTGGATTCCATCTCTATGCGGAACAGCTTTACAGGGACCCAAACTCTCTGCTCCTTCTCTCCTCTTTTAGCTTGTATTTGATCACACAGGGCCAGTCCTGCTGCTGGATTGAGATCACACTTTCTCCTCATGCCCCAATTTAACTGTGATGAACATCAAAAACAATGAGAGTCCTGTGGCACCTTAAAGACTAACAAATTTCTTTGGGCATAAGCAGGTCATGATCTAACAAAGTGGGTTGCAGCCCACAAAAGCCTATGCACAAAAAAATGTTAGTCTTTAAGGTGCCACAAGACTCTCATTAGTCTGTATACAGCAAAGAACAACACGGCTACCACTCAGGAACTTGTGATGAACATGAAATTGTAGTGCACTCACCCCTTCTGGCCATGAAATAAAATTGAGATCAAGAATCAGAACTGGCCATGCGTGATCAGATGTGAATCAACCTGGGGTGAGCAAGCCCTTATTTCCCACCTTCATTAAAGGGCAGATGGACATGGGTCAATATGGTCTGTTTTGCCTAAATGTTCTCTCCATGCTTATTGCAGTAGCACTTAAATTTCCCCCCAAGGGTATTTCCTAAACCTATCCTGAGCCAGACTGATGCAGTGGCTTTTCATCCCAAGCCTAATACTGGGTACACAGACTAGCACAGCCATGCAGAATCCACTTCATTGCTGATGTTTCTTTTCTTCCCCATGGCAGATGTAGTCTGTGAAAACAGCATACGGAAAGTAGTCAAGGAAGTGGAAGAAATCTTGGGAGACAAAGGGCTGAACTGTCTCATTAACAATGCTGGCATCAATGTGATTGCTTCCCTGGAAGAAGTTACAGCTGAAACAATGCTCACCATTTATGAGACCAATACAGTTGCTCAGTTGATGGTCAGTAAGGTAAGACCAGGACATGGGTTTACTTTGGGGAGGAGTCTAAAAAGGATCTGTACTTCATGTGCTGCCTATACCTCTTCATGAGCTCCAGCTATGCTTCTTTGCATTATATAAGGCTGATGACTCTTGCAGAGGGAAGCTAATGTTTAACTGCATGGTCACTGGCTAAGGCTATCTCTCTAAGTTCTTAATTCAGGGGTGTTAAAGATGTGGTCCACAGGCTGGATTTGACCCGTGAACCTCTTCCATCCAGACTACAACTGCACTCTGTGGGACCACATTCTCCCCCTGGGGGAGAGGGGGAGGGGGAGGGGGAGAGGGAGAGAGTGGTCTCGCATACCCAGTGCTCCATGATGCCACAAGAGTGTCAGGTCTTGTGACATCGCAGAGCACTGGGTATGTGAGACTGCACTTCACGAGACCACACTCTCTCCCTAACACAGAGAGAGACAGACAGACAGACAGAGAGACAGACAATGGTCCTGCGGAGCACAGTCTCGCATACCCAGCACTCTGTGATGTTGCAAGAGTGCCCTAGTATTTCAATTTCTGGTATGTATGGCCCACTTGAAGTACATTTAAATCAGTAGTTAAAGTATAATTTGATGGGCTCGAGAACCCTCCTAATCTCTGGGCCCCCTTCCCGTATTGTCTGGGCCCCCTTCATACATGTGTGGGCCCCAGCCTAGTTAGGTGTTTGCAACCACTTCTCAGTACCACATGCATCAGTTATTGCTCCATAAAAATATTTATAATTTTATATGGCATTTATGTTTATACCAATTATTGTCACAAACTAGCAAACACTGCACAACACAATAAGTACTGTGATTAACAATGGTGGGGCGTAGGACCTGCCAGCAGCCAGGGCAGGGCGGAACATGCGTTCCACCCTTTTTTTCTATTTTTAGGGGCCCCGGAACTCTGACTTCTCAAATTTGGGGGCCCCGGAACTGCGTTCTGGTGCGTTCCCCCTTACTTTAACCCCTGATTTAAATCAAATCTGGCTCGCCATAGCAAATGAGTTTAACACCCCTGTCTTAATCAAACTATTCTGGAGAGAGTTTAGTTAGCCAAGTAGGCCAGGCCCAACCCTAGCCCAACGTGTGTGACACACTCCACATAAAGAGTGATAATGCCTTCTGGTTTGAGCACTGAATAGTACAGAGTGCGCCTCCTCAAAGCCAGTTTCTAGTCTTTCTGTGATAAGCAAAGCTCCCTGTCTTGTGGGACAAGAGTACTTTTGTCTCTTTCTGGATTGCTTCAAGGGTCCACAGTGCTGGATCCTGAATAGACTCAGGAACATAAATCATAACTAGCTCACCAGGGGCCTACTAGCCTCAATTTCACTGCAAGGCAGGTGGTAGCATAAAGTTGTCATGTCTGTGTTGCACTCAGCTCTTAATAGAACAGTTTTTGGTTCCAGATTGGTCTGGGTCAGGCTGAGACTGAGGATTCATTGTATTTAAACCTAAGCCTTTCTCTTGCAGGCCTTTCTACCCCTTCTGAGGAAGGCAGCTCAACAGAGCACTAGCATGGGCTGTCACCGAGCAGCTATTATCAATATGTCATCAGTTTCTGCCTCTATGCAACTGGTCCCAGCATATGAGATGTTCCTCAAAGTCTATCCTTATCGAATAGCAAAGGTGGGTATTCTCCAAAGCTCTGCTCAACAGGAACCCTGCAATGCTCTGCACTAGCAGGGATCCGAAACTGATAGTGAAGTTAAAAATAGGAGTCCATTCTCTGTGCTCTGCAAGTGACTTGACTACTAGGGGAAGATTCGCTAATCAGATTAACGAGAGCTGTTCTGTTTCTCACTTCTTCACAAAGCTCCCTTTGATATCCAAGTTCTCCATCAGGAATATGGAACATACTATCCTTAATTGCTAGCCACTATACAATCCAGTTACATGCCTTTGTCAATGCTCTTTTGAAAAGACACCTTATCTAAATGCTCCTTGTAACTTTTAGAGACCTCCCTAGACCTAATTAGAACCATTGGCCATAGTGTAAGGCTTCTGTCTAATCTCAGCAAGGTGATCCACAGGGAAAGTATGGAGCTGCTGCTAGAGTGTCTCTCTCTAATGTTGACACTAATCAAGATATAAGGGTTTTTAACATCTACACATCAGGGTACTGATCTGATATTAGTTTGTGTCATCCAAGGATGGATTTAATATAATACTGGCTGCTTGGGCTAAATGACATAAGTTTCCCCTATAGCATATAGTCCTCCTCCACCCACCCTCAACACACCCCTTATCAACCCCTAATGTTCTCAGACCTTGATACTATAGAACTAAATGGAACTTCACTCTGTTTCTTTAGACACTCAATACAACTGTGACTGCACAAACAAAGTAGCCCCATTGAACTCATCTAGTCCTTCTGTAGATGGGAGGGAAGGAAGAGATTACCATTTCTCTTCAGTTTTAAATGCTCAGCCAATGCTCAGGTACCAGTGGTTTTGGGGGTCTGTGAGTAAACAGAAACAGCCTTTCAGAACCCTTGATCTAAGAATATTTACAAGACTCTTCCCTGTGAATGTCAAAAAGTACTTCTAGATCCACTTCTAGAACTTGACCAAAAGGTGGGGCACCTGTTTCTTCTTTTACTTGCATCAATCTAGCTCTCTTGATTTCTATGGAGTTACTCTTGATTAGCATCTTCTAAGTGAGAGGAGACTGAAGTCCACTATCATAAGTAAATCTTCTGGGTGTGACATTTCTACTACTCCCTGATTCATCAGGGGAGGGTGGAAGCAAACTGTAGCTGGGCTGGCCTTCCTTCCAGACCTCACAGCTGATATGTGAAACTGACATACTAATACATACCATCTTCACTCTTCTAGACTGCACTGAACATGATCACCAGGTGTCTTGCCGCAGACTTGAAAGCAGATGGAATCCTTTGTATTTCTCTGCACCCAGGCTGGATTCAAACTGACATGGGAGGGGACATGGTTAGTGACATCAAGACACAATTTTAATTTAAAATAAAAAGTAGGACCAATCTTGCATCTCAAAATGTACTGGCTCTCTAGTTCACTCTTGCACTACACTAATTTTAGCTGTTGAAGGCCCTGAAGGAGCCAATTGTCTTAACATCTCATTAACTAGAAAACTGTATTAAGGGCAACATTAATGAACTTCTTGCATGCCCTTAAGTAGAATTCCATTGCTTGCCTTTTCACAAAGATACTTGTAGTAAATCTTTAATCTTGATTTCCCTCTAGGCTCCATTGCAGATGCAAGAAGCTATCCCAGGTATCCTCTCAGTTCTGGCTAATCTTAGTGAAAAAGACAATGGCTCTTTCCTAGACTGGCAAGGGGAAACATTACCATGGTAACACACACCCTGGACTACAGGATGAGATTGCCAACCAGTATGTAACTTCTGGCATTAGTGTCTTTGTCAGCTCTGTTTGATTTTTTTATACTAGTTGAAATAGTCAGTTTGCTAGGAAACTGTTCTGATATTTGGAAGTGCAGTTGCTGGTTTTTGCTCTGCTGTATAATGATATTATTGCTATGTTCAAATAACCTTTGCAAACCCTGAGAAGGAAATGGGACATGGGGAAGGGGAACAGGACCTTTAGCCAACACCCTAGTTTACCAGAACTGCAGCTAAGGGGCAGGGGAATCATTCCTATTGGATTCTAAAACTCAAGCAGTAACAAGGCATACTCTATAGGCCAGAGTTGCAGGTGAAACCCCTTAATTGCGGAGTTAGGCCTGTTTACATCAGATGAATGTTTCTACAGTCCCTGTTTGGAAGTGGAGAGACACGCCTGGATAGCTCCTATAGGCTGAACCATTCTGGTAACTCTTGTACTGTAAATCAGTCTCACCAGTTAATGCTGGTCAAGGGGGCAAAGACTGAAACTTTAACTCAGTAAATCCCCTGCCTGCTGCCCTTCTGGAGAAGTGCCTTATGCAATAACCATGGGACACTTGTTTCCTTCCTCGCTGGGTGACCATCCCCTGGTGTCCGTAGGTGTGGGGTTCGTACAGAGACTCCTAAATTGTTTTCAATAAAAGTTTGTTTGTTTAAACACGTAGTCTTGTTTACTGAACTACATCGGGCTTTTTGCTGCACGTAGCTTATGAGTCTCTGCTCAAGGTAAGTGTGATCAAATTTCCATCTGAAGGGTATTGCACTCTGTGCAGTGCTACGTGAGGTATTGTCAGAGGCTGGCTCTGTTCACCGGGTTGTACCCAAAACATGGGGAACAATTATTTCTTGGGTACCAAATGTTTCCTAGAGCTGGGACAGAAGAGAGAACTCCAACCACCGACTGAGGTAAGGGTGGAAGGAAAGACAAGGCAGGAAACACTATGGTGCTAGTGCTCTTAAACAAAACATAACCCCGCCCCGCCCCCCCACATTTTTATTAAGAGCAGTATTTGCTGAAACACTTTTCTCTGCAGTGGAGCTGCATAGTTAGTTACTTAAATGGTGTACTAAAGAAAAGCTTCCTGTCTCTGAGCTGTGATTAACAGCAATGTGCCGGAGGGCCAAAGTTATGAGCCATCTCTTCCTGGATAGTAGCTGTTCTTAAAAACTTGCCCTAGTTCAATTTTGCAAGCTGGTTTAAGGTACAGCTAATGTAGTCCCATGACCAAAGACCTAGCTTGATCTGTGAGTTTTCACTTCCCCCACCCCCTTTCCCCAAGTCTTCCTGCCCATAAAACAACTAGTAAACTAACTAACCATCCTTAAGTTAGACTGAACCAATTGTAGTGGGAGTGAACTACCTTCTCTATGTCATTAAGGAGTTCATGGCAGGATCCAGCCTCATGAAAGAGGTTTGGAGTGCTTGCTCACTCCCACAAGCAGAGGCACTTCCAGCAGCTAGCATACAAACTGGGGGTCCATCCTGGGGCATTCCTATGAAGGCAGGAACACTAGGTCTGCTTGTGCAGAACAAATGGGAACAAGGTTTATTGCTTCTACCACTCCTCCAAATGGGGGCTAAGTCTTTGCAGGGCCTAAGGGGGCTTTCATGCTGCCCCTGATATCTATTTAGAGTGAGATGGTCAGCATCAGGTGATGTTCCCCTCCTGCTATCTGGTCTGGTGTGCTGCTGTGCCCCCCGATCACCTACTCCTGCACCATGACTTAACCTACTTCGCTAGGTGGACACCTACGCCTTGGTCAGTCCGCACCAGCCTCTTGTGAGTAACTGGTCCCAGGCAGTGGATGTGTACTCTCTAGCCACTCAGGGGGTGATTCTTCAGTAAGCATCCCCAGATGCCACATCAGGAACTTCTATCCTGCTGGGATTGGGACCCTTCCCAGATCACTGTAGGCTCATATACTCTGGCTTGACAGTTTTACAAAGAAACTGCTATGCAAACAGCTCATCCTTCACACACTCTAGAATCCACACAGCTTTAGATAAAACAAACACTACTTTAATTGATTAAAACATGATTTTAAATAAGTATATAGCAAATCAATGCACAATCAATTAATAAACCTGTCAGGAGTTAACCACTACCCAATAAAAGATAAGATGCTTTCTAACCTAAAGTTTACTGTAATAGTCAATTTTCTGTCTTACCCACCTGGCTGTCTGCTGGTGGTCTTGCAGCTTGGCCTTCCTGGCCATGTGGATAGGTTCAGTCTTTGCTTGTAGATGGAGATGTTTCAACATTGAGTTTCTCTGGGAAAAACCCCAAACAGTTTCCAGTATATGTACTTCTTTCTCTAAATGTGCCCCCTTGGTGGGGTTAGGTGACTTTTTCCCTCTCTGGCTGAAGCCTTTAGTTTGCATAGCCTTTGTGATGCATCCTTTCTATCTACATGCTGGGAGACAGTTCTGATTCTCTGACCCTCTCTTGAACCATGTGAAATACATGGGAACCATGTTACATACATGATGCTGCAGGAGACATGATACCATAGCAATACTGCAGAGCATGTTATGAGCATTCATAAAGGAACCTTGCCTGGCATATTTTGCAGTAAACCATACAAATACATTGTAAAAGTGAACAGGAAAGTTGCACTGATCATACTCTAGGGGTGTATCCTGTGATTCTAGGCTCAGAATTGCCCATTGGAGTTAGGTATGGCAAGAGAAGAATGTCCCATTCCAGTGTCTTTATGGTGCCACATAGCCACCCTGGACAGCAGACCCGACTGATAGTTATGGTTACGATAACTTGGCTAAAATAAAATAGAGACCAGTCTAATTTTCTGGGATGACACCAAATGTAGTTGGGAGATAAAATTGGTAGGCAGAACAGGGAGCCACCATCCCAGGCAAGAGCTGCATGTGTGAAGCAATATTCCCTCTAACCTGCACACCTAACACAGAGACCTGTGCGACCCGACCATGTCTCTTCTCCCCAGCCCGATCCCCACGACCCTTCTTCTCCCCACCCTGATATCTTTTTCTCCCCATCCTGACACTGTGTCTCTTCTCTGAAGAGGAATATTTTCCTTGGAACACTCTGTTGACATTTGATATCCCTACCAATAAACTGCTTTCCTTCCACACTCCAGGAAAATATTGGCAAGGAGCATAAGTAGTACCCATTCTCACTCCCATTTCTGTTATGCCTGTGCCAGAAGCATGAGGTGGGAATGTGTCCTAACAATGCAAATGATGAGGTTTCAGTCATCCTGCTGCTGCTCAGGCTAGGACCTACGTAATGTCAGAAATCAAGGCCAGCATTCATTTTCACTGATTCAACAGTTGGGTTTTTTTAAAAATTACTTAAAAGATGGTTATGGAACTTGTGCATATGATTTCACTGGTCATTTTCACCTCCGCAGCAGAGACACTCTTGGCCATTTCACTTCCCAGGACACATATTGCAGGTGGTTGGATTCAGTAAACACTCTCAACCTAAGCAGGTTAGGTTGCAAACTCAAGCACTGTGGAGGGGTGCACTAGGTGCTTTTGTAACCTTCGGGTGGGCTGGAATTTATTCAATTGCCCCCTCTCTAGTACATAACAGAAATAAACCCCAACTCCCATAGAGAAGTAGCTGGACACCCAGGATTCAGTCTCGCTATGAAGATTGCTCAGAATACCTTCCCCACATTCAAATACTACTAAGAACAAACATAATGAACTTTATTAACTATTAACTTAATAAATCTTATCCTAAAAACCAAATGAATTTAAGCAGAAGAGTCCTAACAGAAATGCTGTGAGAAAGATACCCAAGAGTCCTAAAGTTTAGGTGGAGTTCACACAAATCTCAAGTTGCAAATGGGTAGCCGTGATAGTATGTTGCAGAGAAACAGAGTCCTGCAACACTTTTAAAGACTAACAGATTTATTTATCGCACGAGCTTTCGTGGGAGAAAATCCCACTTAGTCAGATGCTTTGAAGAGGGGAAACTTACAGAATGGGAGGAAATTAAATGCAGGGAAGTGTATGACATAGGATCAGGTCAGGCTGTAACAGCAAATCAAAATAGATGTTTGGATTCAAACACTGGGGAACAGCATCTAAAGGAAGGTGAGGTCATATCACCTGTTGTAATGAGAAAAAAATCCGTAGTCCCTGTTTGACCTGAAGGCAATGGAGTCGAATTTACATATAAATTCAAGTTCTGCAGTTTCTCTTTGAAGCTGATTTGTTAATCATCTATTTCTGCACAGCTATTAGCAAGTTGTCAATGGAGTGAGCAGGGAAATTGAAGTGTTCCCCATTGGTTTTTTAAAGTTGTGATTTCTGATGTCAGATTTGTGTCCATTTATTCATTTGCACAGAGACTGTCCTGTTTGTCACTCACTCTCTCAAGTGTTGGGAGACAGACCTCTCCTCACTTACAGACAGCCCCCCAACCTTAAACGGATACTCACCAGCAACTACAGATCAAACAACAGAAACATTAAAGCAGGATCATATCCCTGCAACAGATCACGTTGCCAACTTTGTCCTCCTGTTTACACAAAAGACACCATAACAGGACCAAATCAAGCCACCTTACTCCATCAAGAGCTCATTCACCTGCTCATCTACCAATGTGTTTTATGATAGATAGATAGATAGATAGATAGATAGATAGATAGATAGATAGATAGATAGATAGATAGATAGATAGATATTGGACAAACAGGACAGTCACAGACAGGATGTATATAATTAATGACAAATCATGGAAATGTACACATAGCAATGCAGTAACGAAGCCCACACTCTGCCACCCAGGGCTAAAGCTGAAGAACTCACAGATGTCTCTTAAAATCACAAAATCTGTGACCTCTGTGCCAGAATTTTAGCCTTCCTGTTGGCCAGTGTTAGTGACTGGGAGGCAAGTGCGTGTCTGGGGCTCTCTGTCAGATTGTGTTTGTGTCTCTGGGTGTGCTAGACTCTGTGTGTGTGTGTGTGTAAATGAATGTCTTTTTGTGTCTCTTTGGTCTGGTGTGTTTGTGCAGGTGCATGGGGCTCACTTGTGTGCATGTGTCTATGTAAATGTGTGTGTTCATGTATGATCATGCGTATGGGACTCATCTACATGTTCCAAAGGGGTAGCCCCAGGGCCAGCCCAAGGGTTTTTGGCAGTCTAGGTGAACTATGACTTTGGTAGCACCTCCCACCGAATGTCGTAAGAGATAACATATTCATATTTTTTAATTACAAAAAAATTAACTTTAATTTAATTAGGCACCCCTTAAAACCTGGCACCCTAGGCAACTGCCTAGTTCCCCTATCTGCTTGGGCTGGCCCTGGGTAGCCATGTGAGTCTAATTCAGCCAAACAAACAAGGAGTGTGGTGGCACTTTTAAAGACTAACAAATGTATTTACATTTGTTGCTCTTTAAAAGTGCCACCAGATTTCTTGTTTGATTTTTCATCTACGTGTGCGCGCAGCTGTGCGTGTCTCTAGTGCACCCTGCAGAAGGTGGGGGCAGAGGGGAGGCACAGGTTGTGTGTGGGGTGGAGGCTCCCGTCTGTTCGCCGGCGCTCGGGGTTGCCCGCCCGGCCCCTGTGTGTCGACCTCGAGCGCGGCGCGGCGCTAGCGGGAGGAACCCGGAACCCCTGGAGCCGGAACACTGGCGCTGGGCGGCGGGGCTGGGCGGGCCGGCGGCGCCGGCGGAATTTCCGGGGCTCGGGTGGCGCGGGGCTGGGATTGTGGATCGGAGGCGGGTGAGGGCGGCGGCCTGTTCCTCGGCCCTTGCGGGGCTGGGGGGTGACGGGGCTGAGGCGGGGGCAGCTGGGGGTGATAAGGGATGGCTGTGCGGGGACCTGGGCGGGTTTGGGGGCTGTGATGGAGGCCGGGTGGTGGGGGCTGGAGACGAGGCGGGGGAGCAGCTGGTGGAGATGGGGGTGCCCGGGCAGGGAAGGTGCTGGGGGAGAAGGAGGGTGGGGTGGCTGGCTGAGTTCCTCTCAGTTCTTTGCGGTTCATGGAGTGTGTTCTTATTTCACCAGTTGTTAATGGTTGTGTCGGAGTGAAGAAATCAATAACAAACATGTTGATGCCCCGGCTGGCTTCTCATTTAGCGAAGGCCTCACGATTTGCAGGTAAATGCAGCGGTGAAACTAAAAAACTAACCCTGTGTGTGTCTGTGTTAGAACTCACATTGCAGCACCTAATTTTGAGGCTGTTGCATAATTAGATGCCTAGAGTTTCCTTTGCCAGCAAGCACTGCAAGTCAGGAGAAAGTCATTTGTGCTAAAGAACAGTAGGTCACTGATCCTGCTGGGGGGAGAGAGGGGCTTAGGGTTCTGGGGTCTGTTGCTGCTCTTGCAAGGTTTCGCTGTAACTTTATACATGATCTTAAAAGGAATGACTGAATTTGGGAGCAGGAGATTTGAATGCTGAGATCTTTTCATGTTCTTCAAGTCTTTTAAAATCTGATTCTTTTCCTACTCTGGATGCAGGAGTAAACTCTTTACCTTAATTTTAGTTGGTGGAATTGTCCCTTTTCCTTAAGTTAAAGTGCTCATTTTGCCTTAGTTCAGCACTTGAATAAATTGCAGTTCAACCTCTGCATTCTTTAGTGTTAAACTATTTTGAAACATAGTGGTCCAAATATTTCCTTGAAGTTTCCTGTACGTATTTTAACTATGGGCTAGCAAAAGCGAGGTCAGTGAGTATATACCGTAATTATACCATTATCAGGCTGTAACAAATCTGCCAGACACCGAGGGGCCAGCCCAAAAACTTGGGTGCCCCAGGTATCTAGCAGAGAAGGAGACTCCTGCCTCTGCAAAGCTGCCATGGCTACTTTCAGTGGCGAGTCTCTCTTCTGCTGCCAAGAAAAAGCCGCTCTCAGCAGCTCTTTTAGCAATGCGAGGGGGGGAGGGGGGAAGATGGCAGTGCTCTTCCCCTCTAGTGCAGCCAAAATTGCCACCGGCAGCAGTTTTTTTTGGTGGCTGGGGAGGGGGGCTTCTTTAGTGCTCCGCACTTTCCACCAGAAGAAATCCCCCTCCCCTATCACTTGAAAAAAACCTACTGTTGGCTGTTCTTTCAGCGGTGCTGGTGGGGGTGCGAAGAAGAGGGTGAGATGGCAGTGCTGGAGAGGGAGAGCACTGCCGTCTCTCCCTCTTTCCCCCAGACCACCAAAAGAGCTGCCGGCAGTGGCTTTTTTCTGCAGTGAGGAAGCAGGGAGCCACAGCAGCTTTTCGGTGGTGGAAGCCTGGCACGCTCTGTATGATGGGGGAGCCCTTAGCCTTAGCACTCTTAGGCGCCAGGAGCAAAATCCTAGGTGCCATGGTAACCTGGTGCCTAGGATTTGTTGTAAGGCTGGTTATCCCCATTTCCTCTTCTCCCCACCCAAACTCATACCATGGATCTGATTTGTCTTCAGCATCCCATCCTCACTCTTGGGTGCAGCACCAAGAACTCCTCCAACTTCTGTGTGAAGGAGAGAGAGACAGCTCGGCAGAGATCTTCCCCTAGCTCGCACTTGATGGACATGGCTCCAGCATTCCATTCTTTCCCTCTGGGGGAATCATGAGATAGAACCATAGGGCTGGAAGGGACCTCATGAGATCATCTAGTCCAACCCCCTGCTAAAAGCAGGACCACTCCCACTAAATCATCTCAGCCAGGGTATTGTCTAACCAAACCTTAAATATCTCCAAAGACGGAGATTCCACCACCTCCCTACGTAACCCATTCCAATGCTTCACCACCCTCCTAGTGAGAAAGTTTTCCCGAATATCCAACCTCGACCTCCCCAGCTGTAATTTGCAACCATTGCTCCTTGTTCTGTCCTCTGTTACTACTGAGAACAGCCTAGCTCCCTCCTCTTTGGAGCACCCCTTCAAGGAGTTGAAGGCTGCTGTCAATTCCCTGCTCAGTCTTTTCTTCTGCAGACTAAATAAGCCTAGTTCCTTCAGTCTCTCCTCGTAAGTCATGTGCCCCAGCTCCCTAATCATTTTCGTTGCCCTCCGCTGGACTCTTTCTAATTTGTCCACATCCTTTCTGTAGTGGGGAGCCCAAAACTGGACACAGTATTCCAGATGCAGCCTCACCATTGCTTAATAGAGGGGAATTGTCACATCCCTCGATCTGCTGGCAACACTCCTAATGATGCAGCCCAATATGCCATTGGCTTTTTTGGCAAGAAGAGCACACTGTTGACTCACATCCAGCTTCCCGTCCACCATAACCTCCAGGTCCTTTTCTACAGTGCTGCTACTTAGCCGATCGGTCCCCAGCCTGTAGTAGTACACGGGATTTTTCCATCCTAAGTTCAGGACTTTGCACTTGTCCTCGTCGAAACTCATGCAATTTCTTTTGGCCCAATGCTGCAATTTGTCTAGGTTTCCCTGAATCCTATCCCTGCCCTCCGGTGTGTCTACCATTCCTCCCCAGCTTGGTGTCATCCGTGAACTTACTGAGCGTGCAATCTATCCCATCATCCAGATCATTAATGAAGATGCTGAACAGAACATTCCACTCATTAATGGTTGCCAACTAGACATTGAGCCATTGATCCCTACCTGCTGAACCCAATGATCTAGGCAGTTTTCTATCTACCTTACGGTCCAGTCATCCAACCCATACTTCCTTAACTTGCTGACAAGAATTCAGGAGTCTTCCATTTCCTGTGGAAGAGTGGGAAGAGAGTTGGGCTGTGTTCCCCTCAACCAGACCCACATGCTCATAACTTCCCTGAGATAACCTGCTACTATAGTTAATCAAGTAAATTCAAATGATAGAAGCTGGGTTGCAGTCTTGAAGATTTGCATTGGTGCATGATTTGTGGATTGTTACAGTTATACAAAAATATAATTTGTTTTTTTCCTTTGAACAAACAAATTAGAAAATTGCATACAAAAACCTCTTAACTTAATTACTTTCATTTGCAAACTTACCTGCTCAGAAGTTAAGAAACCCCAGTTTTATTGTTGCCAATGCAACTTAAATTGATCCCCTTTGCACATGCATTGATAGTCTTTAATTGCATGATTGCAGACTGCTTTTTCCATGACCCCATCTCATTCACTAAACAGAATGCATGTATAAGTAATTACTGTTGCACAGGTGAGGGTAAATATAGCATTTTCTAACTTCTGACTGCTTGTTTGCAACCTAAATACCTTTTAAAGTACCTTTTTGGGCACAATTCTAATATTTAGCAGTTTAAAAGCTAGAAATTCATGTAATGTGTTCTTCAAGAAGTTTAAAACTTAAAATAAAACTTGTGTTCCTTCCAGGACATTTTTGGCCAAGATCACTGTCTTCTGTTCTGTGCTCTGGTCCTACATCTGCAAATTATAGCACGCAACCCTCTAATAATAATGGACCCCAATCTCAGCACTGGTATGCACTTGACCCGGAACTGGAAGAAATGCTGGTCCCCAGAAAAATGTCCATCAGTCCTTTAGAAAGCTGGCTGACTGTTAGATATTCCCTCCCTAAAGTGGAGATCATCAATGTTCATGAAAAGATAGCCTATGAACCTACCCAACAGTATGACTGTCCCCCATGTGAAGAGGGAGCTGATTTGGAAGAAAAAGAAGAAGTGAGCTCTAACAAGATTGAGTGTCAGAATATAATGAAGATCCGCAGGAGGAAAATGAATCGGCATAAGTACAAAAAGCTGTTAAAACGAACACGGTTCTTGCGGAGGAAGGTACTAGAAGGTCGCAGGAAGAAACGTCAGGTAAGATTGGGTTAAACAGTTCAGCAGGTTTTTCGTCTTCCTCTGTAGCACAGGGCATGGCTCACCTACTGGTGAATTCTCTGTATCCTAAAGTCCTTAAATCATGATTTAAGGGGGTAAATAACTCAGTCATAGGTTGGTGGCCTATTGCTGGAGTGGGTGGGTGAGGTTTTGAGGCCTGCATTTTGCAGGAGGTCAGACTAGATGATCGTACTGGTCCCTTCTGACCTTAAGGTCTATGAGTAAGTCAGCAGAGGCAAACTTTCAAAAACTGGCTTGCATTTTCTTTAGATATGGTTAGCAGCATAGGTGGTGCTTTACATCTAGAACTGACCCGTGAAAAATGATAGCAATCTGGTCAAGGTACTTGGAGCAATTCCTGGGGTTTGCACATCATGCAGATTTCAAAACTTTCAATTCAGAATCTCTGAACTTTTTGGCTTGTTTTTTGACCTGGATATCCTGGGCCAAATATTTAATATTTCTTTAGCTGTGAAGAGACGCATTAAACTTTGAATGATAGTGTGATACATCACTATGCTTGGTGATCTATCTTGACATTCAAATAATTTGAAAAGATGAATGCTTAAGACTTTTACAGCATATAAAAATTATCTCCCAACATATGCACCAGTGAGTAGTACACATACCTAAGATGTATCTGGATAGATTGTGTAATAAACATTTCCTCCCCATCTTGCCAGCATCCTCCACTCATGTGCACAGAGAAGCCAGAGTTGGCAACTGTAGTAAGAGAAGATAGTGCTACACTCCTGGCTAAAAGCATTTTACTTTCTAGGATGGGGAGAAAAAAGATAGGAGTCCACATGCAGACTTGTGGAGGCAGGTGCAACTCCATTGGTTGTATGGGGATACTTAGCTCTGTCTTCCTTGCTTCAAATTCTTTCTCCAACCACACACAAACTTAGCAGGTGTTTGTATCCTGTTACTCCCACTTCTCTTCTAGTTTAAAGATCCCATTTTGTTTCTTGATCCCTACTAGGTACTAGTTTTCTTAGCATTTTAATTCCTTAAATATATCTGTGTTCTCAGTATTTCTAGTGGAAAATTTCTAAAATGCAGTTATAAGGCTCCTCCTTAAGCATTTGAATGCATTTTCTGTATTAAAAGCTACAATATGTTGTGAGAAGTGTCACAGGCTGCCTAGATAATGTACTGCTTCCTCCACACAGATAACACCCAGATTCTCTTTTGTAGTGAGTTGTCTTGGTTTGACTGTCATTGCCAGGAGAGCTCTCAATTGTCCCTTTCTCTTTTTAGGTAAAGTTTGAACGAGACCTGAAACGCATCTGGAGAAGAGCTGGGTTGAAAAAGCCTTCTGAGGGATGGCAACTGCCCAATGTATATATCAGGAGCTAAGTGATTGGAACACCTGTAACATGTTTTGGCATTTCATTGTAATTAAAGGGTATTTAAAATAAGTCAAAGGTCTTTCAACTTGGTTCTGAATGATGAGACTAGAGGTGGGTAGATGCTTAAAATCTTAATGAGGAGGTCATTCCAAGCCCAGTGGAATGGCTCCAGTGCAGTACTGCTATTGAAATAATAAAGTGCCTATAGCTTAAAAAAAAAAAAAAAAAGAGTATGTGAATATAGTAACTAAAGATGACCTAGGTTAAAAATCAATTAGTGGGTTCATTAGCTCAGGACAGCTCTCGGTCTCTGAGCACCTGCCCTTCCATCTAGCTGCATGGAGAGGAGATGGAAATAGAGCAAGAAAGGTTCTGAATAGTGACCCATACTACAGGACTTGCCAGTTCTGAGGAATATTCTTATGGTGGGAATTCTAGACAGAGCCTGATTGAGACCAGTTTGCTGTGTGGGTGAGGAACAAGATTGAACCAGCTGTTCTCAGTTCTCTCAGCGCAAAGCATGAGGCAGAAATTGTCCTGCACATAACTTCATCTTAGATCCCGGCTTTTGTGTATTGGCTACAAGTCATTGAAGTGTTACCAGCCAAGCATGTGATATCCAGTCCCAAGTGGGAGTATGAATCTGGGACAGGCTTTGTTACGTGGATGGAAATGGAATATAACCTTAGTGTGGCAAGAGGGGAGCAGTCCCTGCTGCACCAGTGGCCTCTGACTGCGAGAGGTGCAGAAGATAGGTCATGTGACCAGCACACGTCTCAGCTGTTTCTTCCTGCTGATTGAAAAATAGTGGCCTATTGGCCTTTACATGAAGGTCGGGTCTTAAAGCTGCACTCCTGAAATCCTAATACTTTGCAAAGGTAAGTTGGCTCTGTGGAAACTCCACTGCGGGGGGAAGGAGGCAGGGATATTCTCTGCTCCCACCTCCTGTTGACACATACCCATAATACCTGAGATAAAAGTTCACGTACCCATTCTCCTGCTGTGATCTGTTGCAGAGTGAATGAAATCTCATGCATTTCTCTGCACAGGACTTGCACTCCTGCTGTCAACCTCATTGCTGCTAGGGAAAAAAGACTTACTAAGTTGTGGGCTAGTCTCCAGCTGGAGCTGTGGAATCCCTTTTTGAAACTAGACTGGACATTGCACAAATGAACATACAATAGGGAACCGTCCTGCACATGGGGAATGAATGGTTTTCCCTTCTCTAGTTTGTATGGTTGATTCTGTAGCTATCTGGGATGCCTTGACTCTGAAAGGTTCAGTTTAATGTCTGTCTTTTCATACATCCGGCTATGGGAGGCCTGCTACCAACTTGTCCAGGCAGCCTGTAGCAGCATTAATTCTCTAGCAGTTTTGGGGCAGGAGTGGAAGTTGCATTAACCAGCATTACAAAATAGGCTTCAGTCCTTTGGAAAATATGCTTCAGTTTCACTTTCCTGAAGCCACAATTTCTAGAGGGGTGGCCGTGTTAGTCAGTATACAACAAAAACAATGAGAGTCCTCTGGCACCTTAATGACTAACAAATTCCTTGAAGCTGATGAAGTGGGTTGCAGCCCATGAAAGCTTATGATCAAAGAAATTTCCTAGTCTTTAAGGTGCCACAGGACTCTTGTTGTTTTTGAAGCCTCAGTGTGCAGCTCCTTCAAACAGAGGCATCCAATATCAGTCCTGAGGAGAAGATAATAAGCAACTAAAGGTCTTTATTTGCATTGTCTAAACTATTTTTGGTGGGAGTCTAATCCTGGTCTCTGTTTTTGGCCCCACCTTCATTACAGAAGAAAACTGGGGCAAATCACTTCTGCTCTTTGTGCCTCAGTTTTTTCATCTGTGAAATGACATACAGTGCCCCTGTATGATGAAAACTATTAGAGGTGTGAATGGATGTCCCATGAAGAGAGATGAAAAAGACTGAGGCTTTTGAGTTTGGAGGGGTTATATTAGAGGTATACAAAATAGTAAATGGTGCAGAGGTGATAAATTGGGTTCTCCTATTCATTCTTTCATAGTCAAAGAATGAGACACTGATTAAACCGAAAGGCAGCAAAATTAAAGTGGATAAAAGTAAATACTTCTAAAGCAAATCAGCCTGTGGAGCTCATTGCTACAAGGTAACATTTAAACTAGCTCAAAAGACTTTGGAAGAAATGTCCTGTATGGCCAAGGTACTTTGCAGTGAACAGTTATTGGGTTCTATCCACTTTTTTTCTGAAGTATCTCGGTTTGGCTGCATTCAGAAATGATACTAGATCCTTAGTTCTCAACCTATTTACCATTGTGGGTCATATGTGCAGCCCTCACTGTGTTACATGGGCCACATGCAAGACTACCTGTATGGCCATTAGGATGTCCCATGTGCCATAGCTTTGGCTGGGCCACAAGTTGTGAATCATTGGATTAGATGGTTTGATTAGGAGGTAATTTCTGTTGCATCCTGTAGCCATCGGCCAATGCACTCAAAAGGCACCTGCAACTCTTCTTCCTGTCAGTAGATGGCGGTAGACTCAAGGCCCTGTAAAATGCCTGAGGAGAGCGGTAGGAGCCTGCTGTATTTTAGTGTGTGTGTGTAAATCATTAATCTTGACAGTAATGTATTGCCATCATGAGAGCTGTAGTAAATTGCTGTGAGCCCCTGAGATGCATTGCTGAGGTTGATTTTTCAGACTACAGAGTCAAATCTGTTATGAGCAGGTGACTTTGATCAGGGCTTTAAAAACAACACCTGCCTCCTCAGGAAGCTTCAAATGGCTCTGGTTGCAGATCTTTTTAACCAGCTCAAACAGAGCTTTTTTTCAGCCTATTCCCTCAGACTTCCAGTCAGCAAGGGGAGTGCTTAACACTCTGCCTTAAAACGTCCCTGCATATAATGCCGAATTTAGCATTCAGGTGAGTGGTTGAATATTCAGCAAATTTCCAGGGGTTGCTAATATGTTGGAGAGTTTTACAGTGTAACTGCACAAAGGCGCCTGCCTTGCTGTCAGCCTGGCCTCCTCTCTCTGAACAGGTGCCTGGAATATTAGGTCATTTGGAGTGAGGCTCTTGCGTTTTTTCCCTCCATCCGCTCATTCCTAGGTGCCGTGTTCCCAGTTTTGTCACTCCCGTCCCTGCTGCTTTGGGGTCTGGCTCTTAGGCGTCTCAATTGTTGCCCTTGCATCTGACAAATCAAGCTGTGTTTTTCTAGGGTGCTGGTTGCTCCTGAATCGGGGCATCTTCAAACTTACAAGCAAGAACATGTCCCAGAAGACTAGACTCCTGTGCTTCACTTAACCTAGCTGTGCTGTTCTCTGCTCTTGCCTGCCTGAGAAGACAGAATCCTGTGACACCTGCTTTTTTCCCAGAAGTGCTGATGTACCATCCTGGCTTTCAGCCCAAAGGGGATCGGGGAGGGGCATTTGGATGTAGCTCCGGTGAGCATTATCTGTCTCTGATTTTCCCTAAAATAGTCTGCTGAATGTTGGTAATTCTCTGCTGCCCCCTTCTTTTTGTAACTCAGAGATGAATTTACAGGGGCTGGCCATGTACATCAAATACCCAAGGCCATCTTATCCATCTCCCCCTCTTCTCCCAGTTTACTGTTTGAGGGAGTGCTAAAAATTAGGTTCCGGACGTTGTGGGTTGTCCCACAGTCCCACTAACTTGGCATCTACTGGTTATGCTGTATGTAAGAACATAACATTCAAAGCTCTTTAGTCTGTGTAGGAGAGGAGAGCAGCGTCCATCACCATTGTGTTGTGCCAGCAGCCCTCACCTTGCGGCGCTGTGGAACACAGGGCAGTTCACAGC
Source organism: Pelusios castaneus (assembly GCA_007922175.1). Lineage (NCBI taxonomy): Eukaryota > Metazoa > Chordata > Testudines > Pelomedusidae > Pelusios > Pelusios castaneus. Next base: position 3,194,534 of record ML686140.1, on the reverse strand, counting down.
AGTCATGCCTGGTCGCTCAAAAGTGGATAGAGCAGATGTGTTATATCCTCAGGTTAGCCAGTGTTAAAACAGCCACCTCCTGATATGACAACCAGCTCTTGCCCTGCTCTTCTTAACACCAAGTCAGCAGCTTGGAAAGAGAAGGCTGGAACATTTGAATTTCCACGGCACAGACCTCATGCAATTCTTCTTCACCTTCTAGGATAGCTGGGTTGTTTCATTACAGGGCCATCACTGTGTTATGGCAGAAGGTCTCTGCAGTGAATTCCATACCTCTCCTGTGAAGTCCAAGACTGATTATATCTGCCCTCTGCATCAGAGTTCAGCACTTGCGGTCATCATCTTCCATCTGCTAAACGTAATTGCAGCCTGATCTGCGGGAGTATGGCAGTTCTGTGTAATTTGCTATGGTGTTTACAAATAAACACCAGTAGATTACTGGATAATTAAAGACTGGGGACAAGGTATTTGTGCCCTACACTTAGTAGTGTACTTTTTCCTAGGTGGGGTCACATGGTTAAATCATGTACCTTTTGGCATGATGTCTCCCAGTGGCTGCCCCGCATACAGCCCCACTGCCTCCCCCCGCTCTCTCCAGTAGCCCAGTGCCTGCCCCCTGAACTGCCTGAGCTCTCCAGGCTGGGGAAAGCTCCTTGTCTGTGCAGAGCTGCTGCTGCTGCTGGCCTCCCCATGATGAGCTTCTGGCGTGGCCCCCTCCTGGGGTGCCACAGCTGTGGCTGCTCCTGCGCTTCTCTTGTCTCCCTTGTGCAGGAGGCAGCAGCAGCGGCAACATCCCTAAGTGACGATTTCGGGACCAGATCTCAGTTCAAGGAAGTAAATCAGTACCTGCTGCAGGACCTGCTCTCCCTGGAGCCCCTGGACCACTGATACCTGCTGCTGTCGCCCCTGCTCCCCTGTCACGGCTCCCCCTGCTGCCATTCAGAACTGTTAGACAAAATTCTGGGGGGCTCCATGTAAAAAGTTCAAGAACCACTGGCTTAGGCATAGTCTGTGGATCCCAGGCTGAAAACACTTGTCCTAAAGTGTGGTTAAAGACTCTCATGCTGTGTCACTAAACAGACTCTGTAAGGATGCACTCATGCTTGCTAGCTCTCCCTGTAATCCTCCACCAAGATGAAAATCCATTGTCCTACCTCCTTCAACCACAGATCTGATTTTCTACCTAATACAGCCCTCCATCTATTGAGATCAACCTGGCCCTGCTCTTGTTGGGGAGAAATAGGAGAAAGAAGTTCCCCTTATTTTTCTGCAGGGGGAGCACCAGCACATAACATTCCATTCTGGAAACCTATTAAGAATGGCTACTGTTCTAGAAATCCGTATGCATTGATGCGTGTATGCACACACCTTGCAGAGATACACATGTATGTGTAGCTATGGTGGCAGCTGAAAGCCCGTGGAAGGGCATGCTTTGACCTTTATCCTACTCAGACAAATCAGGAGCTTTTGAGGATTCTTCCTTCATCTCCCTTTTATTCTCCTGCTCTGAGATGAAATGGTTGAAAAACAGTGGGAGGTTGCCAGAGGAATCTATGCTATGTATTACAGACACTGGAGATACCAGTGAAGACAGTGTGATAGATGTTTGAAAATGAAACCAGTTACACACACAACCCCCCCACACCCCCACCGCTTGGGTTACAGGTGCTCAAATGCAGAGAGCAAACTAGACTGTTGAGCAGAATCTTGTGTCTCATTCAGTCTGGGAGTTTTCTTGTGTGGATCAGCACAGAGCTGCCAGCTTTGAACTGAAACCACTGTTTAAATCTCAGGTAGGAATACGGTTGTCTCCAGTCAGATATACGGTTTCCCCGATCAGTCAAAGCAGCGTTTAAACCTCAAACTGATGGGCTGCTCCCTTCACGGAAGTGTGAACACAAGAGCACTGTGGTGTTACAAACAGCTGGGATGGGCTGAATCTTATGCAGAACTGGCATCTCCTAAATGGTGATGGGCAAACTTCAGATGGGTGGGGATTGTGTCCCCATATAGAGGTGTATGGCTGTTAGCAGCGTGGTAACAAGCTTACTGATGGAAATGTATCCACCCTTCTCTGATGTAGGCGCTGTCCGGGAAAAGCTCAGGAGTCCAGATTTGTGTGACATTCCCATTGATTTCTGGTTGGGAAATAATAGCGCCTGTGTTGCAATAACATGAGCTTGAGATACCTGTCCTCAGCTGGTGCAGAGTGATGCTGTGTAGCTCTGTTGATTTCACTGGAGGAACACTGATTTATCACAGGTGAGGCTCCAGGGCCATTATGTCTGTGGAATACGTGGTGATGGGGGAGAACCACTGGTGTTTTTAGCCACAGGTGCATCCACTCCTGTTCACAGCAGGTCTGCATGTTATGGTGATGACTCCTCGGTCTCCCACAGTCTGTTTGCACTAGCAATCACTCCACTGGAAGCAGTGGGAGATTTTCAGGAATAAGGCTGGTGCAACGTGGCCTGTCAACTGAAATGGTGGGAAGAGTCTGTTCCAAGTTTGTACAGGGAACATTCACAGTGAGATTTCAAATCCTATTTCATCATCAATCAAACAGGAAGCCAGTTGCTATCTGTGTGCAGAGTAAAGCCCATAGGTAACGAGGATCAAACTGAAAGGCTGCCTACAGCACCCAAGATTCCCAGGTGGGCTCTTATTCAAATCCTAGCCAGGCCTGGGACTGTTTAGTTTCCAAGGTCAGACAAGATCAGGTGCAGTCAGTCTGGTACGGCCATGATTATCAAATTGAAATGGATGAGAGAAAGAAACAGTAACCCCCTGTGTTAATCCCAATGGTGCATTGTTCTCTTTGTGTGTAAACTGCCCCTGATTAAAATGATCCTGTTGCACACATTGGATGCACAAAGCATTAGCATCAGCGTCCTCTGGGCAGCTTTGAGATCAGGGAAGTAGTAATGGGTGAACCTCCAAAGGTATGGAACTGGGTTTAAGTCAGAGGAATACGAATCTGAGCTGCTTATCTAAACCATGAGCTGAAAATCTGCTGAGACTAGGCATCCTGGTAATATTTCTCCTCCAGGCTGACTTGAAGCTGCTCTCTGCCCTTGCTTTACTGGGCTCTGAAACCATCACCCGTCCTGCCAGCAACTCTGATTCTTCCAGAAGACCAGTCTTTTGCATGTGTCTGTATGGCTGAAGCCGGTCAGCACCAAACACTGCAGTGTGAGCCGGGGGTGTGATGGGGAATGTGCACACTCTGCTCTTTCAAAGCTTCATCAGGCTCTGGTGTTGGTGAGTTGTGTGTAAAAGTGCAGGTGATCCTGCACTAACCCTAAAGCATCAGAGAGGGCTGGAAGAAATCTGCTTGCTAGTTAATGCTGGTGCTGCCCACATAATGGACATTTGTTCGGATAACACGCTTCCTCCAGACAGTACAACCAAAACAGCTTGCTAGTATGTGTATTGGCAGCCATTCCAGCTGTGATCTCATAGGAGCAGGCACGTGTGTCTGAAGTGCTGGGTACAGGCTGCGGGGTGCCCAATAAACCCAGCCGCATGCAGCTGTAAAAGAAAATGGCAAGAGAAGTTATTCTTCACAGCGTTGTATTGGCTGCTGGAAGATTTCACCAGGTTGCAAAGCACATTTCCTTCCATTTGCAGCCTGAGGGGTTGCATCTGCACTGAGTGTTATGATTCTCACCCCAGGCACCCAGTTCTTAGTGTGTATTTTGGGCATCATTCTCTCCGCTAGCGTCATTAAGGCTCCAGAGCAATCCCGGGTAAATGGGCACATGCCAAGGATCTTTCCTGCCCCATCTACTTCCCACCTCCACTGTGCTCTGGAAGTTTTACAAGCCAAGCTCCCTTGCTGTAGCTAACTAGTGGCCAATTTGATTTATTGAGCCCAGTAATGCGTGAGCAGAAATAGTGAGTGCCTTTACACTGGTGGGCTAATAGGGACACTGCCAGGTTAATAACAATGGACCAAATCTTTAGCTGGTCTAAATAGGCATGTCTCCATTAATTTCAATGGGACTGAGCTGAGGAGGGCCTGGTCCGGAGCTGCTGTAAACTGGTGTAGTTCCACTGAAGTTAATGAAATTGTGCTGATTGACCTCAGCTGAGGATCTGGCCCAAATAATCTAATGATAACAGCACCGTAGAATATCACACCTGACTGTTAAAAAAATCTTACTTGCTTTTCACCATTCGTTGTTTTACTCTTTGCACAGTTCAGACAGTGAAAGCAAACCAGTGGGTTTTGCTCTGGTTTGGAGTCTGTCAATTTCCCTTTAAGAGGAGAAGAACGAACAATACTGAGTGCTCGTGCTGTGCTTATAGTTTATAGGTGTCATTGTCTCCATTTTACAGATGGCAAGACTGACACCAACTGGGGAAGACACCAGCCTAGGAGCACATAGAGTTTAGTGGCAGAGCCAGCAATTTTTTGATGCCCAGACCTGTGTCCTGCCCCCCAAATCCCACTGCCTCAGTAGATTCTTGTGCACGAGAAGATCATTGCAATGTCTGGATTGCAAACATTGGCTGCACAAAGCACTGGCTGGAAAGGCCCAAATCTTCAAAGGTAGTTGGTTTCTAATTCCCATTGATTTCAATGGTGGTTAGGAGCTTAAATCTCTGAAGATCTGGGCCAAAGATGTTGCTTCATTGTGAGGGTGTGGGGGGATTTGCACTTCAGTTTCTAACCTCAAAATGGGGGGAGAAAATGCATCTCTACCATGTGCAGGGAAGATTGGAAATAAAAGTTATCATGGCCCAGATCCTCAAAGGTATTTATATTTCTGACCACCATGATATTGGTGGAAATTAGGAGCCTAAATACGTTGGAGGATCTGGGCCCCTTCCCTAGGCATGATCTAAAGCCAATGAAAAGATCCTTCTGAGGACTACATAGACCCCTGCCCTGGACTTTGAGTATTGAAATACTGCTGCTGATTTAGAGTCAGTTCTACATTATGCTGAGAAGGGCTGGTCAAAATGTTACACATTTCCCACATAACATTCAAAAGAAACAAAACATTTTTTTTCTTCTTTACATTTTATGCAGAAATTTTTTGCTTTTGATCTAAGTGGACCAAAAAATGTCATGTGCATTTGATCTGAAACAAAAGCCTTTGTTTTGAATCTGTTCAAACCACCCATCCAACAAAATGTGTCATGCTTTTTGGGGACCTTTTAGCAGTCTTCTCCCTGTCTTTCTTTTCTCCCTCTTGTTGGGAGAGAAGCTGGCGGTTGGGGGGTGGGGAGGCAAAAATGAAAGAAAGTTGGTTTCAATTCAAAGGGAAATCTCTTATTTTATTTTGATGAATAATTCCAACATTTCAAATGCTATGGCAAATTTGCGGGGATTTTTTTTTTTTCATTTAGAAAAGCCATTTTTCTTCAGAAATTCTTGAAGGTTGCTTGACCAGCTATAGCGCCGAATGAATTCTGGTGGGACTGATCTCTCTTTTCCTTTCACTGATGTGATCAGGACTTGGGAGGACTTAATCAGTCCAGGAATCACTTGGCAGCTCCTTGCAGAATCGAGTGCCCATATAGTCCCGTAGATCATCCTGTAGTGACATTGCTAGTACAGCAGAGGTGCTGCGAGATAAAGCCTTCCCTGAGGATGCAGCACACTCCATAGAAATAAATATTTTGGAAATATTTAAGACTTTTTTTATTTTAAGTGGATTTTCAAAACTTGGCAGAATCCTCACAGCTGAACTGTGACCCCCAAGCCATTGGCAAGTGAGTTGAAGCAGGATAATCATCAGCCGGGAAAGAAGCTTGCCAACAGCAGGAGCGATAAAAGAGGCCTGAAGAGTGGTTATGACCAGCGGTGTGACTGTGTGTCAATGGCATCGTCTTACTCATCAGCTCTGCTCCCTGGGTGTCTTTGAGTCAGACCCATTTCCTCTGCTGACCAAATGTTCTCGCTCCTGCTTGCTTTGTAGCGCCAGTTCAACTATGAAAGATTGGCTGGATTCAGGTCTGAATCATCCTGAGAGCAGAAGCTTTGTGATAGGTCATCATGGCAACCTTCCTGTTCCCTCCAGACCAGGCAGTTTGATTCTGGCTCCCCAGGATATCTGTACTGTTCCAAATTCCAAAGGGGTAGCCGTGTTAGTCTATTGTAGAAAGACAAAAGAGTCTTGTGGCACTTTTAAAGACTAACAGATTTATTAATCGCATGAGCTTTCGTG
>ML686140.1:3105873-3187955 GCA_007922175.1 Pelusios castaneus | reverse complement strand
GGCCGCTGCGCAGCCGCGCACCCGCGCAGCTTAGAGGGAACACTGCTTAGGAGCCATTTCTTTATATAAAAAAAACAAAAACAAACGAGCAGCTCTGCGGGCCGGATAAAAAAGTCAGCCGGTCCGTATACGGCCCGCGGGCCGTACTTTGCCCATCCCTGGTTTATAATCATCTAATCTCTACATTGTCTAATCCCCCCTTAGTTTCCTGTTAAGTGTGAAAATGTAAATAGTTACAAATAAAACAAAACTGCTTAACACCCATAATTGTGCATTGCTGTGAAAATGTAAATTGTTAAAAATAGAACAAATGCTTAAAAATAAACACAGATGTTAACCGTCAAAACGTTAACCATCAAAATGATTTTTTTAAAAATATTAAGTTCTGCCAAGCGTATTTATAGGGCACAAAATCCTCCTACTAATAGCATAGACCCACTTGTGGGCAGGGATGCTATAAAAGACCTGTCCTCCCTTTTGGCTTCTTTCTGTACAGACTCGGCTAGCTTGCGATGCATACAGTAGCTATGAGCAGGAAAGCTCTAAATACAAGAAGGAGAAAAGGGACCAGGGAAAGCAGAACCAGGAAATGGTGAAGAGATACAGTAAAACCCAGGGACCAAGTGTGATATCTCTGTCCAACCCCCCTCATGCTCCAGCTGGAAAATAGGGGAGAAGGTAAAACCCCCAAGTTCCTCCTGGGCATTCCCTGGGATAGTTGGCCTGCAAACACATAGGGCTGGATTCTGATTTCAATTACACTGGGATAGCCAGGGAGAAGCCACTGAAGTCCTTACTACCCAGCTCTATCATCAGAACATCTGAGAGGGAAACTGAGGCACAGAGAGGTGATGTGACTTGGCCAAAGTCACCCAGCAGACCAGTGGCAGAGCCAGGACAGGAAACCCAGGATTTCCTGTGGCCCATTCTAGGGGTCTATCCCCTAGACCAGGGGTCTGCAACCTGTGGCTCTGGAGCCACATGCGGCTCTGGGCTCCCCCAACCACCGGGGTACCCTGCAGGAGGCCCATGCCTGGCTCTGGGCTTCCCCCAGCCACCAGGGACCCCACGGGCAGCCCATGCCAAGCTCCAGGTTTCCCTCCCCTGCATAAGGGGACCCTGCAGCAGAAATCCTGGCTCCCCTCCCACCAGGAGGTTACACCCATTGTGGCTCTCAAAACACTTTGTTATTGAAGGAATTTTCAAAAATGGCTCTTCTTATCTTTTGGGTTGCAGATCCCTGCCCTAGACAATACTGCATCCCAGTGTAAAACCAAACTTAGGAAGAGAAAAAATGAGAAACTCCTACCCATTTTTCTGCCAATTGATTCTGCTCATTTTCATTTTTGCCCCTGGAATACCCTCAGTTGCAACTGGTTTAGCTTAGCTTTGCTCACAAGCAATTTGGAAATCCTGCCTGGTAAAATAGACTTCCTATCACTGCTCCTGCCAGTTAGTCATCAGGACACTGCTCCCCCTGGCAGTTCATAGGGGTTAATCAGCAGGGAAATGGAAGGGGGCAAATGAAGGGGAAACGTGCTTGTATGAACAACAGGAGATGTAATAAGTGGCTGTCTAACTCCTGCCAGGAGAAGGTTCTGGGGTTTGCAAATGCATGGTGAGCTTTTTGCTGACTTCTCAACTGTTTGCCACCTCTTGCTGTTGTGTCCAGGCCTGTATCTCGAGCAGGAACTTTTAATAAGCTTTTTCTGCAGAGAGGAGGAATATAAAACATCCCTGCCTTAAACTTTGTACAGATCACCTCAGTATAAACTTACTGTAAAAAAGCATCCCTGCCTTAGCAGCAGTGTAGCTCATCTTCCTATAGCAAAGATTAGCAGACGGTGAAATTCTCATTACAGAGCTGGGATCTGCAGAATGCAGCTGAGAGGGGATTTTTGCCTAGCATTTAAAGGGGACTGTCAGATTAAAGCAAGAAGTAAGCAGGGGAGAGTAAGTTTGTTTGATAGGAATTTAAGGAGCATTGTCTGGTTTGTATCTTAGTGCAAATCTGCTCTGCTGTGTTCATTAATTTGGTTTGAACTTAGTGAGTTACTCTCACTTCTCCCTCAACCTGATTACAAGTTACTGGTCTTCTAAGTGTTCTGCAAGCCTCTGTATAAGAGGTGCAGGAGGTTTGATGCACATGGCTAGGTTTTTCAAAGAGGCCTCCTTCCACTTCCTAAAAATGTGTGTCCTTTCTGTGTACATGTTTTTTCATGTCCACATTTTTGGGGCATGCAGAATCTCAGCTCTGTTATGAATGTAATTAGGAAGTTTTGTGATTCTGGAAGCTCAGACTGTTGGTCAGAGGTCTCTGGAGTATTAAGATTTCCTGGTATCTTTTTGCAAGAACATTGGTGCTAGCCACAGTGTTCTGGCCCGATTTCTATTTCCACCTGCTTAAATTCCCTTGCTGTTTTATTTGGATATGGGAGTTTTCTTTACTTTCTCTTCTGATATTGTGTAGTGTTTCTATGTGCTTTTCACTAGCCACAGCGTTCCACCTCAGAAGTGTCTGCATTTCAGTAATACGTGACAGTGGTTGCTGTGCGCAGCTCTTTGGGATGAAGTTGCTATGTAAAGGTCTCTTTGATTTGAAAGGTAAGAGTTTCCTATTTCAGTTTGCCTTGGATGAATGCTTTGCTTGCAGTCCTGGACAGGAAACCAAAGTCTCTGCTTTGTACCTCTCCTTCCCATCTCCCTGTTCAAGCAATCCATCTGCAAAGCCCTGACCTGGGAACTGAGAATGCCTCCCTCCCTCTCTACAACAGTTCTGGCAGAAGCCCCCTACCCTTCCTGGCTTGCAAAAGCCCATTTTCTGTAAATTGGAAAGATGTTTATTTCTCTAAATCCAAACCATCCCCCTGGACCTCTATGCGCTTGGAGTTAATGTTCCCAGACCCATCTTCCAGGGCATTGTCTCTCTTTCATGAGTCCTCCCGGGCCACTTGGAGAGCAATCAACCTGTGAAACAAAGATTGGGAATGAGGTAACTGTAGTTTTCAGCCCTGGTTGCAGACACTGCATTTTTCAGAGGCTACAGTGACTTATGACAACTATTAATTTCTTGGTTAATGGCTGGCAGCTCTCAATGGACCTTCATGGATAATGGACTGGTAAAATCCCCCCCGAGATATAGGCTGGTTTCACAAACTGATTATAATGGAGCCTATTTGTATACTAGATCCTCAGGCCCATGGGAGTGCACTGTGAGGTTCCATGGTATAGCACTACTTTCATTGAACTACTGTATTAATAACTAGCAGAGCAACATCTAGGACCTATGAATACAAGGTTTGAATGAGATACTGTGGTCCAGCTCCTGAAAGATATTTAGACATCTAATTCCAATGGGTTCCAATGAAAATTAGGCACCTAAATATCTTTGAAGAGCTGGGCCTAAGAGCCGGGAACCCCGATTCTCTCTGTTGCCTTTGGCAAATCACTTAATCAGTTTGTGCCTCAGTTTCCTTAGTTCTAAAATTGAGCTAATAGTCCTTACCTGCCTGGCATGGGTGTTGTGAGACTAAATTCACTGGTGGTGTGTAGTGCTTTGCAACCCATGGATGGAAGGTGCAATGGAGGTGCAGTCAGCTGTCATTAAAAGTGGGGGGAATGTAGGTTTCTAGGGGATGTAGGTTTGTTTCTAGGCAAAGGTATGCCTGGGGCATCTAATTTGCAGAGGTGATCAACAGTGGCTGCTCCCCATTATGTTCAACTGAAAATTGGGCCCAGAGTGTATATAATGAAATGCAAGCTGCCCTTTCAAACTAGGGCCAGGTCTGAAAAGCTGGCCCAGCTCCATCTTTACGCCTCTGAAATTAGCAACAGGATCATATTGCATTCTGAAAAGCAGTCTTCTTTAAGCCCAAATGATGTTTTCTTTTCTTATAAATGAAGTGGTCTGGGAACCCTAGGAAAATAATACAAGCTCTTGGGAGGCAGCCTCCCAGCACTCTTTTCAGGACATAGCTATTGATTTTTCCAGCCCTCTTTCCGTCTCTCCCTCATTTGAGATCTCAAAATAAGATGGCTGGGTTTGCAACGCCGCTGGCTCATTATTATAGGCGGGCACAGCCGATGGTTTGCAATTAGTGTGGGGAAGGGAGTCCCTTCAAAAGCTAGTTGCACCAGAGCCTGGTTATCATGTGGAGAGGGGCTAGGCAATGTGGTTTAAAGCACGAGGCTGTGGTCAGAATAGTGACTCAGAAAATGACACCTTTCTGCTGCATGGGGTCCCGCCTTCTTCAGTTATTCGTGGACACAGACAACACAGCATGCTTGGGGCTGCGGCCCATGGGGTCTGTGTTATGGGAGATGGTTTGCTGCTGCCTATGACTGTCAGATCAGCCCGTCTTCAGCAGCAGCAAATTCACCAGTGTGGTTCACAATGGTTATTTGCCAGGATAAATGAAGGGAAGCTCTCGTGCGGTGGTCTAAGGAGAAGCAGCTAAACGGGTGTTAGGTACATGGAAAGAGGGACCACAGAGAAGAGAGAGCGACTCAAGGCCTGATCCAAAGTGGGTGGGAGTCTTTGGGAGCTGATCCGTGCACATTGAACCCCATCCCCCCAGATAAAGACAAGCAGAGCTGGAGGCCTCGATAGTGCTGGCTGTTGCATGCTATCTTCTGCCACAGGCCTCAATTCTTCCGTCAGATTTACATGGGTTTGGGGCTCCAATGGCAAGGCTCTTGCCATAGGTTTGGGGCCCAGTTAGAAGAGGGTTCATTGTGATGCAGAGACGGGATGAACGATATCTTGGCTGGGCTGCCAATCTGTGCTACACCTTGGGTGTCAAACACCTGATATGATGGGATGGCCTCGTTTGGCAGTTGGCCGATTTTTGGCTACTGGTGGTGGATATACCAGTGACCTGAGAAGGGACATTCGATGGGGCAGGTTCTGAGTTATTACAGTGAATTCTTTCTTGGGTGACTGGCTGGAGAGACTTGCCCATATGCTCAGGGTTTAACTGATTGCCATATTTGGGGTTGGGAAGGAATTTTCCCCCAGGGCAGATTGGCTAGGGCTCTGGGGGGTTTTCTCCTTCTTCTGTAGCATGGGGCATGGCTCACTTGCTAGTGGATTATTCTCTGTAATATAAAGTCTTTAAATCATGATTTGAAGACTTTAATAACTCAGTCATAGGTTAGAGGCTTATTGCAGGAGTGGATGGGTGAGATTTTGTGACCTGCATTTTGCAGGAGGTCAGACCACATGATCATACTGGTCCCTTCTGATGTTAGAGTCTATGAGTCTATGATCCCATCTAGCCTGTGGGATTGAAGAGGCAGTGTGGCCTAGTAGACAGAGCCCTCAACTGGGACTCAGGAAATCTGGGTTCTGTCTTGGCTTAGGTACTGGGTGACCTTGGGTGAGTCAGTTTGTCTCTCTGTGCTTCAGTTTCCCCCTCGGTAAAATGAGGGTAAAGATACTGCTGTGTTTGAAGAACTACAGAGGAAAACTCTCCATAAGAGCTACATAGTACAGTTAGCTGCCTTGTAACCACGTTAGAGATCGCTGTGCTGTAACTGAGTTCCCCAGGAAAGTATATGGGACTGAAATCTGCCTGTTCTGATACACACCAGGGTCTCCTCTTTCCCTGATAGTCTTTCTGGTATGAAAGTTTAAGAGCTTTTTCAAACCAGTAACACACAGGGATGAGTAACAGTAAGAGGAATGTCAGACTCTGGGCTGTGGCTTGTCTTGAACTTCTAAGACAAACAGATGAGCTGATCTGAGTCCGTTGTCATTTCCTCCTAGTTCTTAGCGCTGTCTGTGATCTGCACACTTGGGCTATGTCTACACTTGCACTTTTAAGTCGACTTTAACTAAGTCAACTTAACTAAATCGACTTAGTGTGTCTAGACTTAAAATTAAAATCAACTTAAAGGGGAACTTACAAAGTCGACCTAGAGCGTCCACACTGGATGCCCTAGGTCAACTTTGTAGGGCTAGGGGGACCTTGGGCAGGTCCACGGTGGCGGGGGGGCACCCCCTGTATACAATGGGGCAAAGGGGTACAGGGACCCTGGCAAGGCAGAGCCCTGGGTGTGATGCTGTCTAGATTTAGGGAAGCATTTATGATATTATTTTCTATGGATATCTCATAAATGCTCTATAATCCATAGGAACTATGTCATGTTTGGTATCAATAGAAAGGTAGTAATTTGCTGGGAATGATTATATAGTTTATGTCTAGGAATTCTATTGCGATTAGAAGTTTGGAATTTGATGTTATATCTATACTTTAACTTATGTTAAAACCATTGTGTCCTTAGTGTTTAGGAATGTGCCAGGACAATGGTCCCAGGGAGTTACCTGATGAGCCATTAAAGACATAAGGAATACAACCATTGTGTCCTAATGGCTCATTAATTGTCGAATTAAGCCTTAGGTCGAGTAGAAAGGTGGTTTAATAAAATTGACTTAATTTTTATTAAGTCGACTTTATTTTGCTTAAGTCGACTTAAGCAAAGTGTAGTGTAGACGCAGGGCCAATTAAGTCGACTTAAGCCAAGCTTAAGTCGACTTAATTTACCAGTGTAGACGCAGCCTTGGAGAGGTGCGAGAGATATGCCAAAGGCGGTGACTTAGTGGTCTTAGTGGTGCCCGAGATGAGATTTCTCCTCGTCCCAGTGTGCGCTTGTTGCCTGCCTAGCTGCTGCTCCCCACTTCAGAGGAGAGTGAACTGATTCCTGTATGTGCATAGGGTCAAATCCTGAAGTCTTTATTTGGGACAAACTCCCATTCACTTCCAGCTGCAATGTCCTTTTCCACATTTTTCCAGCCCCAGATTAACCCGAGGGGCCATGTTGCCATTTTCAGTGAAACACCCGTGTCTTTATTTTACATGCTCAGTGCTCCTCTGGCTCTTGGAGCCATTGGAGGAATGCCATATGTATTCTTTGAATGAGACCCACTGGAAAGGGGAAACAGCACCTCTCCCATGTTTCCCCAGGCCAGTTTGCGCTCTATGACATGGTAAGGAGTGATGATGGGTGAACTTCTGGAAAGGTCAGAGGTTTGGCAAGGAATCTAGAGGTTTGGCCATTCCTCTGAACTTTCCAAATCTCTTAGGCTTTCAAAACTGGGCTGGAAATCTCTCAAGAATATACTTTTGTTTGTAGCCCACTCATGTTTTGAATGCAGCAAAATATTTGGTTCAGTTCTGAGACGCAGAAAGGTAGGTTTTGGTTAGTTCCTGTTGAGGTATAAATAGGTTAAGGGCTGGAGAATGATGCAGCTGAAGACGCACTGCCTGCAAACCCAGGTGGCCCCAGGGCCAAGGGTTTGTGGTGGGTGGTTTTAGTTCCCTGCCCTCACGGCCAAGTTCTGCCCAGAGTGAACTGGTTGGTGAGGGGATTTGCCAAGATGCAGAGGAGACACCAAAGTTATGCCATGTTACTGTGGCTGTCTAGGGTGGCAAACAGCGCACATCTGTGGCATAGAGATCCCCTCTTACGCATTTGTGATGCCGGTCCCTTGTGGCCGTAATGAGCTGTAAGTCCCAAGGACTCCCCTGGCTACCCCAGAAAGCATGCTGGGTTCTTTTTACTGCTTTCCCTTCCAGTTATAACTAAAAGTATGAGACTTGTCCAGAAGAATGACTGAGCACTAGACTTGGACTTAAGATACCAGGAATCAATTCCTGGCTCTGCCACTGCTTTGCTGGGTGACCTTGGGAAGTCATGGCCTGCTCCATGCCTCAGTTTTCCTATCTGTAAAAAGGGGGTAAGGATACTTCCCTCCTTTGTAAAGTGCTTTGAGGGCTGTGGATAAACACACTAGATGAGAGCTAGGTATTTATTATCATTATTACTACCTGGGATGTTTAGCAATAGGATCTGCATGTGTTGTCAATCACTACTCTGAACGTTTGAAATGATACCATAGTTTGTGGTGTAAATTGGCATAAATTCAGTGAAGTCAACAGAGACACGCTGAGTTTCACCAGCTGCGGATCTGCCCCATGGGATGAGTTTCAAGCCCACAAATTAATCTGTCCATCCAGATTCCCTCTGCGCTGGTTCACCATCGGTCTGAGTCCTGCTTTGAGGGAAGATTTTTATAATGTTACGAAAAGTCGCCCAACATACATTTTATCTTGGAGAAATAATCTTCAAATGAAAGTCTGGAGAAACCTCTGTTGGTTTCTTGGGCAATTCTTCTGTTTGTCTAGCTGGCTTCTAGTAGTGGTTTTGAGATGAATTCCAGGAATTCGAGCTTGAAGGCCTGCCCAGTGAAAGAGTATGTTTAAATATAGTGCCATGCCATCCCAAGATGTTAATGTGACTGGTGGTACAGTAGCTCTGAGCCTCCAAGAGGTTGCATGGCGAAAGAGGCATACAATGACGTCAAACCCAAGAGCATAAATTGGCATAATGCAAGAGGAGTATGAAAGACGACGATGCTCAGGGTGCTGGACACTGTCAAAGGGCAGGTCTATGCTGCTGCGCGATTTCAGTGGCAATCGAAGGGAGAGACGCAAAGTACTTAAAACACCTTGCATATCTCCCTCCGATGACTTATCGCCTGCTTACTGCACTGTCTTCAGTAGCCTGAGTAGGAGGAAAATCGCTTCCCTCCAACTCAAGGCTACTCCTTCTGCAGGGGTGGTCTTCCAGTGTCGGCTTTCTAATCGGCTCTTCACAGACCTCATCAATCGATCAGGGAGATCAATCTGACAGCGGTGTCACTGAAGACAAGCCCTAACTCCCCCTTCATTAGCTTCAGCCCTTGGGACCCAGACTGCAGACTTCAGGTCTCAACCAAACCTTGAATTCTTTCTTTCTAGGTCTCTCCGGCTGTGGCCTGCACCACTCTGGTATCTGATTGCCTCACAATCATGAGGGAAGGGAGCACCATGTATCTGGTGGAGAGCTGAGGGGCAGAGAAACTAAGTGTGTGTTGCAGGGGGAGGTCACAGATGGACTTAGGCATTGCATCAGTGAGCATCATAGTGCCTAATCTTCAGGCACCTAGAAAATCACAGGAGCTACACAGTGATCCGCGTCAGCCACTTACGCTCCCTGTACAATGAATGGGAAGAGCCAGAGGCCAACGCCAGCACTTGAGGCAGGGAGCTAAGCTAGCCAATTGGAGATGCCAATGAGAGGAGGGTGTGCTAAGTCCAGCCCTTGCTTGGAGATATAGAGATCCATGAATGGGAACCCACCTCAGGAGCCCAACAGATGCAGGGGCGTAGCTGCTTTTTGAGGGAAGGAGTTAAATACCTGCCATGCTCCATGCAAACCAGCTGATTGTGCTGAAGACGCCCACCTTAGAGCACTTGTGTGTGATGTGGGAGACCCAGGGACAGTGCCCCCCCCCTCTGCCCAAAGGGGAGCAAGGATTTGCCAACACTCAGAGGATGTTCTAGCATCTAGCCCCCTCAGTTATGGGATCTTCTGTTGAGGGGTTCTCTCAGTATCTCCTGCTGAAGCTGTTCCATGATGGATAAATAACGAAAGAGCAACTGGACCCGGCTCACCCGACTCCCAAGTGGTGCTGTAACAACCACTGGACTACAGAGCCATTCCCTCTTTGGCCCAGTAATGGGGTATTTGTTCCCTGTGGTGTAGTCACTGGGCCAGAGAGAATAGGAAGGATTCTAGTCCTTTGATTAGAGCCCCAACAGTTGTAGCTGAAGTGCCCAAATACCTTTGTGGGTCCTACCCTAATTGATTTGTCCAAAGACTGTGGTAGAACAGGGCCTTGATTGCAGGTCTCTGGAGCTGGCACCCCAACCACTGGGCCATCCTTCCTCTTGCTGAGCTGACCTCATAGAATGCTCAGCTCCCCCGCGGTTCCATCCAGCATTTTCTTGGGGCTATCTAGGACATGCACTTGGAATTTGCTTTCCTCTTTACTAGCAACAGATTTGTCACTAGAGCATGACTAATAGATGAAATAATTCGCTATGATTTTCCCCTGCCTGTACATACACCGGGAGGCTGAGACGTGCCCGTTGCAGTAGGCAGACTGGCTCATGCATTTGTGCCAGTAGCTGCATCAGACTGGAGACCCTGCATCGAGGTTGGTGATCGATTGCTCAGGTTCTGCAGTGAAACAGGAATACACAGAGAAACCTCTGCACACAACCCTGGACTTTTCATTTTGATTAGACGCTACAAAAAGGGCAAATCAGGGGGCTTGGTGGCACCGTAATTGGAATATAGAAGAAACATTGTAACATTGAGTCCCTGAGAGATGCCGTTGTTCGTTAGGTCACTGGGATAATGACAGGCTTCATCTGACAAGCCTGTTATTGCGGCTAGATTTCAGTTTTGTCTTCTTGGTTCACAGTACCACGTGCATGTTTTACAATTTCAGCCTTGTTTATGGGATTCATTGCAATTGAAAGATGTAATTTAATGGGAAAAGCTTAGCAACCCAGTGAACCCTCGTGGGAAACGTGCTCCTGTGATTTACATGGGATTGTGTTCCACTGTTCTCATCTGTCAGCGATAGGCAGCACTGAAGGGGTTTTTTCCAATCAAATTTCTCTGAGAAAAGGGAGTGCAGGTGGATGAAATTTAAGTCTTCAGGAATGTGACCGATTGATAGCACAGAGGGATAACGAGTTCTGTGTGCCACAAAGGATTGTATCAACTCATCTTAATCCTGACCTAAACCCATGCACACCCTGCAGATGCCTTTCCCTCTTGATCTGCGGTACCCACGATGCTTTTCCAGGGCGTCTGTCAATATATTTCATTTCCAACCTGCAGCATTGCCTGCCACTCCGGGTCTGGAAATCCCCAGATCTGCTGTTGAATGGGAATTTTTCCCTTCTTTTGATCACCCATAGCGGATCATGATGAGATGCCATTCAATCCCATAGTGAAAAGAATTAAAAGGATCATTGGTAGTTTGATCATGGATCATTGACACGTCCTTTGTGAATGACTTGTGCTATGTTACTTTGTGTCTTCCTGTCTGCTGGGAAACTTCAGTGGGAACTACTCCTGGGGTGCCTTGTTAAGAACTATGCACCGACATATAGCTCTGAAAACTGCTCGTTCCATGGTTTGGTGGCTCTCTGGTGCCCTGTGGCTCTTTAAATCTTCAGTTGGATTCTGATGTTCGGCCATGTCAACACGCGAGATAATTGCTTTGGCAGTTTAAAAAACAAAAAAACAGTGCAAGTTTAAAAAAAACCGATTTCAAGAGGAATTACCCATACTTTGAGTCACCAGTTTCCTTAGCATACATTTGCAGCTGCACCAGATCCCAAATGAAATCCAATTCTTCCTCCGGCTCTCCAGGAGCTTGGCCGTGCTGCCCTCTGACAGTGCCAATGCAAGGCCATCGGGGGCCCAAAGCAGGAATATTTTTGCTCCCCCAAGTAGGTGAGTTCTTATTAAAAACCAGGGACTGCCTTGTGCTGATTGGGGCCCCAAGAAATTGCTTAGTTTGCTTATGCCTAGCACTGACTCTGCCCAGCTGTATGCCCTGATCCTCCCTCCAGGCAGCAGGTGTGGAGCTCCGGTCGCCAGAGGCATGAGGCTGGTTGGTAGAAGTGATGAAGGAGGGCGTTTTTTCCTTGGGAAGCTGCTTTCCTTTGGCTGCCCGCATGGCTGGAGCAGGCAACTGGGATGGGCCTCTTGGAGCAGCTGAGTGGCACTGGCCACAAGAAGGGAGGGAGCAGAAGAGGGCTGGGAAAAGCTGGCCCGGCCAGTTTCCACGGAGGATCTAGCTTCATGGCGCAAGCTCCCCCATCCACGTTCAACCTGACAAGAGGCTGGGAAAGCACCCAAGGCAGCAAGGCAGTTTCCTCACATCTGGGGTCTGCCTGCATCACAATCCTGGGCTGGCCGACCCGAGGGGCACTGATTGACTTCCCCTGCTCAGCAGGAATTGCCGCCCAACCCAGCATAGGGCCTTCAGGGTGTTGGAGGGAGACAGGGAGGGACAGGCAATATGGCAGGGGCCCACAAGGTACACCCACCTGCGAAGCTGTTATACAAATGTCTTGGCCCCTCTCCTCCTCCCCTTGTCTCAGCCTGAGCCCTAGAGAGGCTGCACTTTTACTTGCCAGCTTAGCTGTTTTCCTTTACAGACCTCGGTGGCTTCTGCCTGGATTTTGGCTCCTCTCAGTCAGGAAATAGCCGATTCATAACAGCAGCAACCACAGCCAACCCCAGAAGTCCTGCAAGGCACAGCCAGCAACTTCTGCAGTGCCAGAAAGAAAGGCAGGGGAATATGGGAAGGGACCAGCAGTGGATGCCTGAAAGTCCCAGAATGATCAGCAGGAGATGGTAAAGAATGGAGTTCGGGTGGGGTGGGTCCCGAGCTGGCTAGATGCAGAAGGGTGGCCATCACACCAGGCTTTTTGCCACCGAGGGAAATGTTCTGCAGGCACTGCTATCTAATGAAGCAGCCAGGCTAAGGGCCTTTGGTTCAGAACCTTTCATCTTTCTCCTCTGATTGACGGAGACGACAGGATACAACAGGAAAGGGTCCTTCTCCTCCCTCTCCCCGCCCCCGCTCACGAAGAGAGCTTGGACCAGTGTCTCAGCTGGCAGAGATCACCGTCATCTGTGGAACTGTGATCTCTGCCAGCTGAAGGGTTGGCAGATGGCGTTCAGCTCAGGGGCACCACTGCTTTTGGCAGTAGGGTTAATAACATTGCATCTCCTAGCCCCTCCCATTTGAGGATCTCAAAGCGCTTTGTAAAACTCACAGAATTAGGCAGGTTGTTGATTCCCCATGTGAGGAAATGGAGGCCCAGGGAGGTGAAATGATTTTAAAGTGCAGCGGTGGTACATAGACCTCATATACTCCTAGTCTTACACTTTACCCACTAGACCATGCTTCCTCCTTGCGGGACCCCTGTGCTGTTCCTGCCAGCCCTAATGGTTTGGCGTTCCTTTCTGAAGAGTGTCATTGACTCATCCCTGCAGGAGTCAGGCTGGAGCTAGCAAGAGGCAAACTGCAAAATGGCTGGTTCAGGTGATCCTCCAAATATTTCCAAGCCTCAGTGACTCTGCTTTGGAATACCCCACCCGAAACAATCCCTAGGTTTAGTAAAGATTGGGACCAGCACGAGCTGGTATTTCTGATCCTAGGAAGAGCAGAGAGGCAAGAAAGCAACCAGAAAAAACATAAATAGCTCCCAGAGTTACCCACACTCTTCCATATTCCAGCAAAATGGTTCTGTTCAAATTCAGGGTGAAATTCCAGTGGGCTCCAGTCGAAGCCAAACCAGTACATCCCGCTTCATTTGGAGCTTTGCTGTGCTTGTTTTCACGTGGCTTGGTCTGTTTATGTCAAAAAGAAACATTGTTTCTGGGCAGATTATTTTTGCATCTCCTCTGAAGCACCTGTTGGTGGTCACTACTGAAGGCAGGATACTGGGCTAGATGAACCCAGAGGTTTGGTCCTGTCTGGCTGCTCCTCAGCTCTCCTTGTGGCAAAGCATGCAATACGTGCTGGTATATAGGTTTGTGTAATGACATGTTCCATTTATAATGCATCTTTCCTCCTAAAGCACTTACCCAGCAAGATAAGCACAGGTCCATTGACATGCAGCCACCTCTGGGGTGCAGAAAAGCTGCCCTCTAACAACAGGACAGATCATGATATTGTGGCAGGGGAATCCTTTGGTTAGAAGGGCTTATTGGACAGATCCACACACTTTTAGCTTTCGAAGGTTATGTATTTATTTCCCTTGGAAGAGCAAAGGGATGTGTTAGCCTTGGTAGGATTCAGACTTGTGGTCTGAGGGAATACAGGTGTTTCCACACATGGTGCTTTACTCCTAAGTAACCTGTTGGCCAGCAGGTACAGCCAAGTCAGAAGGAGTGAGGCTCATTCAGCTACGGTGCATTGAGCAGTACAGTCTAAAACCCACAGGAAACGGGCAGGGCTAATGGCTGACTGACAGTGCGTCTGTCTACAAAGTGGAGAAGGCTGCCAGCTGCTAGAGATTTCCCTTCCCTCTGATGCTGGGTGATAAGATACCGAACGGGAAAGCTGCATAACATTGCGAAACTGATCGCTCTAGTGAATGCCACCTGGCAAAGAGGTCAGAGACACCTCTCAGTGCCTGGTGTGCTTCACAGCTCAACATGTGGCCAGGATTGCGTGAAAAGGACAGGCAATGAGGGGAGCAACAGGAAGGAGTTATGAAAAGGACTGGGACGGGAGCCAGGCCTGCACTTCTCTACTGAGAAATCTAAACTGCAAAGCAGTTTTCCTAATCTCTGTCTAGCAAGACCGTCATTCCCTGCTGTTTGGAGCAGAGGGGATTACTGGAAAAGTACCTCTCAAGAATTCACACAGTTGGACAAGGAATAGGAATGGGCTGCCCTGACATGCCCTGCTGTTTGCAGGTGTAGGCCTGGCCATGTAGGAAATGTCCATCGGACTTGTAAGGAAGAAGCCGACAGAAATCCATCAGGAATTATGTGTTTTCAGCAGACTGTCGAAATCAGCACCTGAAATCCCAGAGCAGGGGGTAATCTACTGTTAAATTCTAACAGCAATTCTCTAAAGCACAAAATCATTCAAGACTAGGGTTACCAGGCGTCCGGCAAGAGGAGGACATGTTCTCCTTTTAACCTTCACGTCCTCCATCCAGCAGGCATTTTAAAAATACGTGATTTTGTCCAGCTTTTTACTTATGATTAAAATTTCAGTTTTTTATATGAAGCTACTGTATGTGCTCGCATATAAGCCGAGACTTTTAGGGTCCAAAATATGCCTGAAAAGCTGGGTTTGGCTAATCCGCGGATCACAGCCAAAACCGGGGCGGAACGCTGCATTCCAGTGCGTTCCATCCAGGGGTCCAGCAAAGCGGCAGACTTGGGCAGAACACTTGTTCCACCCTGTCCTGCTGTGGCCAGGCTGGGGAGCTTCAAACCTCCCGCTCTGAGCTTGCTCAAACAGAGTGTGCTCAGGGTGGAAGGGGCCTGGCCCAGGTGTGGCTTTGCCAGCCACCACTGCAGCTCTGGAGCTCGGGCCAGGTAAGGGGGACTGGGAAGGGCTCACGGGGGGGAGGGGGCAGAGGAGCAGGGAAGGGGCCGCGGGGGGGGGAGCAGAGGATCGTGGAAGGGGCGATGGGGGCAGGCAGAGGAGCAAGGAAGGGGCGATGGGGGCAGGCAGAGGAGCAAGGAAGGGGCCATGGGGGCAGGCAGATATTAATACTACATTTTCTCCATGTTCTCCTTTTTGTACTTTCCTGTCCTCCTTTCCATGCTTTGGTATCTGGCCACCCTATTCAAGACTAAAGCACGGGACCAAATTCTAATGGGACAGCACCAGCTTACACTCGCTGGGAATTGGGCCCAAGTCCTAAAATAACATCTAAGCGCTTTTCCAACTCCTGCCCCAGGGCCCTTTACAAAGCAGCATGCTTCATGTCATGACTGTCAGACAAGTGCCACCCAGTTACTATACCCTAGGCAATACTCATGTACTAGCTTCTACTGAGCGGGGACATACAGATCCTCCCCCTATGCCGTCTCAGGAAGTGCCCTGCAGGGTCTATAACTTCCTTTGTGATTGCCCTTGGCGGAGGCTTGGAGATCCATGTTAAGTTTAACAGTCCCTCTAAGCGCAACCCCCTCTGGGATTAGCATTGGGCATGGAGCCAAATCTGGATGCAAGCTTTTGGTATAGTGGTGAAAGTATTAAACTGGGACTCAGGAGATTGGGGTTTATTTCCTAGCTCTCCCTGGGTGACCTTGAGTAATATTTAAAGCCCCTAAGTGATTTAGGAGTCTCACTCCCACTGACTTTCATTGGCATCTCTCAGAGACTCACTTCCCCATCCTTAAAATGGGTGCAACAAGACTTTTTGCTCACACAGGGATTGATGTGTCTGTACAGCACCTGACCCTGGGGGGGGGGGGCTGATTTTGTTTGGGGTCTCTAGGTATTACTGTAATAAAAAATAATAGGCTATGTCTACACTTGCTAAAATTAGTTCGAACTAACTAATTCAAACTAATTTTAGTTAGTTCAAATTAGCGATCCCCATTCATTTCAATGGCTGGTTACTTCAAACTAAGAAATTAGTTCGAATTAACATGGCTACATTGGCTAATTCGAACTAGTTAGTTCGAATTAAAGCCTTACTTCTAAAGCCCTATTCGAACTCATTAGTTCAAATTAAGGAAGCCCTTAATTCGAACTAACTAAAGCCTAGTGTAGCCATGGGTTTAGTTAGTTCGAATTAAGCCTCCTTAATTTGAACTAACTTGCCAGTGTAGACAAAGTCATAGTGACTTGAATCCCCGGCCCTCAGCTATGGAAGCAAAATTGGTTCTATCTGAGCACAGTGGCTTACAGAAGCCAGATGTAAGCAAAGTTCTCCATGCTCTGTTGCAAGCCAATCAAAGTGTCAATTTCTGCTGGAAACTCATAGGAACATTACTGAGTCTGGCCATATATGTAGATGAAAGGAGGGAATAAATAAAAACCAGAAGACATGCAAGCAAAAGAACCACTGTGACAAATAGGTTGTAAATTTGAATTTAAGACACTCACATCACAGACCCTCATTTTGAAATGGACAATATTCCAAGTCCTCTTCCTTCAGATGTTGGTGAGTGTTCTCTTAGGGCTAGTCTTCATTGACGGTGGCAAATTTGCCACCATAAGATCAACCTTCCCAATCAATTGATGACCCGATCAGTCAATCAGGAAGTCGATCTCTGAAGACCACCCTGGCAATTGGAGTAGCGCTGAGTTCAAGGGAGGGCCCTCCCTTCGGCTCAGCACAGTGGATGTGCCAGGCTTCAAAGTGTCTGACGAAGTGGGATTTTCTCCCACGAAAGCTCATGCGATAAATAAATTTGTTAGTTTTTAAAAGTGCCACAAAGGGAACCGAGGAGTCCTGACTCAAAGCATCATCCACTAACTAAGGTATATTATTCTCCAGTTTGGGATCGGGATGCATTTTCCCATTGGAAAGAAATTACCTGTTAAAGGACCAAAAAATGGACTGGTATAGAACTGAAAGACCTTCCTCACTAATGTTAGGGCAACGGTTGGGTTGCCAGATTTTCCTTTCAGGTGAGGAGAGAATTATCCACAGCTAGTTCTCAGTTATTCTTCTCCATTTACTCTCTACATATAAAAACTGTATTAGTTTAACAGAAACCGTTTTAGTTAAACTGCAGCTTTCCCATGTGGTCTTTTGTGTCGATTTAAAATTGAATATATTGGTTTAGCATGGGGCCTGTATATTTAGTGATGAGCCAAGTTGGACTGGATGGGAGTGTCCACAAACAATGTTGCACCAGTTTAACTGAACTCACACTTTTAGTGACCTTGGTACCGCTTTATTTCCAGATCCAAACTAGTGTAACCATCTTCCTCAAGAGCAGGAGCTCACTAAGAGCTCTGCTTTTCCATCACTATCTGATTTCATTGCTATCTCCAGGCGCTAAACAGCAATGGATGCGGGTGGCCCCCCAACATTTCACCTATTAGTTTTGTTTCTAAAAGCTTATGAGAAGACTGAGGAGATGAAGAGTGGTACATTGGGCTCTCCAAAGGCAGCCATACAAGGAGTCTGTTTTGCCCCTGATTAGAAATCAATCATCCTGTGGTATTGTTCCATTGTTGTACGTGGAACGTGAACATAGAGCTTCGAGGCTGGTCCTATCCCTCCTGTTTCTACATAGCAGAAAAGCGGGCACCATCAGCTGGAGAGGGTTCTGCCTATTGGGAGACATTTCAAGAGATAGTTATAATCTAGTCTGTTTTGCCTCCACTGCCCTGAACTCAAGTCAACATTGTTTCCTAAGTCATCTCTGAGACTTGTTTTTAAAGTAAAACCATGTGAAGAGACAAACATCAGAAAAACCATGAAGGGCAAAATAAATAAATCCAGTCCCAGGCAGACAGCTGGATGAGTGTCAAAGAAAAGGAGGAACAGCTGGATTCAGTAAAAGCACAAGGAAAATTAGTTCCATCCCCAGAAGGCAGCAGGGGAGGGGACTTGGTTTTGGGAGTTCAGAGCTGTGTGGGACCAGCGAATGTCAGACTCAGCAGATAAGACTTGGGCATTGAAGGCAGGGAGCGGAGCAGTGGGTTGCAAAAGGGGAAGAGAGAGGGCTTGTGTTTTGGAGGAATTAAGCAGCAAACCCTGAGGGAAGGAAGGAGGTGGAATGTGTGTGTTGGAGGGGGACGACTGCCGAAGGGAGGTGGGATGTTACAAATTGTAGGTGGAGTAATTCTGCAAGAATTTGAGCTGCTATCCATGGATCCTCGCTGTACATTGATGAGGTCATAGTGTTTTCGGGTTAAAAAAAAACCTTTGACTTGTTTTTCAAGAGAGAGAGAGGAACACACAGAGGCTGAAGAGATGAAGCACGTAGCAAAACTCCTTCTGTGGCAGCTTCTGCTTCTGCAAAGTAAGCTTCTAGCTGATCACCATCCTTATGTGTCTTTCTTGCACCCAGCGAGAATGCAGGCTTGAAGTTTGCCTGGGGGAGCTGATTCTTGAAGTTTGATGCTTTGGTTTTGAGTTTTATAGTTAGTTGTTTTCTGGAGTGTGTGTGTTGTGGGGGGAGTGGAAGGTTTGGATGGGGAAAAGGGATTTCTCTTGGCTTTTCTGGGGTTGAGAGATAGATGAAAGGATGTTCTGGGTCGTTATCCCTGTTCTGTGGTTTCTTGTGCTGCTGATCATCACAGTCTGTAAAAGAAAAGGAAGGAACTGAAATTGCCCCAGATCTTTGAAAGGCTTGGCAGATCTCAGGTGGCTTTAGGCTTTGGAGCAGTTCTCCTGGGTGATAAGGGGGTAAATACAAAGAACATTTGGGCTGCCCAGGTGAAAACAGGATTTGCTTGACCTCAAAGGGGAGGGTGGAGATGGAGGATGGGAGGGTGGTCGGGGGATTATTGTAGGAACATGAAACTGTTTATGTTGTTGCCTGTATTGCAAAGTTTCCATGGCAGAGCCAAGGCACCAAATGATGGTGCCTCATCACTTGAGGTTCTATGCTAATGAAGTGAACAGACTTGTGGGTAGAAGGTAGCCGCTCATGTCATACGATCCAAACCAGCACCTGGCGGGAGCAAGGCCGGCTCAGTGAATTGCAGTGCATGCCCCCTGGGAAATGCCCCTAACTTCACAACCCCAAATAACCCCCTTAGCCAGGGCTGGCCCACGGGTTTTTGGCACCCTGGGAGAACTATGACTTTGGAGCCCCACCCTCCCTCATTCAAAATAGAGAAAAATGATAACATAGTAATTATTTTTTTAAATAGAGAAAAGAAATCACTTCCATCTAATTTGGTGCTCTAAAAAGCCTGGTGCCCTAGGTGACTGCCTAGTTTGTGTATATGGTCATGCCGACCCTGCCTTTATCCAGTGACTGGGGTTCCCCTGCACCCGCCTTTCACAGGGGAATTACATTTTCCACCTAACCCAACCACCCACAGTTTGCTGTGCCTCCTGGAGCGGTTCAGGACTGGAACAGGGGTGGGTGGCCTGGGGGGCACTGGCAGAGCTGTGAGGGAGCTAACAGAAGAAGAGAAGGGTGTACTGCAGATGAAGACAGAGAAGCATTGGGAAAGAGGCTCAGAAGTAGTAGGAGAGCTTCACAGGTCTGCAGGGGACTGAACCAGCCAAATGGTTACCAATCATGATTCAGGGGGATTTGGCAGTGCTTGAGGAGTGCATAGGGCAGGAACAGCAGGTTGTGCTGCTGCTCGTCAGTGACAGAGCTGTGTGGAGTCTCAGACCTAGAATATTCAGAGGGGTAGCCGTGTTAGTCTGTATACAGCAAAAACAACGAGAGTCCTGTGGCACCTTACAGACTAACAGATTTTCTTCAGCATAAGCTTTTGTGGGCTATAGCCCACTTCATCAGTCGCATCTGACGAAGTGGGTTATAGCCCATGAAAGCTTATGCCGAAGAAAATCTGTTAGTCTATAAGGTGCCACAGGACTCTCGTTGTTTAGACTTAGAATAAGAATCCTGCAGGTCAGGATTCAGGTGCTCTGGCGGAAATGCTTGGGGGCAGTCTACCGAGGCGGTGGCTGGGTTGGGGCCCCGCCAAAGTTCTTCCATCTTCAGGATGACGGCACCAAAATTCCCATGAAAATAAAACTGAAGGCTGCAGGGGGGTGGGGGACACAGTTCTTTTAATCATTGATTTGAGGGTCTGAGCTCCGCCCTCGAGCGTTTGTCTCTTGGGGAAAGACTGGCTCTGTTCCGAACAGTTCTGCCTAGCGTGTCGTGGGCCATGTGCCAACATAAAGCACACAAGGCTGAGAAGTGTTTACAAAGCGAAGCAAATATCTGAGCTGTCTGTGAGAAGCGGGTCTGTGAGGCATCCTGTGTGCACAGCAGCCAAGATGGCGACTGGTAAACGCTGGCAAAGCTTCTCCTGCAGATGAAGGATGTTTTTATTTCTGCCAACTGTGCACATTTTTGTGTCTGTCTCAGATCTGACAGGCATGTTCCCACTTGTGAGAAATGTTGGGATTCTTAGAGATGGATAACTAGTGCAGCTTTTGGGTGTCCCAGGGTCCCTCTTAAAGCAAGAACAAAAATCTGCTGTTGAGAAATTAGGTCCTGGGAGCTTTTTATTTTTCCTTTTCTTTTAGGGGGTCAAAAAAAGCACCAGTCCAAGGGCTGGCTCAGCAATCAAGTGGTTGCCTGTTGGGGATCTTCATTTGAGAGCCAGTCTGTCTTTCACTCTCAGCCAGCAGGGATACAGTATGGTTAGCCATTAGGAAGCAAGCACTTGCCTTACTCACTGATGCCCCCACCTGGGTGACTTTAAAGAGGGGCATGGATCACCTCTCACTGTGTCAGCCAGTGAACAGCGCTATTCCGAAAACTAAGCTGAAATCACTGATGTGACCATTGCTATAGTGTCCCGAGGATAAGCCATACTGGGACTCCTGTTGACACTGGGTCAGATCCCAAAGGAGCCAGTGTGTAGTTGCCACCATTTTCCAAGACAGTAGGAGCATAACTCGGTAGAAGCATCTGGGTATGTTTGCACTGTTGTGGGAATAGCTCCAAGGAGGCCCTTAATAGTTCTGATGCAGGGGCTGTGATGAGGCAAACAAGCAATTTGGGTATTTTTACATGCTTTCGATTTTTACCTGTTTAAATATCTCCCATTTCTGAGCAAGCCCATCTGTTGGCTCCAGCCAGACTTCAGTACTGCCGCCCCTCCAGCAAGAGGAGATTCAGCTCCTACTTTGGAAATAGGGGCTGAGTTAATGGTCAAAGCAGGGAGCTCCTAGTGGGAAGGAGGTGCCAGGTTCTTGACTTGTGCTCAAGCATATAGACAGCACCAGTGGGGTGTGTTAATGGTTAGAGAAGGAAGCAGGTGATAGAATTCCTGGGTTCTACTCCAGGACCCTGCGATTGTGTGACTGCTAAAATGTTCATAAGTGGCAGCTGATTTGGGATGTCTGATTTTTTAGGACACTCAAAGGGAGACACCTTGGTGCTGATTCCCAGGGCTGCTGAGCCCTGCCTGCTACAGGTGCTCAGTCCTGTGAATCAGGCCCAAAATGCTCTACGTTTGGCCCCTCATTGCTGAAATACCCAAGGTCAATGTCCACTTTATCATCCGGGACGCTACAACGCTCTGATACAATTACGCTAGATAGGATCCTGTGGCCTGGAAAACGGGTAGTGAGATGGGCAAAGAAAAAGGGACTGAAAATACACGGTGCTGCTGAGAAAGGGAGGGTGAGAGATGATCAGAGCTGAGCTCTGGCCTAGGGATGCCAGCCTGGGCTGGGCTTGGCCTAGGCAGGACACCAGCCAGCTGGCCCAGAGATGTTGTCCCTACATTCGGAAGGATTTTCGTCCAGCCTGTGTCAGCTGAATCCTTAGGAAGAAGGGCAGGGAGAGTTGCCTTGGGAAGAGACTGTGCCCAAGTATGCTGGGTATAGATCACTGAGGGCACAGTTTTGATGGGGGTACTACCTTGCCTCTCAAATGGCCGCATGGATTTCGGTGGCACGGCTTGTCTTTCAAAACACTACTCTCTCCTGAAGTCGATAGCACAGTCAGGCCAGGATCAGAACTGATGTGAATAAGGGGGGCAGAATTGGGTGCTTGACGTTTACCTGCTTTCACAGGACATCATAATAACTCATCTCCTTTCCATTCATGCCGCATGGTGGGATGGTAGCCAGATTCCTGGCTCAGCTTGGCTATCGCCTTTCATCCTCCATCAGCCCTTTATTTAACAGGATGCCGGGTGTCTTGTTAGCACACAGTACCAGCTCTGGGCACATCCTCTTCAGGCAGAGTAAAAGTCTCTGCTCAGCAGACATCTTCCAGTTGTGGTGGTTTGTGCACAGGAAGAGGAGGGGTGGTTTCCTAATTGGGCCACGCAGAGGATGCCGCCTGGGGTGCAGTGTCAATGTGTGACATTCCTCAGAGCTTTGGGCTCTCGCTCTTTGTTTGTCTAGCTTCTTCCTGGCCTAGTTCTTTATTTGAGAAGTTTGCCCTGGAATTATAGCCTCCAGAAGCCTAGCTGTGCATTTTACAGGGGGACCTTGAGATGTTGGCTGCTCCTCATAGCCCATCCAGCAGGGCTTAAGAGTTTGACTTCCTTTTGAGTTTTTGTTGGATTACCTGGCACCATATTTCAGGGACCTGGTGAGAAGAATCTCTTGGAGTCCTGTGATTGTCACAGAATTTCAGCTTTCATTTAAAAAAATCATGTTTCTAGACCAAATGGTTGCCGATGAAAGCTGCAAAACATGATGCCCTAATGGTTCAAAAGCCAGCAGGTGAATTAAAAAGAGTCCCAAATGTATTGTTTTTAAAATCTCATGATTTTCCAACCAATCTCATGATTGGGGCCGGGGGCACCTGGTGCATGATTTTTGAATGTTTGAAGCTGGTGATGAGAACAGCAGACTGTTTTCTCTTGTGTTTTGGGTTTTATCGTCACTAAATGAAATTAGTTGTAGCTTTAACGCAGTTTGTTGCCCCTCCTGGTTGTACAGTATTTGGTGTTTTTTTAAAGGCCCAGCTCCAGGAGTGATGTGATTAGGTGATATTCTCAGTTTTCACGTGAAAAAATGTTTCATGCTAAGCCAGTCTCCTCATTTGGGGAGGCCTGTCTCATGAGCTCTGAACATTTGGGATTAGGGAAGCCATACAGGAAGAACATCAGGTAGCCTCAGCTCCAGATTAAAGTGGCTTGGTATTCACCTGCCTGGATGGGACAGCGAGCAGGGGGCAAATGTCGAGTGTTTGCTCAAAAGATGTGGCCCCTCGAACAGCAGCTGCTGGTTCTGTGTTTTGAGTCCTTCCGTGGCCTTTCTGCGCACGTCATGCCATCAGACTTGCCACAAACTCTCTTGTATGGAAGTGAAGCGTGGACATAGAGGAAAGCTGAAGGCAACTGAGTTGACATTTTCGATCCTTCTTATCTTTGTCAACAGCTCCACAGCAAGTGACAGGACAAGCTCAGAAATAAGGACATACAAAGCTGCGGCCAGCAATCATCTCCCTCAGCACTGGCTTGCTTTCCGCAGCTTTCGTGGTGCGGGACATATCCCGAGAATGGAAGAGCCAGGAATTTCAAAGTGTGAAGAACACCAAGAAACGCGGCTAGATGGTCACCAAATACACGGGCACCAAAAGCTTCAATGGTGGGATGAGATTGTCGGTGGTGGACATAAACTGAGCAACCAGCCAGTCCGTCTGAAGCACCTTGATAGCGATTGATCCATTGGGGATTTGCCATGATGATGTTGATGATAAAGAACAGCACATTTCCTACTGCTGTCCCTGCCACCACTGCTCCCCCTGCATCTTGCCCAGTCAACTCAACTCACTACCTCATTCTCCCTGCCCTCTCAGCATACGTTACTCCCTTCATCAGGGTGGGGAAAGCAGCCTCTCTCATGTAACTGTATCCATACTGAAAGGTGGGGTCTGTGTCACTGGGCCGCAAGCAGTCCTGGGTTTGTATCCAAGCCAGTCAGAACAAATAATAGAACCGAGGGCTCAAAGTACAGACACATATTATGCCTCGGGTCACCAGATGTCCCAGTTTTATAGGGACTGCCCTGATAAAGGTGCCTATTACCCCCCTAACCCATCCCGATTTTTCACATTTGCTATCTGGTCACCCTAATTGCACCTACTTTACAGATGGGTAAATTGAGGCACAAAGATGTGCAGTGACTTGCCCGTGTCCTACAACGAGTGTGTGGCAGAGCTGGGAAGAGAACCCAGAGTCCTGATGGGCAATTGCCTAGTAACCACTGGACTGCTGCCTGCCCTGTAAGGATCTGCTAGCAGAGGCTTTAACAGAGGGCTGAAAGGGAAGCTGGCAGGAGCTATGTACATTTTTTCTCGCCTGGAAACAGTTGCCCTGACGTGACAGCCGATCACGCTCTGCAGCCTTGTCTCACAGAACGACCGTGTTTCGCAATGTGGTGGGGGAGCACACGAGGCCTGTGGTGAGCCGTTAGCAGCCCCCCTTGGCAATACGCCCCAGTGGGTGGATGAGAGAGTCAGGGCCTGAGTGGTCCTGATCGTGCCAGTAGGTAAAACCAGCAGAACAACAGAATTCAGAAATGGAGTGAAGGGAGATTGTCTCTGCTGTTCTTAGCTCAGAGACAATGCAAGCTGTGGTGTGGAGCACACAGAGGGTTTCCAGGATTGGAAGGCTCAGCTGGATGGCTTTGTCAGACGTCAGATTTATGCATGTAGCCTCCATGTTTTTTACATTAAGTTATAAAGAGGAAAGGGAAAATGAAATGCATTCCCATTGCTCGGTCACGAAGCCATCCGTTGTGGAGCAGCAGCGAAGCGAGGCTCTGACAGCAGTGGCCGTGCCAACATGTAGACATTGTGCTCTGCGAGAAGGGTCACCGCAGTGTAGCACTTCAGCGCGACATCGCCTCCCTGTGTAGTGAGGAAACCTCACTGCTTCCTGACTGGTTAGCCTCCCCCCGTACCGCTGAGATATGGCAATACGGGGCCATGATACAGCAAGACAAATGATGTCCCGTCACACCGGAAGATACGCCCAGGGCCCAGTTATCCCAGATTTCAGTGGCTGTCCTCTTGCTGTAGCCCTGGGACAACTGGTCCCTCCACTCAGCTATTTCAAGGCTCACTTATGAAGACCAACCATAAGACAAGCTTCTCCCAGACAATTCTATCAATGCATTTTAGCTCGCAGCTGCTGTTCCAGCCCCCAGGCTTGCCCAGGGTCTGTTTGGTGGTTTAGTGATGTGAACTCGTGCCTCCTGGTGCGTGGTTTGGAGTCGCCACATTCATCAGAGTCTGCTCGAGAGGTTAAGGCATAGAACTGGATGTGAGGAGATCTGCCTAATCCACAATCATGGTGAGACTGTGAACTAATTATTTAGCATCTGTGCCTCAGTTTTTCCACCAGTAAAATTAATGCTTACATGGCAGAGGTGTTCTGGGACTTATTTGCTCAACATTTATGAATCCCCTTGGGATCCTTAGATGGAGAGTGCTATAGAAAAGCAAAGTGTCTTTTCCTTGTTGCCCCAAGCTAAATATGAGCATCCAGAAATGAAGGCCTGAGCATCATTGTTCTGTGCCATCAAGTGCTTCCTAATCCAGAAGAACAGGGATCTCAAACATGGGAATCATGTCACTGTTTGGGAGTGTGTTGTCCCTTCCTTTAATATGACATGTTACAAAGCACATCAGCATTTGCCCAGTGTATTCTCTTTGTAGATCTGCGAATATAGATGTAAAAGAAAATGCTTCCATTGAGAGTATCTCTGAATGGGGCACTTGCATGAAAATTGCCATTCTCACCCCACAGTGACATTGCCAGCGCTTTGTGAAATGAAAAGAGTAAGAGTGTTTTGCCGAGCATGTTCTCTGTGGGAGTGAGTGAACTAGCCCCATTCTGGAGTTAATTTATTCCCCGTTGCAAGGGGAATTCCAAGGCTGGGGGGAAAAAAGTCAGTCTTTGGCAGGGTGACATTGTACCCGTGGCATTAGCGAGACAAAGCAACTAATTATCCGGCTGTAACCCATTTGTGCTTAAACAGTTAACAGATGGTTTATGGAGATAAATGATGTCATTGTATTGTGATACTGAACCATGCTCTCAACACTGCCCGGTGGACCTCCCATCCTGCACAACAAGCAGGAGGTACTGGGCTGTCCTAGGGCGGAACAAAGTTGTGCCTGGCTCAGGAAGGAGTTCTCACCACATGGATCTGAGTCATGTGCGCTGGAGAGGCTGCCAGTGCTCTGTGGTAGCCTCGAGAAGCCACGCATGGGAGGTAAAACTCAGTTAATTGCATCAACTCCAGCATCCATGCTGCTGCCTCTTCTCCTAAAAGCTTCTAGCTTCATAGCCTTGGAGATCATAGCCCTTCGGTCTTCCTGCCACACTACTCCAGCTCTGCTGTAACCTGGAGGACACAAGAAGGGAGTTGAATCTCCAAGTCCATCTAGCCCTTGATCTCTGGTGAGGTTGCCAGCTGGGGCAGCCATCTGGATGCCCTCTAAGAAGGAACCAGAGTGAGGTTACCAAACGCCATTTATACAGGTAGCCGCTGAGCAGGGCTCAGCCAGGTGACTTAGAAGGGGAAGGCTCCATATTCCATTGCTAATTCCATGAACCACCCAGCACCCTCTTCCTGCTGCTGACCATAGATGATCCTACTTTCCTCTGGGGTTGCCAGGGGCCATCCTGGGGAGCCTGGTCTGTGTAGCAGCAGCAAAGGTGCAATTGTGCCTTTTCGCCCTTTCTTTGTAGGGGACGGGTGGAACTTTTCTCTTCCAGATTGGAGAAGTCAGATGTGATGCCTGCACGACCCTCGGGCCCCTCTGCCTCCAAATGAAGCTCTGAAGGCTTCACTCAGGCTGACTATACACTAGCCAGAATGAAAGCCTATATTATCTATTCTGTTACGACAGTGTGGTCAGAAGCCCTGCAGAGCACCACTGTCTAACCGATTGGAGTGAACGGAGGTGATGCTCATGCACTCATTCAGTTACATGCACTCTGGCGCTGCGAGATAACACTGGCAGAGGGGAGGTATTTGGGCAATTCCCTACTTTCCAGTCCATGGAAGTGCTCAACTGCCATCTCACGTTACCTTGCACAGAGCCAGTCTGCATGATGAGTGGGTCGAAAGACTGGCAGCTCTCGGCCACTTGTCTTCACTCACCTTCCCACCGGGCTGCTGTCGATGAGCTATGTGGCTAAGCTGTCATTTTCTCTGTGCAAAGCTATGACTGAGAAGCAGTGTGTGATTGCAATCTGGCTGAAAGCACTTTTGTCTCTGGTCCTGGCTGTATGGCATGGTATAGACATCAGAATGGGCAGGGATTGCCTGAGAACAGGATCCCTGGCTCCTTAGTTCCAAAAATGCTGGCCTCGATCCTTTTAGCTATATGGGAATCTCTGTTAGCCATCATGAAGGGTGGGTCTCCATGGCTGTTGGGACATTATGTGTAGATTTACCTGAATTAGCTCACTGATTACAGCAGTATAGCCATGTGGCAAGGGCTGGTTGCCTGAGTGTACACCTAGCTATCTCTGTCTGGATTGTACATGGGTGACCAGCCTGTGTCACTTCCCATGCACCCATGGCCACGCTGCTAGGTTGGCCAGCTAGCTCACTCGGGAGCATCTACATGTGCTGCGGTCATGCCTTCCAGTTCCAGTGTAGCTGTACACTTTAGGTCAGGTTCAGATCTCGTCTGTCAACGCAGCCATTAGAAGATGAAAGTTACATGTATGGCCTGATCTTGGGAGGAACTGACTTGCTTTCCATGCACAGGATCAGACCCTCAGCTTCAAAATGGCATCTCGGTTTGACTCCGGGCCACACTGCTGCATTGTTTATATGCTGAAATCCCCCCCTCTTTTTAAAAACCTGGTGGTTCCCATACAGAATTAAGGTATTTAGTGGGTGAGAAGCTCCATCTGTAGGAGGGGGGAATGGTAGACACACTGGAGGGCAGGGACATGATTCAGGGAGACTTGGACAAACTGGAACACTGGGCCGAAAGAAACCTCATGAGGTTCAACAAGGACAAGTGCAAAGTCCTGCACTTAGGACGGAAAAATCCCATGCACTGCTACAGGCTGGGGACCGATCGGCTAAGTAGCAGCGCTGTAGAAAAGGACCTGGGGGTTATGGTGGACGGGAAGCTGGATATGAGCCAACAGTGTGCCCTTGTTGCCAGAAAGGCCAATGGCATACTGGGCTGCATCAATAGGAATGTTGCCAGCAGATCGAGGGATGTGATTATTCCCCTCTATTCGGCACTGGTGAGGCCGCATCTGGAATAGTGTGTCCAGTTTTGGGCTCCCCACTACAGAAAGGATGTGGACAAATTAGAAAGAGTCCAGCGGAGGGCAATGAAAATGATTAGGGGGCTGGGGCACATGACTTACGAGGAGAGACTGAAGGAACTAGGCTTATTTACTCTGCAGAAGAGAAGACGGAGGGGGGATTTGATAGCAACCTTCAACTACTTGAAGGGGTGCTCCAAAGAGGAGGGAGCTAGGCTGTTCTCAGTAGTAACAGAGGACAGAACAAGGAGCAATGGTTTCAAGTTACAGCTGGGGAGGTCAAGGTTGGATATTAGGAAAAACTTTCTCACTAGGCGCGTGGTGAAGCATTGGAATGGGTTACCTAGGGAGGTGGTGGAATCTCCATCTTTGGAGATGTGTAAGGTTTTGTTAGACAATACCCTGGCTGGGGTGATTTAGTGGGAGTGGTCCTGCTTTTAGCAGGGGGTTGGACTAGATGACCTCATGAGGTCCCTTCCAGCCCTATGATTCTATGATTGACTGAAGGGAAGTTAAACTGGGGTTATTAGCCCCACTCCAGCCAGACCAGCACATTACAGGTGAAAGCAAGGGCCTGAAGAAGTCCCTGTTTCTCTTCCACTGAGATTCATGGCTGGTCATTTCAATGGGGCAGGTGGGATGGTGGGGAGTAGGGTGCAGTGTTGGCCTCTGAATGTTACCACAAATACCAGGCTAGCTGCCTGGTGATAAATTTCCAAGCCACATTGCTCCCTTTTCTAATTATCTCCTAGTCTAGCATACAAGTAAAATGAACCAAAGAGAATCCAGATAATGATGGGAGGAGGGCAAGATCATATTGCTGGGATTGACGGTGTTAAAAATAGAGTTAATTAGCATGTTAAATTCCTGTCCCTTAGCTTAATCTGGTGCCTCAGTATATCTCTGCAAAGCCAAGACCAAACACTATTATATTTTTGATCCTGTGTCTCCCCCTCTTCTCCCGCCTGCTTGTTTTGTTCATCTGTTGGAAGATCTTTGGGTCAGAGACTTTCATTTCTTATGCTTGTAAAGAACCCAGCACAGTGGGGCCCTGCTGCATGGTGAGGTCTTCGGCACTAGCACAAGAAATAAATGTTAAATAATGCTGGTATTGAAGAAGAGATAAAGGCTGCAAGAAGAAGAAGAAAGGAGAGATGCTGGCTGCTGACTGTGAATACGTTTAATATTCACTTATTTCCTTGTCAGTAATGTTCTTTTCTCTTCTTCTCTTTTGACAGGGTCCATTGTCCATTTGTATTCAGGTAAGTGACACCCTTTTAATGTGCCATGGTTTTAGGGTCATTAGAAGTATTGGTCTGTCCCTTCCCATGTTGAATTCAATGGGCAATTTATTATTGACTTCAGGAGTGCCCACAGAGAGAGAAATACCTCTCAACTTTGGGTTAGCATTCTGAGGGGGAGGTACACTAGAGTAGATTTTAGGTGTGGGTACCTGGAAAGTGCTCTCGCTGTATGGAATCAGTGTTTCTATGTGCGTTTACAAACTGCCAGAGGATGGCTTTTATCCAAGTGATTGGTTTAAATGACACCCAGTTGGGTTCCCATTGAAGGATTTCTGGTCTCACTTTTTTTTTGCTTTGGAGGTCTGGGAAAACACATTGGGTTAAGTTCTTAGAAGCCACTCGGAAAGCTTAGATTCCAGATGAGGGTTGCAGATGCCTAGCACTTCTGAAAATCAGGCTACTTAGGGACTTCAATATGAATTTACATGCCTGGCTTTAAACACCTGCTATGGAAAATTTTGGGCCTGATGTTTAGCTGTGGTGAAAGAGGGTGCTTGTCATTGGGGGTGACCATCAGGGAATTTAAGCAGGTAAAGGGCTATAAAGATCAGGCGAGCAGAGGAGATGCATACATGGACCTAGGAAGGGCTTTAAATGCACAATCTAGCATTAGGGGCTTCTCTAATATTCACATTGACCTTTCTGCTCCCTCCCCCTGAATCAGTCACCCCCAAAATACATGCTGTGGAACAGTCCTATAGATCTGAACAGCAATTAGACCAATAGGGTTTTATAGCAATGTGATTGGTTCCTACAGAAACGATTGAGTGGAAAATGAGAATCAGTCTGTAGGATGCTTCAGAACTGCCCTATTCAATTCCAGACCCCTGCAGTGTGCTTATCACTTCTAATATACTCTGTGGGACTTTCCCATAAGGGATATTTGTATTTTTTGTGGTGAGAGGGGTTAGTTTACTTTGGGGTGGAAGCTCTGCCTAGATTCTACAACATGCGGCCATGACTGACCTGCTGTTTTCATGCATGCACTTCACATCCATCAGTTCAGCCTCTCCCTCTCTCTCCCCTCTTTGCCCACAGTCCCAGCTGATGCCTCAAACCCTGAGAGCGTGGTGGTATCGGTATCCAATGTCAGCGCTGTGGCTGGGTCCCAAACTGTTCTGACCTGCAAGAGCTTCCGCATGATCTGGACCCAGGACCGTCTGAATGACCGGCAGCGTGTGGTCCACTGGGACTTGTATAGCAATGTGGAGGGAGTTTACAAGGCGGAGAGGCTGTGTGACATGTACTCTGCTGGGGAGCAGCGGGTGTACAGTTCTTACAACCAAGGGAGAATATCCATGTCCCAGAGCGCCTTCACAGATGGCAACTTCTCTTTGGTGATCAAAGGTACCAGGACCCAAAAGCAGTTCTCCTTCATTGCTTCTAGACAGCTCCTGCTCAGTGCTCTTGTTCCGAGACAGCCTAACGGAAAGCTGGTCTGATGAGGTCACCTGAGATGCAAGAAAGGCGGTGTTGTGACCACTAGTAAAGGGCCCACATTTTAAGAGAAATGTACCTTGCAGTCACTGTGAAAATCTTAATCATGGTGTATCAAGAGGAAGGATGGCCTTAGGGGGAAGGAACTTGACTGGACTCAGGAAAGCTGGGTTCAATTCATAGCACTGTAATGGATTCCCTGGGTGACTTTGGTTGAGTCACTTAATCACTCTGTGCCTCAGTTCCCCTGTAGCATGAGGATAATAATCCTGCCTTTCTCCCACCCTCTGTCTTGTCTATGCAGATTGTAAACTCTCTGGGTCTCTTAACATGGGGATGTATAGTGCCATGCACAGTCTTGTCTGGGGCCTGTGTTACTGTAATGCAAATAATAATCCAAACAAATAATGGCTAATGACCTTGGACCAAATTGTGTAGCCCCTTCAAATCAGATGTGACTGCAGTAAGATGTTAGCCCTGTTCATATAAAACTCCTCCTGTACAACCATGCCTGGGTAAACTACACACAATCTATCACCTTGCTATTAAATGGTCTCTTTTTCCTCTTGTGCTAGATGTTGCAGAGAGCGACCAAGGCACATACTCCTGTAACCTCCACCACCACTACTGCCACCTGTACGAAACAGTGAAAATCCAGCTGGATGTCACTGAGAAAGGTAAATGCACCTGCTGATGTGAGCAATGGGTATTGGTCCCTTTGCAGGGGGTGGGTACTTCCCACGCCTACTACCTCAGGCCCCTGCCTAGCAGAGAACTTTGGGCTAGGGGAGGCCTGTGACCACATGGAGCCTTGTTGGTTTCACAGGTCAATCCAGTGAGGAGCTTTGGTCAGGGAAATCAGGCCTCACTGAAATCAGTAGGGGTCTGAGCAACGGCAGAGCACCATGCAGGATAGGGGCATGGGTGCTGCATGTGAATGTTGCTATGCCTCAAAGAACATCAGTGCTCACTGCAGCGTCTAGCAATCATGCAGCGGTGAGGTTTTATCCTCTTTGCTTCTGCAGTCTTGCTGTATCCCAGCTCTCTAGTTTATTGGACACAGGTAATGTATTTTATGCACCCACCTCTGTGACTTCTGGGCTTGTGCTATACAGGAAAAGCAACCCTACCATCTGCCTCGCCTACCAGTGCCCCAACCCACCATTCAAAAATCTTCCCTGCCAATGCCTTGCACTGTGGTCAGTGAGCTTGGCCTCTAGAGACCATCAAGGGAAAGGATTCTCCTCCACTGAACATGCCTTACATCCAGATCAGCTTCTAGGAACTGCCCCCAATGGCACCACTTGGATGGAGATGTCGCTCCATGTAGATGTTCACTTTGCCCTCTAGTGTCACCTCCATCTTGTCTGGCTTGAGTAGGGCGACCAGATGTCCTGATTATATAGGGACAGTCCCAATATTTGGGGCTTTTCTTCTTATACAGGTAGCTGTTCCCCCCCACCCCATTCTGATTTTTTTATACTTGCTATATGGCCATGCTATGCTTAAGCCACCAGCTGGCTTGCATGAGGCCCCTGTCTTGTCAGCACTGGCGGAGAGTTGAGGCTGCTCTGAGAAAGAGGAGAAGCTGAGAGTTCAACAAGCCTACAGGAAACTTGGATAAGTGGGTGGTGGGATGGGATAGAAACAGCATCTTCTGTTTTCTGCTCTCGTTCCCTGAATGGTTCTGTGTCTATAACAAAAACATCCTGTCTGTCCCTGGAGTCCCAATCTGCTTTTCTGTTTTCTGTTGTGTAGCAAAAACAGCCTGCAAACCAGCGATCCTATAACTCTTCCAGTAATTAGGGCATTGCAGGCAGCAAAGGATTTCCTGCAAGGAGACTGCATCAGATGCTTGTAGAATTGAGACCCAGCATGTTGAAGCTAAAATCTGTTATTCTTACTCCATCCTCAGTCACTGGAGAGAGCATGCTCTTTCTACTTCATCGAGCTGGTCACGGCCTCTCAGCTGCCAGGGAGGAAGGACGGACTTGCAATTCAGGCACTAAACTGGGACCAGGAGTCCTGCATTCAGTTCCTAGCTCTTGCACAGACTCTGTGTGAGTTTGAGCAATTCAACTTCCCTCTCTGTGCCTCGGGTTGTGAAGCACTTTGAAATCCCTGGGTGGAAGTGCAGAGTAGATGACTACCCTTGTTTCAGTCTCCATGGTTCCTGGGCTGGTGTCTTTAGGTAGCAAAACTGCAGGGGGCAATAAAATGCTGCGTTGTTTACAGATAAAACAGGACTGTGTATATTTACCCAGTTCTCTGTGTCCTCTCTGCAGCCAGGGAAGTGAAGAGGTACTGGGATGGTGAGAAGGCTGTGATCGTTGCCCTGAGGGACAGCACCGTGGTGCTCCCATGCGTGAACCGGAACCAGATATGGACTGAGCGGCACAATGAGGAAGAGCAGCAAGTGGTCCACTGGGACAGGCAGCCCCCAGGGGTCCCACACGACCGGGCTGACCGCCTCATAGACTTGTACGCCTCAGGTGAGCGCCGCTCCTATGGACCGCTCTTCATGCGGCAGAAGATGAATATCACCGAAACAGCCTTTGCCCGGGGCGACTTCTCACTGTGGATTTCAGCCCTGGAGAGCGCGGATGAGGGCACATATTCTTGCCACCTTCACCATCACTATTGTGGCCTCCATGAGCGCAGAATCTTCCAGGTCTCTGTGACAGAGCCGGTGAGAGAGAAGAAGGTGGTGATCCTCACTAACACCAACAGTGTGCCGGCTGTAGGTAGGTGACCCTCTGTTCCCCCAAACTGAACCCCAACGGGTAGGTTTGTGTGAATTCACCAGATGCAGTCAAAGACCATTGAAAAGATGGAAGATTTTTATTGAAAGCCAGGGTGAATAACGCCGAGCAAGCAAAGCAAAGTAATAAGTGACGAGAGCTTACGTCCCTTCAGCAGCCAGGGACCCCTGATGACTGCGGATGACCCCAAGAAGGTTCCTGAGGCACCTTGGTTCTAGGTTACGGAGGCAGCCTGGTCCATGGTCCTACGGCAAAGTCCACAGATTCCCAGGGGCTATGCCAACATATAGGATTTCAGGAGAACGTGGGGTGATCAAGCCCACTTTCCCTTCACACGGTCAGGCCCAAGACTGAGGTAGCTTGAAGGAACAGATAAAAAAAAAGTACATCACAGCCCAGTCTTGCAAAACAGCAAAAACAGCAAAACACCTTATATCAGTCCCCAGCCAGTTTTCACAGGAGACTAGCTCCAGCTGGGGCTTTGGACATCAGTTCACGGTCGGGTCGCTCATGGGCGAGGGCTCTGAACGCCATTAGCTGTCCGTCACAAAATCTTCCACTTTAGCCTTACACCCTCTCTCTCAGAAAGGAGGTGAACAGCTCCAGTCCTGCCCCAGGGTTGAGCTAGTCTAGCTGAGAAGAGCCATAGGGCAGACCTATGGGCCCTGCCCTCAGGAAATGCCTCCAGCTCTGTGGTCTATGTAGCAGGCGTAGAGAGGGCTCTGCTAGCTCTGCCTGGCCTCACAACAGCCCTGGGTTCAGGAGACTCTCTGGGGCAGGCTGGAAGGAGGGAGGGGATGTGACCAAAGTATTCCTGTGCCCTGGTGACTCTGCATCCATGCATAGCTCCATACAGGCCATTGAAACAAGTTAGAGCTGCTCTGAAAGCTTCCGCTGCCTGAACCAAGGTGCCACATGTGTCCCTGCAGCCCTGAGTACATGAGACTCAACTTCCCTTCTGTCAGGAATGAATCAGCCCCTTTGTTCTGGGGGTGGGGAGGTGATGTCTTTGTGTGGGTGGTGGATGCTCTGATGGCTTTAGGGGAAAAGCATCTGCAAAGAGCAATCTAAAGCAAATCCTGGGGGACCCTCTGATGCTCCTGCTACAGTGCTCGGTCAGGGTCTGATCCTGCCACCAGCTCTCACAGAAGTCAGCACTGCTGCAGCCTATGGGGCTGATTCTTCTCTGCCTAGTCACTAATGCCATTATATTTGCTGGTGCAAAGCACATTTCAAAGGTTTTTACTCTGGTGTGGGAGCCGTTCACAACCACTCTGAACAGGGGTCGATGCCAGGCAGTGGTGAATCAGGCACCCAGATCCCCGTTTTTTACTCTAGCGCGCATTTTCTCTGATGATTGGCCATCTTGTCCAAATCCCAACCATCATGCTTATTGTAGGCAACCTCCCCGCCCTAGTTTAATAATATTTCAGCCTTCTGGGCTATAGTTCTTTATTAACAGTTTAAAATATTCATTGTGATTTAATATTTATTGGCTGCTTAATACTGAATTTAAATGTGCTTCATGAATCTTTAAGTAGCTCCGCTCTGCTTTAGCAAGAGGATTTTCCAAGTCACAGAGGCCTGCATGTCCCCACTGGGACATAGGTAAGCATTCAGAAAAGACAGACACAATCAAGCAGAGATCGTCCATGGGGCTGAACTGACAGAGCGGCTGGGACACACAAATATTATTATTATCTCTGCCTGTGGCCTTTTTGTTGCTGTCCCTTGGCTTGGGGAGCCACGTTTGGCTGCCGTTTTGCAGATCTGTAGTTCAATTTCAGGGAGGGTACCCTAGGAATCCACAAACAAAGAGAAAAGTTGCAGCTGCCTGTGATAGCCTGGTAGAGAGTTGGCAACCAGCTGAGCAGGTGTTAGACCAAATGTGGGAGTAACTAGAACCAATTTAACAGAAATGGGTTATTTCACGAGTTATTCAGTCCTGCACCAGTTCCCCAAAACAGCTCAAGTGGCACTTCAAAAACAGATTTCAGGGTGAAACTGCAGAGCTGGAACTGATTTGCAAGCTTGACACAATCAGATAAGGACGTGGAATGGCTATCTCATTACAAAAAGCAATTGCCCCTGTTCACACATTCTCACCTTCTAATCAACTGATGTGAATGGGCCTCCTCTGTCCTAACTGGACTGACTTTGCCAACACTTGCCCTCCTTCATCCTGGCACGTGTATACATACCTCTCAACTGTAGTTTCCACTTCATGCATCTGATAAAGTGGCTTGGAGCCCACAAAAGCTTATGCCTGAAGAAATTTGTTAGTCTTTAAGGTGCCACAGGACTCTTATTGTTTATGCTGTACACAGACTAACACGGCTACTGCTCTGGAACTTGTCAA
The DNA here is from genome assembly GCA_007922175.1 of Pelusios castaneus. Classification (NCBI taxonomy): domain Eukaryota; kingdom Metazoa; phylum Chordata; order Testudines; family Pelomedusidae; genus Pelusios; species Pelusios castaneus. The sequence continues at coordinate 3,151,826 of ML686140.1, read as the reverse complement.
GTGGCAGTGTGTCATTGGAGGTACTGCCTTCTGGAGGAATAACTAACTAACGCCCAGGCCAGTTTGAGAGTTAGCCTCAATACCCCGATTGCATTCTGATGGGGGTAGTTACATGCTGCCACCTCACATTGCCCCATGGCATTCAATTGAGTGCATATTCTTGATCTGCTCTTCAAAACAGTGGGCTGAGTGTTCATGTGGGCTGCTGTATAGCTGTTGTCTTTCACCCCAGTGGTGGCTGCATTTCAGTGGTGGATAAAGTGATCACAGCATAGAGTGTTTCAGTTTAAGTGAGCCAATAAGGTACTTGGCGAGAAAAGATGCTGTGTAAGTGCAAGATAATGTGACGGTGTGGGACCTGCACTGGGGTGTGTCACTGGTGAAAGAATGAAAGGATTAATTATTCCAATCAAAGAAGCAGAAAGAGTCTTCTCTCATCTCTCACTAATTCAAATGTAAGCAGTAAACGACTGCTCTTCCTGTGTTTAATGTTTTTTCATTTCTCCCTGGTAAACTTTTGTCAGAACATTTACTATTTTCTCCCTCACAGTTCATTAGAGTGCGCAGTATTAAATAAAATAAAATAAAGCCACTCTGTGCCTTTAATTGAATGATAGCAGTGGCTACAGTTGGATTGATAAATACTGTCTTCCAGGTCAGAATGCGCAGGAGGAACTTAAGAGACAGTGAAGTCTAACGCTTAGAACAGGGAAACGGGGAGTCGTGGCACCTGGGTTCTCTTCCCGGCTGAGTGTCTGTGACTGGCTTTGTTCAAAACATGGTGTCCATTAGTCCTGCAGCCCGTGCTCCTGTGTCTCGCTTTGTGCCTGCACAGGATGGAGGGAGTTTCCTTCTTGCAGAGGTGATGTCAGCCATCATTGGTTGATATTTATATGGCACTTTGAGCTCCTCCATTGAAAGGGGCTGTTGAAGGGGACAGAGTGTAATGGTTCCATGTTCTAACACTTCACACACAAGAAGGGAAGGTGGCTTCTGCCACTTTGGAGTCCTGGGTTCTGATCCTACAAATCTTGTGTGATGCTTACTCACATGAGTAGCCCCCACTGGACTCCTTGGGCCAAAAGAGGAGGTTATGAACCTGTTCCCTTTGAAGCCAATGGCAAAGCTCCCAGAGACAGCAGTGGGAGAAAGATCAGGCCCAGGATCACACACCTTGATTTGAAGAAAAACGTTAGCTGGATTTCTTTTGTTCAGAGACTTTACTTAATAGGCCCATGAGGGGCTGGCCTGATCCAAAGACCACTGACCTCAGTGAGGTTTGAATCAGGCCTTAGTGGGCCTTGGGTAAAGCAAAGCAAGCTGCTTCAGCTACAAAGCTTTGCTCCCTTTGGGCCCCTGGGTGGTGAGTGCTCATCTGGCCCGGAAAGCGCCACGCTAAGAATTTGCTGAATTGATGGGAATCTGAGAGAAGCTGGAATGTCTCGTGTGCCTGTTCCAAACCCATCTCCACCACGCAATGCCCTGGAGCGGATTCTGTTTCCATAGCAGTGGGAATGGCCGTGACAAAGCCCCCCACTCTTTGCGCACCGGGGTAAAAATCTTCAGGAGAAATGAAAGAAAAGCAAATTGCTAGTAGATAACAGAACCAAAGCGATGGCCTTTCTCAACAGACAGCTCCAGTTCCAGGCACAGCTCCAAGGTTTGGAATCATTTCCAGACAGGAAACTTCATCCTGCTGAAAATATAAAAACACGGGCTGGACTCTGCAGCATAAATCTAGAGTGAATCCACTGACTGTTGTGAAATGACTGTGGACTTACGTTTGGGTAATGGAGAGAAGAATCAGGCCATCAGCTCTATTATGTATTTACTGTGGCACAAGCTACAATAAATCTATGGTCAGTCATGTGCCAGGCCTCAGAGTAACAGCTGGTGCAAACTGGTATAGCTTGGTGGGCTTCGTTGGATCTACAGCCCTTTACATCAGTGAGGGATCTGGCCTCTGGTCCTTGATATTTTGGTTCCAGGAATGTCAGGATGTTGTTTCCTACTCCACTCCCCACCCCCACCCCCAATTAAAAATTTAGTGCTCCTCGGTTAAAACAGAGCAGGAGCCCTTTGAAAATGCAGGCAGGCTGTTTATGTTGTAATTATTTCTTACCATGCAGCTTTGTTCTACATTTCAGCCAAAGGTCTCAGAGCAGTTTATGAATGTTGAATCATTCAAGTCTCATCTGCCTATGAGACCACTTGGTCTTTAGAAAACCAAGCTGTTAATTATTCCTCATTATCTCAGATGGAGCGGAATGGGGGCGAGGGAACTAACTGGAATGATACAGTGTTTGAAAGAAACAAGGAATGGATTTTGCATACGTTCATAGACTGCTTTCATATCTGGTCCCCAGTTCTGTATCCTGATCCATGTGTGTGACCCTCCTGTCCATGCAGAACCCCGTGGAATTCATGTGGAAGGGTTCACCTGTCTGGATCAGATTGCGGGACCAAGGCCTTGGTGTGTAACTTCATTGAATTCAGTGATTTATATTCTGATTTGTGGGCGCACGTGTGGGAATGTCAGTGCATTAACTCTTGCATTGCTGACTGTGTTAGAGCTAGCCTCTTTTGTTGAATACTGCCAGCTGTTTCAGGGAGCTTTAGAGCAGATGGGGATATAGTATTATAGTATAATATTTAGAAATATTGCAAGTTTGCTCTTGCTCGTCACATGAAGCAACATCATCTAAGCCAGTGGTTTTCAAACCCTCAAGTAGTGGGTCACGCTGCCGCTGCTGAAAGACTGGAATGCATTGCTCAAAGTTGTAGGTGTTGGGTAGCCGGCATAAATGACTTTTTTCAACTGGATCCCGAGGAAAAAAGTTTGAAAACCACTGATCTAAGCTTAAACTTTGGTGGATAACTAGAGTGGGGAAGAGATATTGAATACCAGATAGAGGTACTGTTCCTGGCTCTGCCACTGGCCTGCTGAGTGACCTTGGGCAGGTCAGACCTCAGTTTCCCCATCTATAAAATAGGGCAACTGATTTCCTTTGTAAGGTGTTTTGAGATCTACTGATGAAAAGCACTAGATGATAATAGCCAGATGTTATTAATAATAATAAATATTACTGAATAAAAAATAAACCACAGGAGACCCTGAACTGTTTCCAATCTGGTGTTTGTTAGTTAGTGAAATCCCCAGCATTTACAGAAGACTAAGCCAAGTCGAACCCTGTTTGCAAGCGATGTCGTGAGAAGGTAAAAGAACAGTAAGCTGCCATGGTGGAAGCTGTCACCTGGTTTAAACCTCTGCCCATGAAGTTGCTTCCTCTGCATGACTTTTACTGTAGCCTTTAACGACCTGGAGATTTGTGGCAGCAAAGTTGACATTGAGGGCTTTGCAAATGGGTTTTTTGTATTTTTTTAAAGCCTGGCTTTGATGACAAGGGTTACCCAGTTCATCCCCAGTAGAATCAGCCAGCAGCCAACCGTGTAATATGTAGCCATGGTAAAAAAAGGAGGATGCACTATCGGATTGGCTGACAAGCCCAGGGCACCAGACAGCTCTTGCCGAGCCTCTTGATTTTCCAGTAGTGATGTTGGCATTGGCAGGGTGTAGTCTTGAACTCTAAGCTTTTGGCTCAGTCTATCAAGACGTGTTTTAAACAAACAACCTGCCCCAAAGCCAATAGCTCGATGTATTTGAATGGGGCCTTTCACTGTGGCATCGCAAGCATTTGACACTCACTAATTAATACTCACAGCACCTTTGTAGAGTGAGTCAGTGGTTTTGCCATTTCACAGATGTGGAAACTGAGGCACAGAGTGGTTTAAATATGTTCTTTGCCTTGTTATCTGGGTCTTACTCCTTTCCCTGAGTGTCTACTGACCCCATGGCAACCAAAGACCCCTTCCCCATATTAGAAATTAGACTGAGTTGTACATTTCACAACCATTGGCTTTGTAGCTGAATTACCCTCAGTTGGAGGCTACTGGATGTTGTGTCTGGCCTGTTCAAGAGTGTGGCCCAGGCTGGGGAGTTTGGATCTGTATCCAAGCTCACTGGAAGTTCAGGAGCGGTCAGATCCAGTGTTCTGTTTCAGAATCAGGTCTAACTGGGTTTCTTCCAGAAAGCTCAGCGAAGACTCTGTCATGTGTCCCAAACTCTCCACCTCCCTTTCCCAAGTTCCAGAGCGGCAGCCATGTTACTCTGTGTACAGCAAAAACAATAAAAGTCCTGTGGCAGCTTAAAGACTAACAAATTTCTTCGGGCGTAAGCTTTCGTGGACTCCAACCAACTTCGTCAGACACATCTGGGTTGGGCTGCAGGCCACGAAAGCTTATGCCGGAAGAAATTTGTTAATCTTTAAGGTGCCACAGGACTCTCGTTCTTGCTTTCCCAGAATACCTTGCTGCTCTCACTAAGTTGGTAAGAAATGGTTTCCCAGGTGGACCACTCCAGTATTACAGCTGTCAAACCCTCTTGGGAAGAAGACATCACAGCAAGGGTTGAATCCAGTCATGTGCTAGGCAGGTCTGCAAGGATAAGAAACCGATCTTGGTAGATTCTTCCATAGTGCAACCAGCAGAGCATTAGGGGGCCAGACCTAGCCCATCAGCCGAGGTCCCATGCCGCAGGGCCCCATGTTCTTCTGGGTGGGGTGTGCCCACCCTTCCTATCACACACGCGGCCCATCAGCGGGAGGCACCAGCCAGGGCACGTTTCACTCTTGCTCGGAGCAGCAGCGAAGTGTTCGGCCTGGGTCCACCCTGCGGAGTCCCGGCCCGCCTGGCAGGAGTCACTTTTACAGTATGAGCACTGGAGAAGTATTGCACTCCTTGCTCGTCCCAGAGCAGGCTCCAACCCAGAGACAGCTAGAGGGTTTCCTGATTCTTATCTGTGCTTGAGCAGTTGCCTCAATTCCTCATTTTAATTGACAAGTTAGCATCTTCTTATACCCAGGTGTCCTGGGTCACTCAAGTGTTTAATTAACGTTTGGCTGATTGGTTTAAGTCCTGGACAGGGCTGCTTTTAGCTCAGGGTGCTCAGCCATTAGTTTAGTGCACAGAATGTGGAGTTTCTGGACCTTGACTGTGTTTGCATTACGGGACTGCTGGAACTGAGTAATTTATAACACTCCCAAATGGCCCCAAAAGCAAAACCAGCTGTTGGAGTCCTGATGAACTCGCTGGCTTCGCTCAGCAGCGACATTCCTGTTACGGCCGATCATCGCTGCGCTTAACTGATACACCGGAGGTGTCACATCCCTTTCTGGGGAATGACTAAAGAAGTGTGGGGGAGATCTGGCTGCACAGGCCAGGCTGACACAGATGGAGAGCAGGTTCAAATAGTGGGCAGTCATGACCCAGCTAAGACAGGCCCAATGGTCTCTAGTTCCAATGGTCATTCAGTCCATACCACAAATCACCCTCCAGTTTGGCATAGCACAGTGTTTTTTTAGGACCGGAGAGGTGGCAGAAAGCTCTGTCCTGGCAATATTGTGCATGGCATGGGGAATCTGCTGCTTAGTGCCTGTTATTTGTCTCTGTTATTAGTCCCCCCGCCCCCCATAAGCACCAAAATGCACTTACAAAGAAAACAGTGAGCTAAAGACTGCTCTCACATAGACTGATGTAAATCCAAATAATGGAATTACTCCAGATTGATACTGGTGTAATGGCAAGCAGAATTTGGATCTTTCTTTATTATTATGTGGACACTGGGGAATCTGAGGAACAGAAAGCATAGGAAGTTAAATTCTGCCTGAACGTATGGCAAGGTACAATGGCTCCCTGGCTATTTCCTCATAGGTTAGAATTTCCTGTTGGTGTTTGTCTGGTTCTGTGTGAACTTTCCCACTCTCCAAGAGACGGCTTCACTTTGAACTGTGCTTCAAAGGGAAATCTCTCATAGCACAATGATTCTCAGGACTTTCTGTCGATCCTTCAGTAGGATTTATCTAGTCCCCTGATTCTTGCAAACAAATATTTCCTTCTCTTTTTGGCAGAGGGAGCGAGACCACTGACCCAATTTTTCAGGTTCTAAAAAAACATTCCATGTACACATTCTCAGTTTTCCTTCCCTGCTTGGAAGACGAACAACTAGAACTGAAAAGCGGCTGCGCCCAGAGATGGAATGGATTTCTGGCTTTTCCACTGTGTTCTTTTTATTTATATTATTTTATGTAAAAGAAAATTCATTCTTTGGCACTGCAAATTCCTTCCGCTCCATAAATTATAGCCCTTGGCTGTTTTACCCTTTAGCCGTCTGGAGCTGAAGCTGTGCAGTGCATGTCTAAAGCGACAGAAAAGCTAGCTGGGCTCTCATACAGAGACATCGGGGGGTTTCTTAGCCCTGCTGCTCCTTGGACTCACCTCTTTGCTAGGCCAGAGCAATGCAGTGGTCATCCGTAAGAGTCACCAGCAGTATGTTTGAGGCTGCTTTTCTGGAAAGTCTTGGGAACATTAAACATGAGCATATGTTAAAGAACAATGATTAATGCCTTATGCAGCAGAGAAGGAGGGTGCCCTAGTGGTTAGTGAGAATGAGCTGGCCTGAGACTCACAAGAGTGGGATTCAGTTCCTGGCTTTGCTAGATAGTCTCTGCTTGACTTTGCTTAAATCACCTAATCTCCCTGTGACCCGGTGCCCTCCTTGTTAAGTGGGGTTAACAATCCTTCCTTTGTCGGGATCACACACTCCTAAAGGCAGGAACTGCCTTTCATAGAACCACAGGGTTAGGAGGGACCTCAAGGGCCCTTTAGTCTAATCCCCTACTAAGACAGGATTGGGTATGTCTCACCATGGGTATTTACGGTACTCAGCACTGCAGGGCCCAGTCTCAGTGCTGAGCCCCCAAATTCAGCTGAATTAAGAAATAAGAATAATTGAGGCCCTCAGAGGGGAGGGTTCTATTGATTTAGATGGAATAAAGGGACCCAAGCAGTTAAAGGTGTTGATGTGACCCTTTGATTCAATGACTCTTTCACTGTCCAACATAAAAGAGGTTTAAACAAGGTTCAGGGTCTGGTATATGGAGATCTCAGCCCGCTTAGCACATGGCAGTCACCACTAAAAATCCTTTTAGACCTTTCATTAATCACCCAGAAAAGAAGGAAAACCAGTTAAAGCATGTGAAATGCAGTGTTAAATAAGGCTTTCATTCTAACAGCATTCCTTGTTCCTTTTCCCTGTAGCTGAAGGGAGCTTTTAGAAAGGGACCGACCTGGTCTGGCAGTCTGAGATGGTGACAAAGATGGTGATAACAACGGTGCTTTTGGGGGAAAGAGACAAAGTGAGTTGAGGTGGACTGGATCTGTCGCTGCTGCTGCTGTTCTAGTCCGAACCAGCATCCTTGAAGGCAAAGCAGTACAAACATATACTAGAGGGAAGAGAAAAGAATAAGACAGATAGAAAATGCAGCTTCTGTTTGTGGTGTTGACTTCCACTTGCAATCTCGGTGCTGGAAAAACACAGGCACAGCCCCTGGTCTTAGCAGCCACCCCACGGCCTGGTGAACTGGAACAGGCATTGGGGCATTTCGGGCATTGTTTTTATCTGCAGGAGTGAGTGGATGGGCAGGTGGGAGGTAGCCAGTGGACGTGGCGATGTCACTTGGTGCCCTTTGCCCAGTGTGTTTGGAGATGGTGGGGGTGGCAGGCCAGATGGTGAAGTTCATTCCATCCCCTTCCTTCAAACAGACCGTGTTGCAGTACCCCCATCTGCCCAGCCATCTCTGCTAATTTCCTCCCAAAGAGTCTTTTCTTGTTAAGAACCCCAAAAGGAGTGATGGGGCATCGCCCAGCCCCTTTTAGCCCCAGTTAGACTTAATTGTCGACATTCCAGTTTTGGGTCGCTGATTTTGTTACCTGGCATGATCCTACACAGCCTTTGGATCTTATCAAGACGCCTTTTTGGTTGGACTCATTCAGTTGGCCTGTCTCCCTTTTGCCCGTTTTCCCAGCAGCCTTTATGGTTATAGGTCATTGAGATGCTTCATAAGCTTGCTCCCAGTGGAGCACCCAGTTAAATCTGTTGCCCAATTATCACAAGGGCAGTGGGTTTGGTTTGGGGTTTTAATTAGTCCCTTCATGGAGATGAGGTGAGTCCCTGACATTTCAGCTCTGGAACCAGGTTCCAAGTGATGAGATGGAGTTCAGATATAGGGCCAGCATTGCCGTACACCTCTCTCTCTATCAGGATCTTCATCTAATAGAATCCCACCGGGCATTACAGATTGTATATGTAGAGCTCACTCATTCCCCACTGAAATGTAGCCATTTCTGGGCTGGAAATGGCTGCCATTCTCTGCCCAGACACACCATGCACAGCAGACTTTAAAAGAGGGTGTGAAGAATACTTTCTTTCCTTGCCCATGCTGGGGCACATTTAGGTGCCAAAGCCATGTCAAGAAGTATTTCCCTTTGAAGGGGCCCCAGTCTGTGTTCTGCTTGGTGCCCACTGTCTGGAGCAGCCATTTTAGTTTTGTTTTGCTTTCTCCTGCCAATCCCAGATCCAAACGCTGGCAGGGGCCGTAATGTGATAAACATCCACCTCCCCGAGAGCCGGGTACACTTCTTCCAGCAGTTGGGCTACATCCTGGCTACCCTGCTCCTCTTCATCGTCCTCCTCGTCATTGCGGCACTTGTTACCCGCAGACACCAGAGGAGAGGTAAGTGCCTGGCTAACTGGGAATGTGTGGAGCAATATCTACCTCCTCACTGGTGCCCTTGGATTGCACCTTTGGGTAGGGGTAGGGACCCAAACACCAGAGGACCAGATTCTGATCTCTGCTGTTACATTGCTGTTAATTCGGAGCCACTCCACTAAGTTTGATGGAGTTGCATTGGGTGCGTCTCAGCATCCAGTGAGAACAGAATCTGGGCCAAGGTCATATTAAGATGAAGAGGACCTCTGAGATCATAGTTCCATCCAAGGAAGGGGGAAGGTATCTAGCCATTTGGAAAACTCACAGACCTAGATGACTCTGGCCAGGTACCTGGGGTCCATGATAGACACAGGCCTAAATGACTGTCCTGTCTTATCCACAGCACCAAGTAGCAATGAGCACAGCTGCACGGGAGCAGTGAATGACCTTTGAGATGTCCATGTCTTTAATACAAGAGAGAGACAGGACAGATGGAGAAGACCAGAGCTTTATGGTTGCCAGTCATATGCTGGTCTGGGAGGGGTGGAACAACAGGTGAAGGTTTAGGAATGGAACACAGCTGGTCAATGGGCTGGGAGAGTGGGGAGCAGGGTGGCTTCCTGGAGCAATGACGTTGGGATGCAGATGGAAAGGAACATGGTGGGGCATTGAAGGCCCACTTGTGCGCAGCCCTCTCAGTCCCACCAAGGAGTGTGGTGGGTTGGGAAGAGCTGTGCCATTCCCCCTGCTCACTGCATTTCTCTTTCCCCATCTAGGCTATGAGTACAACGTGAAGAAATATGAAGAGTAAGTAGGAGTCCCTGATCTGTAGCACATAAGCCCTCAACAAAGTGGAATTCTGTCTTGAAGACTATTGCCCAGGTCCTCAGTGCTGTCACATGGTGTAACGTCACCAGCTGAGGAGGTGGCTGGGAAGTGCACAGTCGTGTGTAACAAGCATGTGGATTGACAGGCTTTATTTCCTGCCTTTCTACTGACTCACCTGCAGCTAATTATTGCTGCTGTTATGTGCTTGGTACTGTGCACACAAATTGGGATCCCTTTCTTTGGTGAGTAGCTTGCGCCTGATCAACATGTGTAAGAGGTTGCTGGAGGACTGGCTCAGTAGCTGGATTTCCTCTGCTTGCCTATTGGGAGCTGAGCCTAAAAGAAACAACGCCTTGTTACAGATGCTCCCAAGCATTTGTGTTAAAGGCACAGAGTGCCTAGGTCTGGAGCAAACACTACTCTGATTGTCCTGGAGACATACCTGGCCCTGAGCCCCCTTAAACTTTCTTTGTATCTTGGTCCCATTTCTGTGACTTGTGCTTCTCCATTTATTTCTCTGTAAAGGAGAGACCAAAGGTCATAACATGCTATAGAAAAGGGTGATGCCTCTTCCATTAGCAACGGAGAGAAGGAGAGATGGTGATGTTCCACTGACTTCAGTGGGAGGCAGGATTCCCCTTTGTGAGATCATTTTTTCATGTTTTTTCTTCCCTTATGGGAAAAGTCTTATAAAATATATTAAGGATTTTATTGTCTATCTTACGGTAGTGCCTCAAAATCAAGACTGAGATCAGGGCCCCATTGTGCTAGATACCATACATACATATGGTAAGAAATCATCCCTGACACAAAGCTCTTACAATCTGAATAGACAGGATAGATAAAGGATTGGGGGGAGGAGAGAAACAGAGGCACAATGAGACAAAATGACTCGCTGAAGGTCACAGAGCAGGTAGCAAAGATGTGTCTACAGTGCACACTAAGCCCAGCTCTGGCTCAGCTTTGAACCCGTTTCTGTCCATACATAAATCAGTGTGACTCAGGTCCCAGGTCCTAGGACCCTGCCCTAGAACTTGAGTCCAAGCCTGTCATTCTGTAGTGTGGACTCAGCTCAAGTTTCAAACCTAAGTCAGAAGGTCTGCATAGCTCAGTGTGGATGTGTTAGCATGTCTATGAGTAGAGCCCTGCAAACCCGCAGATATCCGCATTATATGCACAGATATCCACATCCATGGATACAACGGGGATATTCGCAGACCATTTCTTGCAGATGCAGATGAGATACAGATCCACATATTTTTATCTCTGCAGAGCTAGAGCCCTGCAAATACACAGATATCCATGGATATCTGCATTATATACACATCCATGGAGACAACAAAGATATCCGCGAGGCATTTCTTGCAAATGCAGATCAGATGCGGAGCCACATATTTGTATCTGCACAGGGCTCTATCTATGAGGCCTGGGACCAGCAATTGTAAACTGAGGTTTACAATGTTGTGTGGACTCTCCAGTATGGCCTTGGTAACACCAAGTTCATTCCCACAGGTCCCGCAGATCTGGTTTACAGTGCAGCATAACAATACCCTGCAGAGCCAAGATCAGTACCCAGATTTTCTGTCTCTCAGTACTGTGCCCTATCTATTAGATCACGCTTTATCCAGTGATGCCTGTCAGGTGGTGTAACAATTCAGTAGGATTCTACAGCACATACTTGAAACTGGCTCGTGTTTAATAGGGAATGAGCAGAATGTGCAGGTTTTCCTACCAGTCTACAGAGGTACAGTATTTTCTACTGAATTCTCTAGAATGGCCCCCCAAAAACCTATAGAAAAAATTACTGTTTCCTGTCAAATCTCTTAGGGCTTCTCCATCTGGGTGACAACTAAAAGCCAGTGTGATAAAAGGTAACTGTTCAAATATAGTCATTTTGGTCTTCATTTTTAAAGGGTAAATCTTCAAAGCAGTGGGTGATGATTGAAGCATACGGCTCCCGTTAGCTTTTCAGTGGCAAAGCTGAAATCTCTCAACAAACTGCTCTGAAATTTAACCCCCCTGAAGTTCTGGAATTGGTTGGAATGTCAGGAGCAGCAATGATGGGAAAGAAATGAGAGAGGTGGGGAACAATTCGCAAAAATGAAGAGAATTAAAGGAATCAAGCACAGAAATATCTGGCAAATTGTTGTTTTTTTCTTATTCCCTTTGTCAGGAAGGACGTAAATCTCAGAGAATTTACCGTTGACACAACTGACCTGACCCAGTACAAAAGCGAAGACATAAGGCTGGGTATGTGTTGAATCAGAAGATGCTTCCTGCAGCAGTTCTCAACCTATGGGTCACAATTCATTCACAACAGATTTCCCAAGCCACCCAAAGGATTTGGTTACTCAATTTCTCATTCATTTCTGTGGGAGTTGTCCACCCACAATCTATAGACAACTTTGGAAATCTCAACCCACAAATCTAAAACTTGGGCCAAGTTTATGAAAAAAATTGGGCTGATCCTGGGGGGGGGGGCTGAGTTTTGGGATGATCTGGGGGCTGATTTATGGATTTTGGGAAAACCAGGGCAAAACTCTGGTCTTTCACTCTGAGCTTTTGGGCTTCTTTATACCCTGCAGCTCAAAACAGAATTCAGGGGAATGTGAAGTCATGTGATGCAAAACAGAAGGAAGATTTGCACAAAATTCTGTGAAGGGATGATGATCATCAAGCCAATTCTTTTAGGGTCTACTGTCCAAGTGTCTGAAAGCACTTTGTCATTAACCCCATGTTACACATGGGAAACTGAGGCAAGGACCAACACATGTCCAGTGATTCACAGTGAGCTGTTGGAATAGACAAAAATAGAATTCCAAAATCCAGTCTCTGAGGTTCCTGCTCTAGCCACCTGACCTTGCTCCCCAGAGGACAGTATGAACAGCAGTTGACTGAGTAGGAAAATGAGGAGGATCATGAGCCAGCTGCATTCCTTGCATGTCAACTTCCACTGTATCAAATTTAACTCAGTCCCTTGCAATCAGGTCCTCCATATGCTGCAAAGGATTCAGAGGAATATCCTAGGAGGAGAAGTTGGGAGAGGCTGACTGTTAGATCCTAGAGTTTAGAAGACATGGATCCCTATGGTGGATCTCATGGTCACATGACACAGGCTAAAACAAAGGGATGCAAGCAAGGCTCAGTGATGGCTTCCATAAAGGTGATTGCACAGCCTGGTGTGCATAGCCAGGGGATCCTGTAACATACCCGGAGATGGATCCTCCTTCTTTTTACTGGAGCTTGAAATGGGAGCCTTGAGCTCCTTGTTTGGGTGGTTTATCAGGGGGCGTTCTTGTTCAAGCTTGGAGAAAATTGCAGTTAAAGTTGTATTGCTCTTCTTTAGTGTGCTGAGCTGAACATTCCTACAGGTCACAGGGGCCAAACTCATCCCTAGTATAACTCCAGGTATGTCAGTGGACTCACTGGTACCTCAGTGAAGAATTTGGTTCCTTCTCCATTTTGTTCTATAGGATGCAGTCAAAGCCTGAGCTATCAGATTCCATTGTGGGCCCCAGAAAATTAGAAGGTGTGTGAAAATGCAGCGGCAGAGACTAAAGGAGTTCCAGGGGGCAGATCTGGGGCAGAGGATAAGCTCTGGGACAGAATTCAGGGTGGGTTGGGGTAGGGGGTCAGGCTGCACTAAATGGCTTCCTATAACCTTACAAAATCTTTCTGTGTGCACTGTGCATGCATCTTCTTAGAGTTTCCCTAGGAGCAAAATTCTTTAAATAATATCAGGAAGAGCCCCAGGTGCCTTCACTCAGCTAATCCAGAGCATCTCACTGCAGACCTAAAGAAACTGTGGTCATTATTGTGGGCAAGAAGCTGAGCTCTTCAGACTTAATTTGTGCCACTGAAATGATTCAGTTGGGGAAACCTGTTTCCTCCTGCCAGTATCTGAGTAGGTTTGCAAATATGACTGATCTGGAGATGCACCTTCATGAACAATCACACATCCCTTTCATCAGAAAAGCAGTGTTTTCTTTTAATATTCTGTCAGAGGCCGGAATCTGAATTGTGCTTCTTCCTTATGCAGATTATAAAAACAACATCTTCAAGGAGAAGGCTGAGCAAGCCAAGAGCTTCCCAGCAGCAAAGATCATTGATTTAGACAAAGGTAATGATGACCCGCTCTACCATTAAATACTGGTTTGAATGCTCTTTATTGTGAGGGCTGGGGAAAGGAGGGGAGCGCAGCACTAAGATTACAGCAGCGCAAACCACAGATGAAGGGGGAATGTACAAACAGCCTGGCACATGGCAACTGGAATAAGAAGTTAGTTCTGCTTATAGTCTCTCATCATGCAGCCACAAGTGGTGATTAGGAGCCTTAAAAACTCTTGGCAGCACATAAGTAGAATTTTCTTCCATCCCAGTATCTAACGGAGCTAGAATACTTTATTCCAGTCGTCTAAATAGTACTTTTCCCAACTCAGAGATGGCTGCTCCTCAGGCAAAGATACCCATAGCAGAAAAGTGTCCCAGGGAGGTCAGGCATGACCCACTCTCTGGAAGAAAGTACTGTGGACTTATTTAATTATGGGCATCACACACTTGATCCAAAGCAAGCAAACAAAACCCCCGTGAGTCCGAATCTTCTCTTGTGCCTGTGTAAATCTGGAGTAACTCCTCTTAAATCAATGTAGTCACACTAGTGTGAAACTGGTGTATGTGAGAAGGGAATCGGCCCCAGGCCTTGTATAATTCTGCGTTATAACTTTATCAGTGGGATTCAGCAGCTAATTCAGTAGTGATCACAAAAGCGACCCCGGAGCTGCAACTGTTGCCAGGCTGTAATTGCCTAGATTCTGCAGAGCATCTGATAGTAACCATTTAAATAGCTCGGGTCCTATCTGGATCACACCTGCTCCCTCTGTCAAAGGCCCATATCGGATCACTAGAAGAAGGAGAGTCAATGGGAGGTTGCTAGCAAATGACGGATACATCTTGTTCTCTCTAGTACAATGATTATATGGCATTTGGAACAATAGCATAGAAGAGAGAAGGCACCTCACAGAGAAAGAGGTGGATGAAAAACTCCCAAACCCGCCGCACTCACTCCTAGGTCAGGGGCAGGGCTTGACAAATCCTGGGTCCCAGGTTACCACAGTGCCCAGGATTTTGCTCCTGGTGCCTACTTGTGCCACAGTAGCCAGGGAGGCAAATTCTCCTGGCACCTAAAAAGAGTCCAGGGCACTGACAACCATTCCCTGGCAGTTTCTGGGTGCCAGGGGACTCTCTTCGCTCTACACTACTGCCAAAAAAAGTGGCTGTGGATGTGGTTTTTTGGCAGCAGAGGATCCTTTCAGTGCTGTACTCCTAGGCACCTAGGGTTTTTGGCTGGCACTGGGTATCCGGCAGATTTGTTGAGGCCTGGTCTACTCAAGATGAGCCACTTTCCCAGAGTACTGATAGACAGATCTCTTCTCTCTGTCTGGGTGTTTATTGTCTCCCTTAATGTATCCGAGTGCCTCACACTGACTAATGCATTTATCCTCAGAATCCTCCTGTGAGTGGAGTGGGGCAAGATTGTTCACCTGGAACCGTTTTTTCAGTGCAAAATGCAGATTCAGTGACACCAAACCACTGGCCATATTCAGGTCAATTTGGGTGAACAGCTTTGGTTGAAAAAAACCCTAATGGCTATATAAACTCTGAAAGAAATGCAAATGTTCTGTTTTGACATTATTTCAATGAAACATTTTGATTTTTGTATTTGAAACAACTTTTCTTTTTGAAATCACCTTAATTTTAGTTTAAAACAATTGTTAAAAATGCTTGAAATACTTTTTTAAAAATTATTTTTGAGTCATTAAAAATTCAGAAAAACTTCAGGTTTTGGGTCAATCTGAAACTTTTGTTGGAATTGCCAGAGAGATTAAAAAAAAAAACCCAAAAACCCCTCTTGTTTTTTGCATAGCTCAAACTGCAAGATGGGGAAGTGATGTTACTCCCATTTGGGGTCCGAGTCATGGGAGGTGGGAAGAGCCAAATAGAGTGAGGAGTTTCATTCAGGTCTTTTAAGTAGCTCTAAGGTGCCTTAATCACAAGACCCTCCTTTTGGCTGAGGCATCTGTATCGCAACACATGAACACACCCCAGCCACACTAGATCTCAGAAAGAGGATTATACAAGATGGTCAGGCTTTGAGCATCCTGCTATATACATTGGTATATATTACAATGGATTGACCTGTGTGATTTTAAATCAGTCTGCGAACAGTAACCTCCCATCCCCTCTACTTTCAGATTTCAGGAAGGAATACTGTAAATGAAGACATTCTGAAGCTGCTGGCTGGACCAGAAGCTGCAATCCAAAATAAATAGATGAGATGCATTTCTTATTACAACACCTTTCAGTTACCATAGAGCTTTCATTTAGACTTTCTTCCCATTGGGCATCAAGGGATGTGCAGCTGCATGCAGAAAAGGGCTAGATTATTTGTGTGATTTTAAGATGGTATTTGGTGGCTTCTTTCCCCCCTTTTCCTTTTTATAGTTTCTTCCCTTTCTCTGATTTTTGTTGTTCTTTTGCATCAATGGTTTTTATCAGCTGAATCAGCAGACGTTTAGCTTTAATTTAACAGCATTAAATAAACCACACCTGAGCCATCGTTATGTCAGGTACTTTTCCATGCAATGGGTTTCAAAGAAAACAACACAGGGCCTGATTCTGATCTCCCGTACGCTGGTGTAAATCAGGAGGGACAAGCATGACACTTAGCACTTTCCATATCCAAGTTGTGGGACAAATGCTAATTAATCCATCCTCATGCCCTGCCAAAGGGGTGAGTAAATATTACTATCCTCCTTCTGGTGGAGAAGCTGAGACATCCAAGTGCAGTAACTTGCCTGTTGATTTTGAAGAAGATAAATGGCCGCACTGAGACTAGACACCAGACGCTCGAGGCACCTAACACTGTCGTATTCCTCTCTGCCATTTGGCCTGGTTTTATTATGATTATTTTTAACTACAGACCAAATCCAACCTGGGCCTGAGCAACTTCAGCTTCCTTTGAAGTCACTGGCATTACACTGCTGTAAAACCAGCATAAGTTAGATCAGAACCAGAAACTTACAATAAACAAGGCAAAATTCTTGGCTCTGTAATGTAGTTCTCTGCTGCATACCCTACATTTGCCAAGCGCAGACCTAATTCCAACCTGTAGGTCTCTTATCTGCAGGATGGATCAGGGAGGAGAATATTTTGCTATGGACCAAACCCAGCCCCAGACTCCCACTGAAGTAAATAAAGGCAGTATGCTGGGGCTTAACCAGGCTTTGAGCAAATGAAATCAAATTTGAACTCTCTGGGTGGCATTTCAAAAGCACTTGTGTGATTTAGGAATACAATGGCCCACAAAAATCAATGGAACTTGTGATCCCATATCGTTTCAGTGCTTTTGAAAATCATATGAACATAAGAATGGCTATACTGGGACAGCCCAATAGTCTATCTATCTTCCAACTGGCCAGTGCCAGAGATTTCAGAGGGAGTCAACAGAACAGGACAATTTATCAAGAGATTCATCCCCTGGTTCTCCAGTCCTTGCTTCTGGCCATCAGAGGCTTAGAGTCACCCACAGTGTGGGGTTGCATGCCTAACCATCTTGGCTAATAGCCATTGATGGACCTATCCTCCGTGAGCTTATCTAATTCTGTTTTGAACCCAATTATACTTTTGGTCTTCACAACATCCCCTGGCAATGAGTTCCACAGATTGACTGTGCATTGTGTAAAAAAAGTACTTCCTTATGTTTGTTTTAAACCTGCTGCCCATTAATTTCATTGGGTAACATCTGGTTTGTGTGTTATGTGAAAAGGTAAACATGGCATGGATTTATACAATGGTATGATATTTTCCATCTTATTATCTATCCTTTTCATAATGGTTACTAACGTTCTGTTAGGTTTTTCAACTGCTGCTGCACTTTGAGCAGATGTTTTTAGAGAACTATCCAAGATCTCTTTCTTGAGTGGTAACAGCTAATTTAGATCCTGTCATTTTGTATGTATAGTTGGGATTATATTTTCCATTGTTCATTACTTGCATTCATCAACACTGAATTTCATCTGCCATTTTCTTGCCCAGTCACCCAGTTTTGTGAGATCTGTTTGTAATGCTTCACAATCTGTTTTGGACTTAACAATCTTGAGTAATTTTGCATCTTCTCCAAACTTGTGCCACCTCACTGCTTATCCCTTTTCCAAAAACTTTTATGAGTGTGTTGAACAGCACTTGTCCCAGTACAGATTCTTGGGGGACCACACTATTTACCTCTCTCCTCTGTAAAACTGACCATTCATTCTTATCCTTTGTTTCCTGTCTTTTAACCAGTTACTTATCCAGGGGGCGATCTTCCCTCTCAACCCATGGTAGCTCACTTAAGATCCTTTGGTAAGGAATATTGTCAAAGGTTTTCTGAAAGTCTTAGTATTATATTCACTGGCTCAATCTTGTTCACATGCTTGCTGACTCCATTAAAGAATTCTAATTGATTGGTGAGTCATGGTTTCCCTTTACAAAAGCTGTGTTGACTCTTCCCCAACATATCATATTAATCTACGTGTCTGATAATTCTGTTCTTTACTATAATTTCCAGCAGTTAGGTTTGAAGTTAGGTTTACCAGCCTGTGATTCCTGGGATTGTCTCTGGAACCCTTTTTAAAAAAAAAAAAAATCAGTGCAACATTAGCTATTCTCCAGTCATCTGATACAAAAACTGATTGATTATATACCACAGTTAGTTCTGCAATTTGACATCTCAGTTTCTTCAGAACTCCTAGCTGACTACCATCTGATCCTGGTGACTTATTATTGGTTAATGTATCAATTTGTTCCAAAATCACCTCTATTGACACCTCAATCTGGGACAGTCCCTCTGATTTGTCACCTAAAAAGAATGGCT
Organism: Pelusios castaneus; assembly: GCA_007922175.1. Taxonomy (NCBI): domain Eukaryota; kingdom Metazoa; phylum Chordata; order Testudines; family Pelomedusidae; genus Pelusios; species Pelusios castaneus. Next base: position 3,133,481 of record ML686140.1, on the reverse strand, counting down.
GAGGTGTGGGAATCTCCCCCCGCATCCTCTGCAGTGAAGACTGATGCAAAGAATTCATTTAACTTTTTAACAGTGGTCTCATCTTTCTTGAGTGCTCCTTCAGCATCTTGATCATCCAGTGGATCCACTGGTGTTTTGACAGGCATTTCAAATCCTCCCCCATCTGTTTCTTCTTGGTAAATTATCACCATACTGCTGCTCTGAGCTACATACATTGTTTCTCTGGTAGGCCTAAAAGGTCCCAGGGAAGGAGGAACAGATTCAGAGCACTGCAGAGTGTGTAATTTTGATGAACACTCAAAACAGGCTACCAGGAGTTTTCAGCATGCTAATTCCTAGGCAGAGAGGTTGAAGAAGGGAGGGAAAGGAAATGGGATCAGTTCAGTGGGTTTTGGCTTCACATTTGGAAGCAGGGGAAGTAGGAGGAGAACGAGAAGCCTTTTTACAAATAAACAGCCTGTTGGGCTGGGGTTTCAGGTTTAAAACTGAATCTCTTTCTGAGTCAAATCTTTGCATGCTGAAAAGCACATGGTGGATTCTGCCCACAGTTCAGTTTTCACCATCTCCTGACTGGCAGAGGCTTGACAGCATACTCACACCAGAGCCCTGAGTGACTGGGGAAAAAGAGAAAAACCAGGGTTGGGTAGCAGGAGGATGCATGGCAGAACTGACACAAAGCTGGCTGCTTGGGTTTACCCCAACTGCGGATCTATCCAGTTTTTCTGTGTCTCTTTTCTCCATGCTTTTTGCTCACTAGCATTATTATTATTTAGTACACTATTTGCGGTGATTGCCAACATCAGAATGAAATTGCCAACAGCAGCGAAATCCTTTGCTAATGTAGAGAGGAAGCAGTAAATTCAGTATCACATTTGTACTACTTTTAAAAATTGAAAAGTAGGTTAAAAGACAGACATTTGGAAATTGGGAAATTAGAGTGTGTGCAGATAATCCATGCAAGCTAAGGCATCAAAGAAATCAGGAAATACTCCAGGTTCCAGCAGCAACTTCCATTCCATGCCTTTCCCTTTGCTTCCATCCACCAAAGGCACCTCTCACTATGGTATCTACAATGATCCTCCTTTTACCAGTGTGTGAACCCGGCTATTTGTAACATGAAGGAAACATAAGATGTGCAGTGAATTAATCCAGCATGATCTTTTGTGTCTTGAAGAGGTAACCTGTGTTCAGCTCAGCCCTGTTTGAGGAAGGAGTGGAGAGTATTGGAGGCTCTGGGGCCTGTATAGATTGTGTTTGCCCATCTTGGCATGGATTGTGTTTGGCTCAAGCACTTGAGAGGTAGAATGGGATGAGGGTGGGATATCCAGTGTGTTGTGGGAAGGGAGTTGCAGAGAAGGTCTTGCGTGAAACTTTTGGGAGGATTGACTCTAGCCTCCATTTGGTGGGAGGGTTTGTTGCTTATAGGTGGGAATGCTGAGTTTTCCCTGGGAAGTGGGGGTCTGCGGCCTGTAGCTGGAAGTTAGGTGGGCGTCATGGTCAGGGGAAAGAAGCCGAGTTCCAGTGCTGACCAAAGAACTGGGACCAGGAAACGTTGCATCTCATCTCTCTAGTCTAGACTCACTCCTGCCACCGCTCTGCAGGCATGTGACTGGCCTACAGTGGGCACCTGTCTATTGGCAAAAGCAGGAAGAACTTTACTTACAACAATAAGGAGCTGCCCTGCACAGTCACATAACTTGTGGGGGCTCTCCCTCACCGTGGACCTGATCCAAAGCCCACCGATGTCCATGGATAGATGCCCACTGACTTCACTGGGCTTTCGATCCTGTCCTACAGATGCTCCGCTGATCTCTTCTCACCCAGACTCAATTACTTCTCGCTTCTATTGTTTCAAATGTGGATGCTCACAGAGTGATGCATCCAGTCCCCACCAGTTCATCTCCCTCTGCAGGGGAAATCCAGAGGTGCGTGGCTGCAGCAAGACTGAACTGCAGTCCAAATTTGGGCCTGGAGGCAAGCAACACTGCAGTGGAGTTGCATCCATTTACACTGAAGCTGAAATCAGTTAGAATCACAGAAACTTAGGGCTGGAAGGGACTTCATGAGGTCATCTAGTCCAACCCCCTGCTAAAAACAGGACCACTCCCCCTAAATCATCCCAGCCAGGGTTTTTTCTAACCAAACCTTAAATATCTCCAAAGACAGAGATTCCACCACCTCCCTAGGTAACCCATTCCAATGCTTCACCACCCTCCTAGTGAGAAAGTTTTTCCTAATATCCAACCTTGACCTCCTCAGCTCTTCAGTTCTGTCAGAGGGACCATGGATGCAGGGCTGGATCAAGGCCCTGGGGGACCCAGGGCTGCCCACTCTTGTGGCCCTCCACTGCAGTGGCACCTGGCCTGGGGGTGGAGCAGCCCAGCCCAGCCTGGCTGGTGCTGGGGGATTGGATCTGGTGCCTGCAGGCTCACTGGCACTGGGGGGAGATCCAGGGCTCTGGGGCCCATGGCCGAGCTGGTGCTATGGGAAGTGAGGTCCTGGGCTGGGAGGAGTCTGGGACATGTGGCTTGGCCAGCTGAAGGTGGAGCTGGCCTTTGCTGGGAGGGCCAGGGCTCTTGGGCCAGAGGCCACGGCCCGCAGCACTCCTGCCCCACCCTAGGCTGGCAGGTCTGTCCCAGCAGGTCCCGGACCTGTGGGACAGGCAGATCAATGGTGGGTGGCAGCAGTGCACCACTCAGGCTGGCTGGAGCTGCATTTTTGCGGGGCAGAAGGGCCCCTCTTTACGCTGGGACCCAGGACTGCAGCCCCTTCAGGCCCTGCACAACACCATGGGGACCTCATATGGACTTAGAAGCAAGGATGAGAGACTTTTAGTGCCTAACCGAGCATGCAGGAAAATGGCTCACCCAGACTATCACATATACTCAGATTTCTTGCTGGTGCGTGGGGTCTCCCTACAGAAGAATAATTGTCTATAGGAGAGAGGTACCCTCCTAGGACAATGGTACCTAAAGGGTAAAAACCTTGATGTGAAATAGTAGGGTAATTCCTTAACTTCCATTCATCCTGGGCCCCTACAGAGATCCAGTTGCCCCATATAGAAATTCTCTGAGTTTTTAGAAACTTCCCTTATCCTCATTTAGTGCTGCTTCCTGCAAACTGCTCAGTGAGGGCAGACCACTGATCCCAGGGGCCACAGCTTGCAGGATCAGAGCCCTAGCTTCCACTAGCTCTCACCACCTTGGAAAGCAGAGTCATTCTCAACTTGTATTTCACTGGGCTTGACTGAAATCCTACCCACATCCCTGCAGGTGCATGGGAAGCAGTGGTTATTCAATAAGGATGGTGCAATCTCAAGCAATCAGCTTTAATGTCTCGCTCTCTTTCCAGTCTATGAGTCAAAAGTTGGAACTCTTACTTGCTAGTTCAATTTGTTTAGTGTGGCTTGCATAGAAACAGACTTGAAACAGGGTCACTTACTCATAAACTCCAGAGGAGTTTAAATATTTCATTTGTTTTCTAGACTGCAAAATAGCTGATGTGAGGGGGGGAGGGAATTAAGCTGTTTTCTGAACTAGGTACTTACTACACAGGACTTTGAGAGCTCCCTTACTTTTCTTGGATCTCCAGTGTGAAGGTGGGTAGCAGTCAAGCCTGGTGTGTGTGTAACCTACATTGATCGAGATGGTTGGTTGGTTGGCATTATGCCCCCTTAGCAAGCAAATGAATCACTGAATCAGAAGAGGTTTATGTGTGTAATTCAGTGGAAACTCCAGCCAGGTTCCTGTGACATGGGTGGCTGGGTGGGATTTTGCTTGTGCAATGTATTGTAGCTGCATTTCTGCACAGGCAGGTACCTAAAGCAAATTGTGTTTCTCACTGCTCACTAGGTTCAAATGGCTTTTCAGTCTGGGCCCAAAGTTGGTTGATAAAAATTACACAAAAACGTGGCCATGTAAAATTGTGCCTTGCAGTTTTTAGATGTCCCTCACTGTCAAGACTGCTATAAGAAAAACAAAATAAGGAGCAGGCTGGAAACAAAGGATTTACCATGCCATCGTCTGATAACCTGCCGCAGGCATTAATTGGTGCTTCAAAAGAAGGTGCAGTTCCCTGGCCAGTTGCATGCTGCTACGCACGGATGGACAAAGTTCCTGCTTTATCTCTGGCTTGCCATGAGGATCGGAGGTTGTCATACTGGCAGGCTGTAGGAGCATGCAAAAGAGCAACTCCTTCCTTTCCTCACTGGTGGTAAGATAGGTGTTTGATTCTTGAAGGAATCATGTCCCAATAGAGAACTTACTGTGAGGTTTCCACTACTAACTCCTTGTGGGCAGGGACCATATCTAGTCCAGAGCCAGCCACAAGCATTTATGGTCTCTTGGTGGACTGCGCTCCCTCCCCATCCCCCGCCAAGAGCAAAGTAGACTGACGTGGCAGCATTAATATCTGCCCCATCAAGCATCATGTGTAGATCTGAACAGGTTCAGAGCAATGTTGCTTTTTGCTAATCAACCGGAAAACCAGGCCGGACAGGGTATGCCTTGCCAGGTGTGTCATTCGCCAGGTCAAAGGCTGGAGGGAAAGAGATGCAAGACTGCAGGACAACTTGGTTAATATCTCCAAAGCACTATTAAATAACTCAGTATAACCAGCCTAACAGGCATCAGCAGGACTAGGTTCTTGTGTCTGATGGTATATTGGAGGAATGACAGGGTAGACCGCTTTCAGCTCTGATGCTGCTGAGCAGCTCATTAGCTTTAGTTCCTTTGCATGTTTGCTCTTGTATATTGCTGGTCTTTCACCTTGGCCTGAAGAAGTAGGATTGATCTCATGCATGAGAACCCTCTAGTGTTCCAGTAGCTGAGAAATGGAAAAAAGCTTATTAGATAACTAACCCTATCCCCATGCAGAGGATAATAATCCTCTGACTCCAATCATATTATGTCTTAAATTGAGGAGAAGATGATCTTGTGACTAAGCCCCGGCTTTGACTCCAAAGAGTTAGCTTCTGTTCCTGACTGTCACAGACTCATCAGATGACTTTGGGCAAGCCAGTTTCTCTCTCTGCTGCTCAGGTTTCCCATCAGCATATGGGGTTAATGATTCTCTCTCCCAGAGGAGCGATTCATTAATATTTGTAAAGCACTCTGAGAACCTTAAGTCCCTGTCTCTAGAACAGTGGGGGGAAATTGAGTGCACTAAGCAGATGCTGCATTTTCTCTTTAGCAGACATGTTTCCCTTTTGGGGACTGTCATCAAGCCTGGCACCCTTGTGCTGAGAAATACATTTCACTACAATAATAATAATTAAGAGTAAAAATCCTTAATATTTGTATGCCGATTTGCTTCCTCTGTTTGAAGCAAGTTGTCAGAAAATGAAAAGAGCCTGCTAAGGTAATTAAGATTTTATGGATGCAATCTTTTGTTTGGAGACAAGGAAACAGTTTACATCAGTGACCTTAAAAGGGGTTATGTTAAATGCCAGCTGGTCCCAGATCGACTGGGCTCTTTGGAAGCAAAAATTTTCCAGAAAGCTTTGTGCAACAACAGCGCCTTTATTTTTAATTCCTGGAATCACTATTATCTGGTGTTTGTGGTTTTGACATTGGAGCAGGGAAAGCACAATCCTTTCCATATGATTTATGTTCTCCACTTTGATAGGAAAGCTGCAAGAAAGTGAATTTTATTGCACTTGCATTCATGTTGATTGAATCCTTTTGGCCATTTTCCTCCCAAGTGCAGTTGTTCCTAAGTGAATGATTGCAGGCTATCTCACCTCTAAGGAGTTCTCCTCCTTTTTTAGCAAGCCTGGTAATATGGCACTGGAGAGAAAGACAGAGGAAAAAAATCCTCAGATTAATTTAATGAAGATGACATTGTCATGATCTTAATTGGACATAAGTAGCAGGGAGTCCCTGCTGTAGGTAGGGGAGTGGGGACAGGTAAAAGACTAAGGCATCTAGGTGGAATCAGCGATTTGGAGAAGATTTTTAAAAAGCAGTTCTTGTTTTTCAGAGAGTCTGGGCAAAAAAGTCTTCAGCATGAGCTGGTGAAATCTTAATTGAAGACTTAGTAAATTGAACTTGTCTAGAAGCTTGTGAGACGGTGTAGTATGAAGCAGCTGTGCAATCCTTATACAGGAGCTAAAACAACAGGGATTATGTTTGACTACAACCTTTATTTTTTTTCCAGAAAGTCCATAGCTGCCCTTGTTGCTGGGATTTGATTTTTTTTTTTTTTTTTTTTTGGTAATTAGAAACTTGCTAATTACAAGGGAGCTCCATCTAAATGAGAACCTGCCTGGGATGCTGTAACTCAGTATGTATGTAGGGCTTGCTTGGGTTACCTGCAGCAGGAAGGATGCACCTAAATGAGTTTGGGATCATCTTCCTGCAGAGTGAAGCAAGAAATGTTTCTTTCCCCCAAGATCTGAGTGGTTGGGGTGTGTATTAAAATTCAAATAGGTAGAAGCTAAGTGTTGCTTCCAGGTGAGATTGGAATGTCAAGCAAAGGCAGAGCCAGTTTCTCATTGTTGTAAATCAGTAAGTTCTGGTGGCTATACTAATTCACATTAGTTAACGATCTGGCCCACAACAGTTTGTGCATGGAAATAAGAACAATTTTGGTTTTTCTGATTTCCCCACACCTGTCCCTCCCCTGAGAAATGAAATACTACAAGAGATTTTGCACATGGAAGGAAAACTCATGGCAGGCACAGAAAGTTTGTGAAGTTTTGTGGCTGGTTGTTTGTTTTTGTTTTTTTAAATTTGTCTGGGCTCTTTGATTGTTTTATACTGTTTAGGGGTTTTTATTTTAAAAGCTCCCTGATCAAGCAGCAGTAATTGCAATTTAGAGATGTCTTTATGTTTTTAATGTAAACCCAAAAGGCATTGGGGTGACAAACCAAGCTTCCAGTTTGTGGGATAAACTGAGTAATTAATCCAGGGACAATTTATCAAGAGACTGGTGGAATCGCCATCACCTGAAGCCTTTACATCAAAAGGGGATGCTTGCTAAAAGACATGCTCCAGCTCAGCCAGAAATTCTGGGCTTGATGCAGAAATTTGTGAGTGCGGTTCTCTGGCTTGCAATACACAGGAGATCAGATCAGTGATTCTCAACCGCTGCTTGCTGCCCACTTGGCAAACAGCTGTGGCCCATGTGACATCTTCAGGGCCATCCAGCTAGTATATGTATTGTGTGAATGCAGCCATTTAAGACATGAAGAGCTGCATATGTGGCCCATAATCATCAGATGGAGAACCACTGGACTAGATGATCATAACAGTCCCCTCTGGCTTTAAAATCTGTGACTCCGCTGCTGGGGGCTAGCGCTGTGTTTGGCTTTTTCTGAGGTTCATTTGGAACATTTTTTATTTCTAATAGGCAGTCCGTACCATTTTAATTATTAGGATGCATTTTCTATTGCACATCTTACTCTAAATTATATATGGGGCTAAATTTTTCTCTGTTACTGCTGTGCAACCCTATAATAATAAATACCAAGGAGCCCTTCCTCCCAAGATCTCAAAGTGCTTACAGAGGTGTGTGAGTAGAACTGTCTTTGTATCTCAGATGAGATAGCAGAACTGGGACTACGATGCAGATCTCCTGGTTTTCAGCTGTGTGCTGAATCATGCTCCTTCTCCAGACTGAGAGGAGAATTTGGCCCATCAAGCTGGTTCACCTCTTTGCTATAATATAATACATTTCCATGCTATTGTTGTTGCTTAATTGTCATCATTTATCAGCCCACTGTGTAACTCTCCTTCCAAGTAAGAAATAAAGAAGAATGTAATTGGTTTTCAAATGCAGTTGGTTTTACTTCTTGCTCTTTGACCTGCTCTCTAAGAAACTGCCTAGCACCACATGCTTCTCCTTACCTATGTGTGGCACTGGCCACCTCAAAGGCTCCAAAATGCTTGACAAACTCTGGGCCTCGATCCTGCATGCTCAAAGGGCATGGAATGCCCTTTCACTTTGGTAAGAGTTCATCAGACTGGGTCTAGAAATCCCCAAACCCTGCAATCTATATGCAAAGCCCACTGACTCCCTAGGAAGCTATGCATTAGGGTCACAAGATCAAGCCTTCTGCTGGCTAAACAGACCACACCAACACTGAGGGGCTCTGAGGCAACTGTAGAGCAGCCCATGGTACGGATACACAGTGGTGTAGGACAGGAAGATACCATAACCCATTAAAACTGTAGGGATGGGGGTAGGCAGCTGTCTGTACACCCTTATTACTGTAAGTAGCACCTAGCATTGGCAGATAGAGAGGAAAAGAGTTTGCCATTCGTAGGGGGTCAGGAATCTGCCTCACCCATCAGCTGCCATGAGTTTTAGTTTCAGTGTCTAAAGATCATGCCATGTGGTGCCCATTTATTCAGCTCCCTCTGACATGGAATTCCTGCTGGATTTAAATACCTGCCAAGCCTCCCCAAGTCCATTCTGCTCATGTGGAGCCACTGACTGCTGACCAAGATTCCAGGGAAGTGACAGAGTTCATCTTGGGACAGAGTGGAAACCATTTATGTTGCCCCATTTGCAGGACAGCCCACTCCCTGGCAAAAGAAGAGGGAGATCAAAGCATCTGGAGTGAGCAAAAACCCGGAAGTGAGACACTATAAATCATAGAATCATAGAATCATAGAATAATAGGGTTGGAAGGGACCTCACGAGGTCATCTAGTCCAACCCCCTGCTAAAAAGCAGGACCACTCCCCCTAAATTATCCCAGCCAGAGTTTTGTCTAACCGAGCCTTAAAAATCTCCAAAGATGAAGATTCTACCACCTCCCTAGATAGCCCATTCCAATGCTTCACCACCCTCCTCGTGAGAAAGTTTTTCCTAATATCCAACCTTGACCTCCCCAGCTGTAATTTGAAACCATTGCTCCTTGTTCTGTCCTCTGTTACCCTCGAGAACAGCCTAGCTCCCTCCTCTTTGGAGCAACCCTTCAAGTAGTTGAAGGTTGCTATCAAATCTCCCCTCAGTCTTCTCTTCTGTAGACTAAATAAGCCTAGTTCCTTCAGTCTCTCCTCATAAGTCATGTGCCCCAGCCCCCTAATCATTTTTGTTGCCCTCCGCTGGACTCTTTCTAATTTGTCCACATCCTTTCTGTAGTGGGGAGCCCAAAACTGGACACAGTACTCCAGATGCGGCCTGACCAGTGTCGAATAGAGGGGAATTATCACATCCCTCGATCTGCTGGCAATACTCCTACTGATGCAGCCTAATATGCCATTGGCCTTTTTGGCAACAAGGGCACACTGTTGGCTCATATTCATCTTCCCGTCCACCATAACTCCCAGGTCCTTTTCTACAGCGCTGCTACTTAGCTGATCGGTCCCCAGCCTGTAGCAGTGCATGGGATTTTTCCGTCCTAAGTGCAGGACTTTGCACTTGTCTTTGTTGAACCTCATGAGGTTTCTTTCGGCCCACTGTTCCAATTTGTCCAAGTCTCTCTGGATCCTGTCCCTGCCCTCCAGAGTATCTACCATTCCCCCCAACTTGGTGTCATCCGCAAACTTACTAAGCACGCAGTCTATTCCATCATCAAGATCATTAATGAAGATGTTGAATAGAACCGGCCCCAGGACCGACCCCTGGGGCACTCCACTCGTTACCGGTTGCCAACCAGACATCGAGCCATTGATTCCTACCCGCTGAGCCCGTTGATCTAACCAGTTTTCGATCCACCTTACGGTCCACTCATCCAACCCATACTTCCTTAACTTGCCAACGAGAATGTTGTGGGAAACCGTATCAAAAGCCTTGCTAAAGTCAAGGTATATCACGTCAACGGCTCTTCCCGCATCCACAAATCCAGTCATCTCATCATAGAAGGAAATCAGGTTGGTCAGGCACGATTTGCCCTTGGTGAATCCATGTTGACTGTTCCTGATCACTCTATTTTCCTCCAAGTGTTTCAGGATGGATTCCTTGAGGACCTGCTCCATGATTTTCCCAGGGATTGAGGTGAGGCTGACCGGTCTGTAGTTCCCCGGATCCTCCTTTTTCCCTTTCTTAAAGATAGGTACTATATTTGCCTTTTTCCAATCCTCCGGGACCACCCCCGTTCGCCACGAGTTCTCAAAGATAATGGCCAGCGGCTCTGCAATCACTTCCCCCAACTCCCTCAGCACCCTCGGATGCAGTTCATCCGGCCCCATGGACTTGTGCACTTCCAATTTCATTAAGTGTTCCCTAACCTGACTTTCCATCACTGAGGGCCACTCTTCTCTCCAGTCCGCGTTACCCCGTGTAGTAGCCTGGGAGCTGGCCTGCCCTGTGAAGACTGAAGTAAAAAAAGCATTGAGTACTTCAGCCTCAAATGGGCAGAGGTGTATTGACTGAGCTGTTGGAAGTGCCTGTCCAGTCTTCTTGGCTAGCCAATATTTGTCTTAGCTGCATGGAATTCATCTTAAAAGCTGTCCCTTGTCATGTCAGGACCCCGCTTCCCCTGGGACAGGTCAGCCTGCACTGCCCCTTCAGCTCACCCAGCTGGCCTTAATAAAGAAAGCTAAAGAGGGGCCTAGTGATGACCTGGAGGCCCCCACCCGTTCCCTTTCTGACAGCAGATTGAAAAGAAGGCTGAGGTGATTTCCCTCCTCTGTGTCTGGGTGCTACTTAATCAGTCCTGACAGGACAACATATAGAGCTCACAAAAGTACTTGTGAAGATCAAATTCTTTGCCTTTGGAGTGCCCCAGGTTGCTCCAAGCAATAGGAACCTGCCATTCCTTTGGATGAGATGAATTTAGGGCCCACAAGGGTACAGCAGTCCATGCTGGTTGGACCCATTTTTTAAGCTGCAGTGCATATTCCTAACCGCACAGTCCAAGGGGAAGCTGAGCAAGCCTTTCTGAAAGCAAGCCAAAGAATGGCTTCAAGCAGGTGAGGTCAGCCTGCAAATGGTGCCAACCCCCCACCAGGAAGAAATCAGATTTGGGAACATTTTTTAGATTTAAAACTATTCCCTCCCCTTACTTTTTTCTAAAAGCCTCAAGCAAACTGCAGTGATGTGCCACAGAAAATGTTTTCAAATTAGACCGTAACTGCTGGAAGCCAGACACCAGCAATTCATTGGGCTGGCTGACACGGCATGTGCTGGATTTGATTTCTTCCTTTATGACTAGGTAGGAAATGCGGAGCCATAAGTAGTTTCTAAAGGGTCTCCAAAAGTGCAGCTGCAAAGACTGAAAGCATGTCTGTTTGCACACGCACAACACCCATGTCGACATGTGTGAACTGCACAGCTCCCCATGCAAGCAACCGACTGCCAACCAAAAGGGAGAATTTTCCCTATACACAAGTAGGGGAATGCATGCGTGCAAATGGAAAAGAGGTGAGTGTGATAATGCCTAGTCAGGGCCAGTCCTAGGTCACACAGGTTCCAAACTGTGCTGTGCCACCCATTGGCAGTCTGCAGAAAGATGGCTGGTCACATGATGCTGATTCCTCATTTCCCTCTGTGTCTCCAGGCCCCGTCAGGCTCTTCATTGCCAGGAAGCGCCTGCCCACCTGTCCCCCACCTCCTCTGGTAAAAGCAGCTGTGAAAAAAAAAAAAAAGCCAGTTTTGCAGCTACAGGCCATTGTAATCAAGGGAAGTAGTTCCACAGTGTGTCAGTTCCCCAGTGACTTCGGTTCAGGCCTACACTGGGAGGAGGAATGGAAACTGGAGATATTTATGTGGACAAGACCAACTTGCCAATGGGCAACAGCTGGAGAAACATCCAGGGGAGAAGGGAACATAGCATCTGTAAATCTGCACAAGGGGGAAGGAGAAGAAGGGCAGCAAGCACCGGAGTGGGGTGGGGTAGAGGAGACACAGAGGGGAAGGAGAGGTGAAATAAAGAGGGGAAGGAGACAGTGCAATTCACCCTTTCCCAAGTGGACAAAACACAGTCCCTCGCCCATGTTCCCAAAGGTTGACGGCTGGCTTTGGTTGCATTAAAGACAATGTAAAATGCAGGAATATGTTCCTAATGGCACTTTCCCATGTAAACAAATGCTGTAGCTGCCAGAGGGGTGACGCCTGGTGGTGAGTGGGGACATGGGTGAACCAGGCAATGGTGAATGGGAGGAGGGGGATGCCCATTCATCTCACTGTTGAGCTGTTCTCACTGTGAAAATGTGAGACCTGGCCTAGCTGAAAGCATGTGTTATGGACCTTAGTTTTGAGGATCCCATTTAAAATAACCAAAAGGAGGAAAACTGGCTCTTTATCAAAATGAACTTGATATCATATGTTGCTTTGATGATCTCCCTCTACACTCCAGTCTGCCATTCCGAAAATGTCCATCAGCTTTAAAGGGAGACTTTTCTGCACATGACTTGCAAATTCAGGCATTTGAACAGCAAAGAGATGGGCTGGGTTTTGTTTTTCCTGCTGCTGTCAATGTTTCCAACGCAACTGGCTTATAAAACTCCAGTGGCCTCCTTTCGCACCCAGACTTCATCCTTCAGATGTTATCTGGTAAGTAATGGCAAGTTTAAATGGTGGTGTAGTCAGAAGAACTACATAGCACTAGACAAGATGAGAAACTGGGGTCCGGATAATTTTTGATCAATGGGTTAATAAAGATCCCATAACACCTTTTGCAGGAGATAGGGAATTACCTGTAGAGCACTGGTCAAATTTGGCTACTTTAAATTATGCCCTAAAGTGCCAGTTCAATCTAGGATTCTTCCTCGTAACCTCCTCTAAATTGTTTTGTAGTGTTTCTATGAGCTGTTAAACAGCTGCCATGTTCCACCTCAGAAGTGGCTGCATTTCAGTGATGGGAGTAATTTTGTAATCTAGGTAAGCATCAGTCTCATCTGCCTTTCACTTTGGGTCCTCTGTTGCTGGGATGCACTACACCTTGAGTATAGTTCAGTCTTGTGGCCTGTTTGTTCTTTTTCCAGCATGGGAGTCAATTAGTGCTGATTACAGTGCTGGGTTTTGTGCTACAGCTACCTGCTTGCTGATAAGTGAGAGTCCCAACACCTATCAGATGGGAACAGCATCACTACAGACCTGGGCTGGATTTAAACTAAGAACCTGGGATGAGGTCAGCTCTGTCCAATTCCTAGTTCCATGGCTTTTATTAACATTCATAAGAACTGGGCACGTGCCCCAGCAGGGTTTACTAACTTTTTCCACCAGACCATCTTGTTTCTTTTAAACAGTCCCACCAGAGTCCAGATGCCAGGTGCTGCCCGGGCTGCGGTATCAAGCTTTTTTATTAAGTACATTTTGTCTCATTCCTACAGACCTCATGGCGGGTGCAGACCTATAGCTGGAAAGCCCCGCAGGCTAAGCATCTACATTCCCAGAAATGCCTTTGAGAATGCCGGGTATCAGATGTCACTCTAGGTTATTTATTTTCTAAACTTTGACAGCCAAAAGGAACAAGGACATTTGCTGAAAGGCAGGGGAGTTGATCTGCAATGCCTTTGCTACCCTCTGGTGGCTGATGGGTTTATTTCCTTGCCTGAGCTGAATTCTGTAATGAATCACTCAGAGAGGAGGCAGAAGAGGACATTCATACATAGGGCCAAATGATGGTTTATGCATTGCCTCCAATGACACCATGCTAATGTATTCCATCTGGGGAGCTGGCTCACTGCTTCTTAATTTTTGACAAATCCAGGCTGTAGGTTTTAGATTTATGGGATTACCTGTTTTTCCTCTGTAAAAAGCTCTTACGATAATGTCCATGTCTAGCTGCCATCTCCCATTCTTTGGAGCAAAGGAAACATTTACAGCCTATATGTACTGGAGTGAAAACACTGAAAGTGAACTGTAAAGCCATCTCCATCCCTCAAGATGAGAAAAGTGTGTGCACATCATCCCCCTTCCAATTGCACTCAGAAAAGCTGTAAACAGTGCTCAATAAAATGAACCTTATTTGGATGGGGTAACTTAAAACATGTGGAGAAGAGCAAGTGCTTGCATGGTGGTTCGTGTGCATAGCTGCGCTCATGGACAGAGGTGGCCAGTCCCAAACTTTTACACATTCCAAAGAAAATGGCCAAAATCTCCCTCCTTTTCTCTTCTGCCAGTCGCAACCAGTGTGACTAATGATTGCACAAGAAGCATTTGATTACAGAAACGAATAGCAAAAATTAGTCGGCTGGCAGGACTGAATGGCTTGACTAATTAGGAAACTTTTGTCTCTAGGTCATTAGTTTGGATCCATCTAGGATGGAGTCGCTGCTGCTGGTGAGCTGGTGGCATCAGTTCAGTTTCTAATGGGGAAGCAACCATAGATGTGGCACTCACTGGCCCCCTCATTGGCATGCTTGACAAAGAGGCCAAAGAACTGAGTCTCAACTTTCAGAATGGACAAGGAATGTTGGGCATGGGGGTTGCGAGAAGCATGGACTGACACAAGCGAGGCTGGTCCCATTCTGTCAATAAGCAGAAGCCTTCATTTGCTAGCTGGCCATCTGACCAAGGGCACTTATGATCTCACTAGCAAAACTCCCATTGGCTGCTCCAAGATCTAAACTCCCAGCAGAGGTTTTTGCTCAGTTTTGGGAGGTGCTTGTTTGAGGTGTCATGGGAGTGGCAGTTCTTTTCATCTTCTCTTTGTAATTCTCATACCATAGAAGGGGAGAGATTTGACATGCTTGAGCTGGCAAGAGATTAGGAGTCTTTTTCTTGGTACAGGACCACAACTAAATTTCCTGACCCTTGTTTGGTTTCTAAGGGGCAAACATTCTGTGTGAGGTGTGAAGAGCACTCAACCACGGATTGATTTCTGTCTCTTGGTAGTCGGGAGGGGGGGGGGGGAAGAGGCCCCATCACAGATCTGGGTCCTGTTACACTATGTACTGTACAGAGCCCCAGTGAAAAGATCATTCCTTCCCCCAAAGAGTTTACAGTCTAAGTAAAAACACGTCTTGCCTTTGAACTCCCTGTCCAACAATCCCCTCTGTGAGGGGAGCTGCTTTTTCTCCTTTACTTGTGGAGTTTTTAAAAACACCCATGCAAGCTGGGAATAAGCCTGCATCACAGAGTTTCTTAAAATTCAGTGTGTCCCCACCTTTCCTTTTTTTTCAGTGCCAGCTCTAGTGGAAATGCTTAGTCAATAAGCACCCGGCATGCTATAAGCCCGTGGAATTCAATGCCACAAAAGGCCATCACAAATACAATAAAAACGTCAGATCTTTTAAAGAAGGGATTGATAACTGAAGAGCCATGAGAATTATTAAATGAGTTGAAAATATGCCTGACAGTGGTAGACGCAAAGAGCTCTTCCATTTAGTTTAGCAAAGAGAAGGTTGAGAGTGATTTGATTAAGTCTGTAAGTACTTGCATGGGAACAAATATTTGATAAAAGGCTCTTTGGTCTAGCAGAGAAAGGTCTAACACCATCCAAAGGCTGGAAGCTGAAGCAAGACCAATTCAGAGGGGAAATCAGGTGTACAGTTTTAACAGTGAGGGTAATTAACAATTTATCCAGGGTCACGGTGGATTCTCCATCACTGTCAAATTCAATTTTTAAATCAAGATTGGAAGTTTTGCTGAAAGCTGCTGAAGGAATCAATGTGGGAATGTTCTCTGGCCTGTGTTATACTGGTGGTCACAGTAGATGTTCCCTACACGCCTTGGAATCTATGAATTCATGGCCAATAAGGAAGAGTAGGGTCAATTGCTAAAAACAGAAACAGCTGATCAACTCTTATGGTTCAGGACCTCATGGTTGTTAGGAAGGCTGTTTCCCTCACCAAGTGGCTAGGACCCTTATGCCTTAATTTTACTTTCCTCTGAAGTGTCAAGTACTGGATTCTGCAAAGAAGCAAAATATTAGCCTTGGGGCACCAATGGATTGCTACTATGGCAAACCCTCCATTCCTCACTACATACCAGATACATTTCTGATTTAGGTTAGCTTGTGGTTTAACTGTAATCTTCATATGGATTATGCCAAGAAAGAAAGACACTATGGGGCTGGGCACAGGAATCCTTCTGCAAGTCATAAATCCAAGCTCCTCATCTCTATGCTGACAATTATAGAACTCACTCCATTTTTAGCTGTCAAAAGTGAAAGCAAATTGTTTAGAGCAGGAACAGAGCTCTGCAAATCCAATCTTCATGTTAGCCCCTCCTTTGAGACTGTGCAATTCAGCACGTCATTAAGTAGCCCTTGAAGAGACCAAAGTCTTGAATATTTGCACGAGGTTTTATTAATGATTAATTATTATTATCATTGGTATCTCTGAAAAGCATTGCTCAGATTAGTGCTGACACAGAAGCCTGTAGTAAGGACTCTTGTGCATTCCCACTAAACAATTCTAAAATGTGGTAGAACTGCTCCTTTTGTGGCGTATTTTCTGTACCAAGAGCATCTCAAAATGTGATCTGAACCACAGTGTGTGTGTGCCTGAGAGAGGCATAATTGGATGCATAATTTTATGGAAGTCCTCAGGAGTTGGTGCCTTATTGCTATGAAAAGGCCAATATTTAAAAAGTGAAAACAGACGCCTAAACTATCCAAACTTACCAGTAAGAGGGGGCTAAATTCTGAAGGGCCGAACTGGGGACACCTTGAAAAGAACTGATGGTCAGAGCATAGGTGTTCAATACTTCTTGAAAACCAAACACCTCTGACATGTCAAATTGGACACTTCAAAACTTGAAGCACCCTCACACCACTAATCCATTTTTGAAAATTCAGGCCCCAGCTCTTCCTTGACTTTTTAAATGATTATACAGGGATGTGGGTTCACTGGAGAGAAGAGTGTTGTAAATGCCAATAGACAGTCAAGATTGGAGAATTCCAGTCAATGCAATTTTGTAATTATGTTGCTGTGCTAGGCACAATGGCAGATAGTTGGCACTGTTATTCTGGTTTCTTGATTCCTGTCACAGTCAGACACAGCAAGAGAAATTTGGGACCCTGGTACATCATGTTCGCTGCCTTTCCCCCTTTCCCTTTATTTACACAGATGTTACAGACGTGAGGGTTGCGGGGGCAGGAGTCTGAACTCAGGGCCCTGGTACAATGGTCTCTCCTTGCTCTCCTCTTGTCAGTCCTGGTTAGAATGATACTGTGTTACTGAAATGAAACTAGGCTTCACATTCACTCAGCACATGCTAGAATGACACTAAGAATGTGTCAGCTACAATAGAGGACGTTTAGGTTTCTCTCTGGTGAGATGGCTTCTTTTTAAATGGGAATACAGGAAATTACGGTAGAAGGAACCACAGATCCATCTCCCATCTGGCAAGGGCATCTAGAAATACTTATATATTCCATGTACATAGTAAAAAACCTCCCAAACCCTTCTTTCCGTGATGAGTGTTGCACAGCATGATGTGCACCAGTTTTCCATTCCATCCTATCCACCCCAGTGATGGATGCATTTCAGTGCTTGGTGAAGCGTAAACCAGGCCCGGTCGTGCACATGCTTGCTACTGAAAGTAAGCAAAGAGACTGCTCAAAGCTGTAAAACTGCATTCCCTTGTGTGTGCAGGACTGGGCCCAGGGGGGTTAAAGCACCTCAGGATGGAAGATGCTGTGTAAAGAAATGTAAGCCATTGGGTGAGATTTTCAATAGACCCTAAAGAAGTGAAAGTTAGGTTCCCTGTTCCCATTAAAAATCAACAGGAATTTTCAACATCTCACCCCTCATGCTTACCATTTGGGTATCCCTCCCCTTTCAAAATAATAAATAGTAACAATGTTAATGAACATTTGGCACATCACAGCTGCATTACCACACTTGACTCCCTATTCTTTTTTTCTAATGGAAAAAATCATTCCATTGCCACCAGTAATTCAATTATTGAGTTGGGATTTCTGCAGATTGCTGATGAATATTCTGAGAAAGGAATGCCCTCTTTCTTTGGGGGTGAATGAAAAAAGGAATGTAATTAGTTTGGGGGTTTGCTGCAGGAGTATTTTTAACAAACAGCAGATTCCCCACATCTCAGCCAGACTTTTTGGAAATCTTCATGTGCTGGTTGCCCTTCTTTGAAATATCTCAGGAGTCATCACTCAGCTGCGGAGGTTGCAGAATATGGACCCCTAAGGATGTGTTCTCTAGAACTAGAGTACCTCCATTCTCCTCTAAAGGATGGCTTTCAGATCAGGCAGGGTGGAATAGCCTTAGTGCATGCCTTTCGAGAAAGAATTACATTTTTATGGCAGCCAACCCAGACGTATCCACACTGGATAGGTTTCAAAGGGGTAGCCGTGTTAGTCTATTGCAGAAAAACAACAGAGTCCTTTGGACTCTGTTGTTTTTGTACACTGGATAGGTTCCCAATTAGCAACTATTGAAGCAGATTTCTGAAGATGGTAAAAGTCTCTGTACAATATGTACAACTATATGCTGTTCCCCAGTGTTTGAATCCCAACACCTGTTCTGATTTGCTGTTACAGCCTGACCTGATCCTGTGTCATACATTTCCCTGCATTTAATATCCTCCCATTCTGTAAGTTCCCCATCTACAAAGCGTCTGATGAAGTGGGATTTTTCTCCCACGAAAGATCATGCAATAAATAAATTTGTTAGCCTTTAAAAGTGCCACAGGACTCCTTGTTTGTTTGGCTAATCACAGGTTGTCAACCATAAACCACGAAATCCAGTTGAACTATATCATTCACAATCCAACAAGCCAGCCTCACGACTCTGCCCAGCTGTTCCTTTGGTTTAGGATACAGATTTTGTCTTTGTCCGTTTCCACACACCCAGGACCTGGGTCGAATTCAGGCCAGCAAATCTACTCCATTTCATTCCCAGCTGGCAGGATGCGCCGATCACGTTTGGTCCAGGCGAGGAGCGTCACCTGACTGCAGAGAGACGCTGCTCTGGTTTGCTATGGAGAGACGGGAGCCAGCCAACCAGCTCTCTCGCTGAAATGGGCTTGCCAGCCCGCCAGGGTTATTGTGTGCGGGTTGTTTAGCTGCTTTCGAAACAGTAGCCGGGGAAAGGGGTGGGGGGCTGGCTGGCTCCTGCCTGTAATCTTGAACCGGATCCTTTGGAGCTGCTGGAGGGAGGAGGCAGCCCAGAGCCGGTTGGATTTCTCTCTCTTCCCGCTGAGAGCCAAGCCGGGCCCGGCGGCCGCAGCAGCGGAAGTCGGTCGCTGCTCCCAAAGCACCAGCGATTTCCCTTTCCCAGCCGGCTGCGGGCTGGGCTGGCCTTGGCCTTGCTTTTCCTCTTGCCCCTCTGCTCCCAGCCCAGCTCTGCGGGGGCCATGGCCCGCCTGCGCTCGGCCCTTCTGCAGCCCTCTCCTCGCCGGCTGCAAGCGGCGCTGGGGGGGAACAGAGGCGCAGCGCTGTAGCCGCCCTTCGGCCGAGGATGTCTCCCGAGCGGGGGCCGGCCGCAGCGTGTCTTTCTCGCGTTGAGCAGCTAGAGAGCAGTGCAGGGAATGAAACGGCCGCCGAGCTCCGGTGCGGGAGTCGCAGCCGGGAGCCGAGCTCTCCGTCCCTTCCTGTCTGGAGCCGCGCCGGGCTCTGGTGAAAGGCACTGAGCGAGCGCCTGGACTAGATCCCCCTCGGGTATTCCCCCCTCCCCCAGGCATTCCCCCTGGAGATCGCTCCGCTCGCCCGCCCCTCTCCCATGGCGGAGACTAAAATCATCTACCACATCGACGAGGAGGAGACGCCCTACCTGGTGAAGCTGCCCGTCCCCCCGGAGAAAGTCACGCTGACCGACTTCAAAAATGTCCTCAGCAACCGGCCCGTGCACAGCTACAAGTTCTTCTTCAAGTCCATGGACCAGGACTTCGGGTGCGTCTGGGGGTCTGGATACCCCCCATTTAGCATTAGCTCTCGGGGGGGGGCTGGATACCCCCCATTTAGCATTAGCTCTCGGGGGGGGGGCTGGATACCCCCCATTTAGCATTAGCTCTCGGGGGGGGGGCTGGATACCCCCCATTTAGCATTACCCCCCGGGGGGGGGGGGCTGGATACTCCCCATCTAGCATTTGCTCTTTTGGGGGGCTGGATGTGCCACCCATATTAGCACTCGGGGGCTGGAGACCCCCATTTAGTGTCAGCACTCTGGGGGGTAATTATTTCCCTCCCCCCAGGTGTCAGCTGCGAGGGTCTTTAAACCCGGCACCGCGCGGGGCACCTGCCACTGGTCCGGCTGCGCTGGAAACTTTCGGCCCCCTCCTGCGGGGCGGGGGCCGGAGCGTTTGTCTGACGGGGTTGAGCCCCCGGGGGGTGGAGAGCCGGGAGCAGCTCCCACAACGGGCGCAGGGCTGGGAAGTGGCGGCGGGGCGGAGCCGGGCTGCGCCAGTTTACTCGGTGTGAGGGACGGAGAGGGCGCGGGCGCTGTTGCCCGGCCGGGGAGCAGCGGGGCCTGTGCGCACCCCCGGCAGGGCGGAGGCAGGGCTAGGTAGCCGGGCTGCCCCCGCGGGAAGGGCGGTTCCGGGGGGCAGGATCCTGGCGTCGCGGCGCTGGTTTTGCGCTAGGCCCGGACAGCCGGTGGAGCCGCCGCTTGCGGGGCCCGGGGAGGCAGCTACTAACATGGCGGCCCGGGCCGGGGAAGCTCCGTTCAGTCCAGCTCGGGGATAGATGCCCCCGCCCCTGCTCCCTGCCCATGAGGGGGGTGTCACGAGGCAGACTCCCCCTTCCTGCCTCCCTCCCACCAGTGGTCCCCTGCCCTGCCCTGCCCTGTGCTGCTCCCGGGGTGTGTGGCATGGGGCAGATTCCCCTTCCCTGGCCCTGATATGCCCTGCCCAGCATAGGGGTGGAGTAAATTTCCCTTTCCTGCTGCCCCAAGTGCCCTGCCCAGTGCCCAGGGGTGGGGGTAGATTCTCCTTTCCTGCCCCCAGACACTCTCCCAAGGGCCAAGCACAAGACGCTTCCTTCTTCCCCGTGACCATGCCCGGAATGGCATCTCCCAACCACAGTGGTGGGATGTGGGGGCGTTTCCATCCCCTGATGCCTGGGGGCAATGGAAGTTCCTTATCCAGTTACCCAAATGTGAACCAAAGGGAGACAGGCTCATAGCCCTTTCCCTGGGCGGGCATCTGCCTCTGGCAGACAAGGCCAAAGGCCTTTTTCTTCCTCCAGGTGGCTACTCCTTGCAAACCAGGCTGCCTCCCAGATATCCCTACATGGGGAAATGGTGGAAATTCCATTCCTGAATACCCAGGCACCACATCCCAAGAAAAAGAGGCAAATACTGGCACAGCTAGCCACAGGGAGTTGGGTAACTGATTGGTTTCCATGTGAGCAGCCCCTCCTTTGCTCTGTACTTGCTGAGCCCCTGCTCCTCTTCCCTATCCTATCCTATCTCTCCAAAGAAATGACACATCTGGCCAGGATAGTCTTCAGGGCACAATAGTGAGCTAGTGTAAAGGATATGACCAAGACTTGTACTAATGGGCATATTCAAATGGCTTTCCTCACCTTCACATGCAAAATGCACTTTTACAAGTGAAGAAGCACCTTTGTGTGCCCATGTCGGGTAGCTGTTTGCTCATGGAAGTGATTGTTTATTCACAACTGATAGTTTGTGCAACCCATAAATGCAAGTGAAGACAAGGGGTCAGATTTTCAGAAGTCCAGCATCCACAATTAAGGCTGGGTTTCCAATGAAAGCTATTGTGTGTGGAACACGCTTCTGGCCCAACATTCCTAGCTGCTGGTGTTCCCTCACAAATGAGGTTTTGTGCACTTGAATTTGTTTGCATTCTTATTTGAAAAGAAAAACAAATGAAAGTCCAATGGCCTTTGATTGTCGTAAATCAGCTTTTAAAAATGTAAATCCCTCTGTGATACATAACTTCTCTTGGGTATTGGAGGATTGTATATGCATCCATCAGTGGCAAGACATCTCTGTATTTTTAGATTGCTTGTGAAAAGAGGATAGATGAAACACTTGTAGGAAAGTAACATGATCTATAGTCTAGTATCACTATCATAAGCCTATGAATTCAGTGTCAAGTATCTAAGAGGACACTGTTGGTAATATTTATACCTTTATTGTTTCTTGAAAGCTTGAACACTGAAGTCTTTAATTACCCAGTTGTTTATCCATCCACACTAGAACACATTTTTTTGTTGAAGGGTATTTCTTGAGGGGTGAGTTGTGTATATTGTTTTGTAGCTGACCTACTTATGCATTGATTTGTTTATCTAGGAAAAAATACATAAAGAATTAATTTCAAAACAAACACTTGGGGGCACAGGGAGAAATGTCCCAGATGTTAGATCAGCCAGTTTGGGCCTACCCAAGTACTTCCTTTTTAATAGCACAGTTGAATATAAATTTAAAATACATTTGTTCAACTTGATGTATATAAAATTTGCCTATCCTTTAAATGTACATTTTCTACCTGGACCCTTAAATGAAGGGTGCTGCAATACTGTGGGGTAGCCTTGAAATCCCAGCTCTTAGGATGTGTGATCCAATCCCAATTAAACCAGCCTAGATGCTTGATAGTAGATAATGAGAATATCCTGTGCAGGATTCTTGTTTATCACAACTCCCTTACTGACTTTTTTTCATCTTTATCCACTCTGCTTGCCTGCTCATGAAAATGAAGATGCAAATGTACAAATGGATCTTAGATCTTACATTAGTGTCTTGAGTTTTAAAAAAAAACAACCCAAAACCAACCTCCAATATACAGTTCAACTGATGCTTAGTAAAAGTGGCTGTGAAAGGGAGAATAGCTGCAGTTAAGTTATCAGTGCTGCCTATGAAGTGTAGAATCGCTGCTTGGGGAACCTTGCATGGCAGAGTGGCAAATATGAAGGTGTTTCTTTGGAACCATTGTCTTAGAGAGTGTCGTAATAACCTTCTAATATAGAACTGGAAAGATTCTGCTCCTCCACGTAGAATGGGATTCTCTAGCTTAAATGATAGTGATAATGTGCCTAGCAAATTCAAAGCTAAAGGTCACACTTGGTCTCTACCTGCAGCTGCCTTGTGTATGTAGCACACAGTATACAATGTAATTCCATGGCTGCTCACAGATGGGACATGGTACCCTACCTTTTGAAGTCTCTAAATAATATGCCTAAATGAGGGGGAAATGGTAGTTCCAAGGTTTCTGCTATATTCTGCTACTGGAACCAGCAGCAAAAGAAAAGCTAGACTGAGTATCTGACATTTTTCTAATGGGGAAGCTCTCCAAACAATACGGATTTTTAAAACATAATTTGCTGTATTCTCTCCCTGAAATTAAATAAAAACTGTTTGATTTTTGTGAGGGCCACAAAACAAAATGGTAAATAAAATGGATTTCTGCATGTATTGGCTCGGTAACAGCAGTCAACTGGTAAAGGGCTTATTTCTAAAGTACAGAGCATCCACAACTCCTATTGACTTCCACGGGAGTTGTGCATGCTCGACATCTGTGTGTTTTTTGTTTTTGTTTTTTTTTCTTTAAAGCTGTACTGGTGCTGATGCCTGAATGTTTTGGTGCAGGATGGGTCTCTCCTAAAAGTTGAAGTTATTATTTAAAGGTAAATTTCAAAGTTTTTGTGCTCAAGCCCCTGAAGTAAGATACATACAGAGACCAAGGATTGATGTCATATCTGACAGCAAGATTATCATTTGAGTCTGTGTATACATTTAAATGCATATACTTACATTCAGGACAGATTTACACCTTATGTGGCCCTGTACACAGCATCTTCAGTGCCTCTAGCTGACCTTTGTGTCTTGCTCATGTGGTGGAGTTAGGGAGAGAGGGGCTTGCCAGGCCAGCTCTGTGCAGGGTGGGGAGGGGCTGGGGCAACCGGCTTGGCCAGCTCTGGGCAGATGGGAGTGTGCTAACCCTGGGCTTTGGAAAGCTAAGTTCTGGCCTGACTGGGCGTGGGGCCTCAGGGGGAAGAGGAGGAGCAGGGGGCATGGCCAGAGTTCTGGTGCTTGTGCATGGCCCCCCAAATTGCCCAGTGCTCCTGGGCACGGTCCTCACTGACCTGTGTAGTAATCTGCCACTGTTTAGGCATCCCTAGAATGGCAGCATCCCAGACATGTGCCTAATTGGAATTCTGACTCTGCTTACATTTCCTAAACTTCAGCTCCTGATTAATTTTTATAGCCAAGTTGCAAACCAACCTAAAATCAAATTGTTAATACAAGAGTTGATACAACATTAAACAGTGCTAAGAATGTCACAATTGCTGTTCTTTTTCCTTTTGTGACAATTGGATTTCCACAGTTCTAGGGTAGTGTAGACTGCAAGTGAGGCCCTTTTCTTCCCTTTCACCTCCCTTCTTTCTGTAAAATGTCAGCTTCTTATAGCAGGGCTTGTTTATCCAACTGCCATGATGAACCACTGATGGCTTTTCTGCATTCAGTTTTATTGTGCGATCGATGACTGACGGTCATTATGGTGCCCCTGTGTGTGTTGGGAGGATGGGGGAGGGGTTGGGTGTGTGTGTGTGTGTGTGTGTGTGTGTGTGTGTGTGTGTGGTTTTTAAAGCAAATAGTTATCTTATTTCAGGATCTAGTTCAAAACTGACTACTTGGCAACACCACTCCATGGATTTGCTCCATCCTATCCTGTAGAACTTTTCTGAACCAAATTTAGAGGCGATATGTGCCTTAGATTCCCTTATACTTGAGTCCATTTCAGGTATGATGGATAGCATGGATGTACGCTCTATGTTGATGGACGGGGCTCAATCTAAAGCTGCGATATTGCAAACAGTGATGAGACAACTATATGCATGTGCGTAGTCCCCTTCACTTCAATGGGACTGCTCATATGTAAGATCTTGGCCAAGGTCAGTAAATCTTAGGTGTCACGTGACTTATTTGTTGAAAGCTTTGGAAGGTGTAAATTACATCATTTCAGTTTCTCATATGAATTTGTTCCTGGCCCCAATCCATTAGCTCCAGCCTCCTCTGTATCTCACTCCTCAGCAGAGTTGGTGCAAGTGCCTTTTGTTTAGGGTTACCAGACATCCAGCAAAAGGAGGACATGTCCTCCTTTTTACCTTCACGTCCTCCAGGCATTTTAGAAATGCGTGATTTTCTCTGGCTTTTTACTTATGATTAAAATTTCAGTTTTTTATATGATGCTACCGTATATGCTCGCATATAAGCTGAGAATTTTAGGGTCCAAAATATGCCTGAAAAGCTGGGTTTGGCTAATCCGCGGATCACAGCTGAAACCGGGGCAGAACGCTGCGTTCCAGTGCGTTCCGTCCAGGGGCCCAGCAAAGCGGCAGACTCGGGTGGAACATTTGTTCCATCCTGTCCTGCTGTGGCCAGGCTGGGGAGCTTCAAACCTCCTGCTCTGAGCATGCTCAAACAGAGTGTGCTCAGGGTGGAAGGGGCCTGGCCCAGGAGTGGCTCTGCTGGCCACCGCTGCAGCTCTGGAGCTCCAGTCAGGTAAAAAGGGCTGGGAAGGGGCCACAGGTGGGGGTGCAGAGGAGCAGGGAAGGGGCTGGGGGGGGGCCAGAGGGGCGGGAGGGGGCTGTGGGGGAAGGGGCTACAGGTGCAGAGGATCGGGGAAGGGGCCGCGGCGGCAGGCAGAGGAGCAGGGAAGGGGCGGCAGGGGCTGGCAGATATTAATACTACATTTTTTCCATGTCCTGCTTTTCGTACTTCCCTGTCCTCCTTTCCATGCTTTGGTATCCGGTAACCCTACTTCTATGTAGCTTCTGTTGTCTGGAACCGCCTTCTCTGTTCCTCTGCCTTTTCTGCCCCCCTCTCTTTTCCTTCCCATCCCTCCATTCCCTCTTTCAAATCTCCCATGAAAAGAAGTTAGTTTCTCCTTTCCTGTGTATTTCTGTTTCTCTTTCCCCTGCTGTGACCACTCTGCTCCACTCTCTAACTGGTTTACTTTGTGAAGCGCTTCCGGATCCAGTCTGAATGACTAAAGAATAAAGCTGTGGTGTGTTATAGATGTATTAGAGCAGGAAGCTATTGGCTCAGTAAGGCAAGAGTCTGCTTCTGTTTGGGGTGAGTGTCTCTCACAAGTCAATATGTGATCAATCAACCTTGTCTACTTGTCCTACTCAACTTTTATTGCTTCCTTTATAAACACAATTACAGATGAAAAGCAGAGGGAATTAGAGAACCCATTTGCATTTTGGCTGTCAGGACAAAGTTTTAACAATAAATGTG
Organism: Pelusios castaneus; assembly: GCA_007922175.1. NCBI lineage: Eukaryota > Metazoa > Chordata > Testudines > Pelomedusidae > Pelusios > Pelusios castaneus. Next base: position 3,107,473 of record ML686140.1, on the reverse strand, counting down.
GGTTTGTGTTTTCATAGTCTTATATTTTAAAGGGTGCATTTTTTTTCTATAGCAAATAGGGAACTATATGTACAACTTCCACTAACAATCACAAGAATTGTATTTCAAATTTCCTTTGAACATCCCTGAAAATGTCCCCCCGAGAATTATTTTCTCTATTCTATAAGAGGTACTTAGATTAAACAACAGTAACACTTCAGTTTTCAGTGCAGAGTTCTCTCCCTTTAGACTTCTGTTCTTGGCGTTGCTGCCCAATGGCTGTGCAGGGCTATAATTTGGCAAGTTGACTGTTGCTTGGCAGGCCAGTTTATAAATCCCAATATGGAGTGAAAAGTAGTTTTTATGTTAGGAAGGCAAATGTTTTTGTGCAGAAGTGGAGCCTTCTTGAGAAGCCAATGATCAGGAACTGACTCTGCAGTATTGCACATATTGTTGTAATTACAGCACAGCTTTTCCTGGATCCTAGAATAATGTAATAAATAACTGTATTAAAAAATAATGTATGCAATAAATTGTTTCCAGGCAGGAATGACCAGGGTTATTTAGGACAGAGAGAAGAGGAGTTAGAACTGGAGCACAACTGTACCTGGCTGTGCAGTAAATATAGAGACTTGTCTATTTCATGTACATATGCTGAGTGTTTGGCCAGCTTTCAGCAGGCTTGTGAGAAAGAATGGCAGAGGAGCTTCTAGGGACTTTTTTGATTTCTAGTGATTGGCTTAATTCACTAATCTGTTATGCACAAAGTACTTAATGTTACAGCCTGAGCCAGCTATGGTAGGGTAAACCTTAGTAATGCATAGATACAGTACAGAACAATTTAACATCACTGGGAGTCTGCTTATATCATAATAATAAATGCTGCCCAACTCCATCCTCCATGCATGATGACCTCTGCATCCACCGGTGGGATCATGGATTTTTCTATACTTATACAGTACTTTTCTGCTTCCTTTACATCTAGAGCTCTCTGTAATATATGAGTGCAAATATTTCCTTATAGCTGCAAGACATCTCATAGTTTGGTCTAATGTAGGAAGTGATCCTGCAAATAGTTGAGAACTTCCACACCCTCTTGAAGTCAGTGGGTGGTGAGGTTGCTCAGGACACTGCAGGGTCAGGTTATAGGAGATGATGTGTCCACCAAAAATGAGTCTCTGAAAAGTTGCTCCTCTCGCCGTGTGTGTGTTCGTTGAAGAACAGTGTCACCAGGTTTGGCTGTTTTATAGTAACTGATTTTTTTGCCTCTCCTCTGAGGTGACAATAGGACATTTCCTATCTATTGGAATAGTGTTGACTGTGAGGTTGCATCCATCCTTGGTCTAATGCAACTTCAGAGATTTATTTTTGTAATTATTGATTTGCATAAACACACTTAGTTGTTTTTTTTTAAAGAATTTTTAATGTGGTCAAATGGAACCACCCTCTTTTGTGACCCAGGCTGTGTTCATGAGAACTCTGATGGCCACACAAACCTTACAGCTCAGGATCCAGCTAAGTCACACAGAATGTCTGTAATATATGTGCTCTCATAATAAGATTTCCAGCTGGGGGTGTGTGTGTGTGTGTGTGTGTGTGTGTGTGTGTGTGTGTGTGTGTG
>ML686140.1:3087180-3105863 GCA_007922175.1 Pelusios castaneus | reverse complement strand
TGTGTGTGTGTGTGTGTGTGTGTGTGTGTGTGTGTGTGTGTGTGTGTAAAATATTTTTAAAAAAAAATGCTCTGGAAAAAACCTAGTGATTTATTGCATGGCAGAACACTGTCCAACAATATGCGGTTTAGAGCTGGGAACTGTGAAAGCAATAAACTCACAAGATAAAGCAATTAATTACAGGACTGCTTGTAACATTATCATCCTAAGATAAATGTACAGTAACATATGTTGGGATTTTATTATATCTGTCCCATTCCTAGCTAGCACAGGACACAGCAAGTCAGGATTGTTGCTGGCAACAGAGATATAGAGGAAGAACTATTCAATCTCTAGTGTGTAACCTAGGCCAAGTCCCAAGGTTCATATTGACAGATATGCCCCGTGCTCCAATGTGTCTGTGTGGTTGTTGTTCATTTCCCAGCTGTTCCAACCAATATGTCAGTAGGGTTACAACAGCTGATTGTTTTTCTGTCCTCAAATGGTAGTACTGGGGCATGAACATTTTCTGTCAAGGGCCTGCTGTTCTGGAATCCTTTCTTCCAATATATCTAAACCAGAATATGTTTTGCCATTCTTCTGGGTGGGATTCAAGACCTGAAGAATCAAGAAGTGATGTTCTATTTATTGTATGTTCTTGGGGAGGATGTGGGGAGAGGATTGATTTCTGCATCCCCTTTAGTATCTATGTATTGAAAGATGTTGCCTTCAGTTTTGTGTGATCTTTCTGATTCAGGAGACTGTACCAGTGAGGAGTTGTGGTTTTCTGTGTATTGCACCTTTTAAAGAGGAGGAGTCTCGCTGGTTGTTTTCTGGGGCGGGGATGTGCAGAATGAGGTAACTTAAGGGGAAGGATCTTCCAGCATGAGGAAATTCTTTCTGCGTTCTCTCATGTGGAGACTTTATATAGGGTGTCACTTTGCTTTCCCTGATTCTAACATTAAGTCCTCTAGTCTGAGCAAGGTATTTACAGTAGAACCTCAGAGTTATGAACACCTCAGGAATGGGGGGTTATTTGTAACTCTGAAAAAAAATTATGGTTCTTTCAAAAGTTGACAACTGAACACTGACTCAATACAATTTTAAAACACTACTATGCAGAAGAAAAATGCTGCTTTCCCTTTATTATTTTTTAGTAGTTTTATGTTTAACACAGTACTATACTATATTCCCTATATCTTTTCCCCCCCGTGGTTGTGTAATTGTATACTTCTGGTCCCAAATGAAGGGTATGGTTGACTGGTCACTTTGTATCACTGGTATTCGTAACTCTGAGGTTCTACTGTATATGGACATCCATAACAATTTCATTAGGTGCTAAAAGCCTTCTGAGCATGAAGGCTCTTAGAAATACATTTCTAGTCCCTGATTCTTCTTTTTAAAAAAAAACCGAGGAGATAAAACCTTAAAATTGGTCCTGTCTCCCTAGAAATGGAATAAGTGCCATTTAAAAAAGACAGACAAACCAACCTAGAACAAAAGTTCCCACATATTGTAGTTAAAAACTTATGGCATTTTTTCCATTCTAATCACAGAGAATTCTGTGTATACCACAGCATCAGTAAACATTAGCATTGATTGGTAAACCTCTGAGAACAAGAAACTCTCTGAACAAAAAAACAGAATCAAAAGATGTGTTTAAAAAAGGTGGTGTCTTTCTTAAATACTATAGGGCAAAAATGGCAGTTCAACAACACTTGCTGTCTGTGCTGCAAAAGAAGCATTTAACAAACATCAATATTTTGGCAAATTGTACAAGTTGTAAGGGACTGGGATGGCCTGCTCCCCCCTAGGGATGGCCCTGACTACAAGTTTAGGTCTCAATCTTCCAGTTTGTTTGGGTTTTTTTGGCCAGGAACAGACTGTTGCACCTATGCAGAGCCCTACTTGCTTCAGGCACAAGAAGTTTCAGGCTTGGGGCCTTAAATGGTAAGACTGTCATTAACAAAGCTGAATGCAAAGAGTTACAAAATCATCTCACGAAACTGGGTGACAAGGCAAGAAAATGGTAGGTGAACATCAATGTTGATAAATACAAAGTAATGCACACTGGCATAATCACAACTATATGTATAAAATGACAGGGTTTAAATTAGCTGTCACCAATCAGGAAAGACCTTGGAGTCATTTTGGATAGTTCTCTGAAAACATCTGCTCAACATGAAGTGGCAGTCAAAAAAGCTAACCATGTCAGGAACCATTAGGGAAGGGATAGATAAGACCAAAAAAAAGCAGCATGTCACTAGATAAATCCATGGTACGCCCACATCTTGAATAACGTGCAGTTTTGTTTGCTCCATCTCAAAAGGTATATTAGAATTGGAAAAGGTACAGAGAAAAGGAACAAAAATGATTCAGGGTATGGACCACTCAGTAAATTGCCCTGTTCTGTTCACGCCCCCTGAAGCATCTGGCCAATCAGAAGACAGGATACTGGGGTAGGTGGATCATTGGTCTTACCAAGAATGGCCATTCTTATGTTTAATTTATTGCTGATCTCTTCTACAAATTAGGGAACGTCTGTGTGGGTGTGGCTGTGTGTTGGGGTGTGGTGGTGGTTTTATTTATTTATTTATTTTTTTTATAAATGCCTAATAATAAAACACATTCTTGTGCAAATATCTTTTTCAGGTGATACCTGTGTTTGAACAGGTGGTGCAACAAATTAATTCCCTTTAAAGATTTCCTCTCCCCCCCTGGTTCTTTTTGGCTTTGTCTGCCTGTATCTGTTTGCTCTGACTATTATGTAACTGGTCCTTTTGGCTTTCAGACATCAAAGTTGTCTTTAAGGTCATGAAGAGCAGCTCTTTGAGCCTGATGTAAACAAACATGGCTGCTCAAGGAGACCAATGCATGGCCTATTATAAGGTTTTATAGCCCTTCTCTGTTGTTGCTCACTTAACTAGCATTAAAGGGAGAGCCCAGAGTTTGTAGAGCAGCAACATAAGGCCTGATTTAAAACCCAGTACAATCCATTGGTTTGTCCATTGATTTCAGTGGGCTCTGAATCTGTTCCTTAGCTGTTGAGTTCTTTTCTGAATTTGCAGTTTGCTGTGGATATGAAGGAAAACAGATGTTTTCAAGTCAAGGATGCCAGTACTTCAATGAGTGGCTACCACAAAAAAGGTAAAAGAGGTGACCAGCCTCATGAGAAGAGGCAAATAGCAAAAGTAGGGAAATCTTCCAAAGCTTCCCTTTGATTTTGGCACTGGGATTTTAACTAGTATTGCACTCGAGGGCAGCTAATAAGACCTCTGTGATTTAGGACAGTGTCTTGACAGCAGAGGTTCTCAGTCTTTATGGACCATGCTACAGGTCAGCCAGATGTGGGTCTTGACTTGTTCCATATAGCAGCCAACTGCTCCCATTCTCCTGCATCCACTCCAGCCTGAAAGGGATTTGTCTGCTCCAGGCTCTTGTGCACAAAATTTACAGCTGTCCCAATCCACGTGAGTTGGAGAACCTCAACACTGAGGGCCACATTCTGTTCTTAGTCAAATCAGCATCACTTAGAGCACAGTTTGGGCCTGAATGTCCGGGTTAGGCAGCAGAGAGGTTCATCCTTAAGGCAGGCAGGCAGTGGAACCAAGGATAAAAGTTGTACAAGCCTGGAGTACTGTTGCCTGGTACAAGAGAACAGATGGATTCATGCATGATTAAAGCACTGACCTGGGACTTGAGCTCTAGAGTCAATGCTCATTCTGCCACTGACTTCCTGTGTGACCTTAGGCAACTCACTTAGGTCCCCGTTCAGCAAGGCATTTAAACACACATCTGTGCATAAAATTAGGCAGGCGTGTAAGTGCTTTGCTGCACTGCTAGGTACTTGCTGTGCTTGGAGCCCTGTTTGCTAGTTTTAAAACAAGGGCAGTTGTAGTTCCTTTCTCCAGCTTTGGCTGGCTCATCTTTTTAGATGTGGAGCTTACTGAGGCCAGGAATGGGTTTTTTTTTTTTTTTTTTGCACAGAACCTACATAGTGGGGGCCTTAATTTTGGTTAGGCACTGTTAGTACTATCATGCTGCAAATGATACATCATATAGATACGTGCACCAGTCCCTGATTCACAGGACCCAAAGCCCATCCTATTGTATACCACTAGCTTAATTACATGTTTTGCCAAATTCAAAGCTGCTTGTTTATTGTACAAGTCGCATTTTATTTTAAAGGTTTGGCTGTAGTGTAATCTACCGGTAAGTACTCAAAAAAGCCATTTTTGTAGTGGGAGTAATACGGATCCCAAAGACAGCCCTGCACCGAGGGTGGAGTGTTATTTTTCTTAAAAACTAGAGCTATTGAAACATGCCAAAAGGATACAGTAGGTTTGGCCTGCTTCCTGTGGCCAGTGATCTGCAGAGAGACAAGCTAGAAAAACAACTTCAGTGCTATTCCTAGCATTACACCTCCCCCATGACGTATGTGGAGTCTATCGTCCTTTGTGCAGGTAGCCTTCCTGCAGCTCAGAGCTTTGATTTAAAGACAGCCATTAAAGTCGGTCAGCATATCTAGGGGTGAGGTTCAGCAACACATCTGAAACTGTACCTTTAATGAACACGTTTGTGAAGGGAGTTGAATTAAATAGGATTATTAAAGATTGATTTGTTGAAAGACTATCGTCCTTCTAGTCTGCCAGAGAGAGTGAGTGCGTGCGTGCATGAAGCAGATTCACCAGGAGGGGATCCGTCTCTAAATTTTCAAAATCAACCATGAATAGCAAGGGAGCGGATTAAAGTTTGGATTAAGGAATTCATTTACATACAGTTGTAAAACCTGTCAAGATTGCTGTGGTATATTGGAGAGTAATACACCTTGGACTCTGCTTGCCTTTGGGCACGTCACTGGGGGTTTTGAGAATAGTCTTGTTCCTCCTTTTCTTTGGGATTTTTCTTTTAAATGCAGCCAATAATTGGCACCATGACTTTTGTACATCTTTTGCCAGTGATCATTCTGCTTACTAGCATTGCAGAGTCTCAGATCTGGAAGGTTTTAGGGGACCAAGAAATTGCATAATTTCTTCTCTCTCTCTCTCTCTTTGAGGGGGGGGATGTTTCTATGTGGCTGGGTTAACACACAATTTGCTGGCTTAAAAATCTTGGGAAATCTCTCAATGGCATGAAAGTGTTGACAGGGTAGAATCTTTTTTTGCAACTGCTGTGCTACCACTGTCACATATGGAAATTGGTGAGATGGTATAGCTGTAATAGCTGGTATGGAATTTGTCAGCTTAAATTGATTTTATTTAATTAATTAATTTATTTGTCATTTGTTCTACATGCTATTAGCTGCCAGAATGCTCTCCTCGTTCTTCCAATCTGTATCTTCCTTTGAATCTTGCTGCCTGCTTCAATTCAGCTGCCTCTATTGGTGAAATTTTTTCCTCCACCTCCTACATTTTCTACAGGAGTTGGAATTTCTGAGTGTTTATCCCATTGTAGCAGACTGCACCCAATGATGATCAGTTCCAAATGGTAGGGGGCTAACGAGCAATATTGAATGTATAGATACAGAAGGCAGAAGGGCACATATTGCAGTGTATCCCCATAATGTCTCAAATCTCCTATTGCATATTACTTGATCACCTGTATGATGAAAACTGAGTTTCTGTAGGAAACCTGTTGAACAGCAGAATATGTTGCTGGTCTCTATAAGAAATATTATCTCCATAAAACTTAAAATTGAATGTCCGCTTGCTCCCATGCCAAAGGGATCGTTTGTGTCTTGTAGAAATGCTCTTGCTTATAAATACAAGTCACTAAGCCCAGCCTGTTTTACTGAGTTTTCTTTAAAACAGCATCTTGAAAGGATCACTGTGTATTTATTGATTATCTTTAGAGAAATATGGGACAGCCATGTAGACTATTTCACAACACTATATGATGCATCTGGTCAAATACTTTGTGGGGGAAAGTGAATATCAGCATTGATACATACTGATAAATCACAGAACTTAAAATCTTCTTGAGTAGGAAGTCCACTTGTCGGGAAAACTAACCCAACTATTCTTGTTCCATAACTATTTTTCAGATGCTAACTGACCATACGTGATCTCCCCCAGAATGGTGCAGTGTTGGTGCCAGCTGGGTGTCCTGCTTTGAATTGTTTAACTAGAGCAGTTACAGTTCATCAAGGAATGCCTTTCTGGCTTCTAAGGAAGCTTAGTGGATGCTGAATTGCCCACCTAGCTGGCTCTGAAAGAAACTTAGAATTGATTGTGTGGTGTTTTCTTTCCCAATCCCACTTCATCGAGAGCCTCTTGCTGTCCTTCAAAAATACCTCTACAACAGGTAGGCAACCCCCAGCATGCGTGTCAACAGTGGCACACGAGCCCATGTGGAGCGGCACTCGGCATCCTCTGTGGCGCCACAGAAATCGCCACTCCTGCCACCAACAGACGCTCCAAGTGGCTTCTTTGGGGGCGGCTGCAGTGCGGAGGTCCCTGCCACGTCCATGCCCAGGCATACCGTGTAAAGAAGCCACCCAGAGCGGCTCCTCTCTGTGGTGTGCTGCCGCCAAAAGGAGTCACTCCACACAGCTTCTTTCCATGGCGTGCTTGGGGCTAGGGGTCCCCAGGAACGCTGCCGAGAGGAGCCGCTCCAGCTTCTTTCCACAACAGGGCCTTCGGCACCAGCTGAGGGTCGAGGAGGAGGGGCTGGCACAGGGATTGGCAAAGGTTGCTGCCCCCTGCTCTACAACATAGTCTTCAAGTTCTTCCCCACTCATCTTTGCCATGAGCTTCATTCCCTTTCCTTTTTGTCTCCGTGTGACTCTTGCTTTAAGTGACTATCATTTTCAAATCGTGCCGAATTCTGTTGTTCTCTTTTCTAAAATATCTGCCTCATTCTTAATCACGATGGAGGAATGATGGTCCTTCTGCCAGTAGAAACAAGGCATCCGTCACTTGCCTTGGAGATATTAGACTTCCAGTAACCTGTCCTATATCCTGCTCTCCTCCTCACTGCTATCTTGAATGCCTTATAATGATTCGTAGGAATTCCTGATTAGCAATTGGAATTTCTCCCTCAGGGCCCAGATTGTTAATTTGCATACATTAAATAGTGAGTCTATCTTCTTTATTGCCATCTTGCTCATCTTTACCATGGGCAGAGTAAACGTGCACAGTGATTACTTGCAATTGTGGCTGTGGTATGAGACTGGAATGACACTCCAGTGTGATCACCTGCCTTTGAACTGAAGCGAGCTGAGGTTTTTATTCTATTGTCTTCTGCGTTCCAGTTGCTCTAGGTATAAATTTAGCTTTTAAAGGTGACAAGCCTTATTGGATTAGTTTCTATAAGATGTCCTCTCAACACTGAGGGGGATTCCCCCAAGTAAATGAGTCAATGGCACAGTCTGAGCTAAGGCAAAAAGGAGTGGCTCCATGCTAGTTAGCTTATATAATGTGCCACTACATGGGCTGGGAGCTTATTCACTCCTGGGGCTCCCCACCTACCTTATCTCCACTTAATTGTACAGCCTGAAAATCTAACCCAAATCTGCCTGTTCCTGGGTGGTTCTTGTTTAACTTTCCATTAAAACTCTCAAGACCAATTTAAACAAATCTCTACATCAGATACTCTGATTTCTCCTGATATACCAATACCCACTGCCTTCTCTGACATCTCTGCATATGGAGAGAGCAGAATTTGGAAATGAACTTCTGTCAAATAGATCTGAGAACAGCCCATTGCCTTGTTCTAAATGCAGAACATCAGCAGGCTGCTGAGAAACCTCCAGGAAGAGGGTTTGATGGGAGAAGAGGTTGTGGAGTACTACTGTATCACAGTGAGGTGTGAGCACTGTTTATTATGAATGCAGCCATAAAAAGTGCCTAGTAGAACTTGTTTTGTAGGGGTGGTGCAGGAAAAACTATGCTGACGAACACTGCAGGGAACAGTGTTGAGGGGTGAAAGGATAAGGAGAGGCAAGAAAAAACAGAGTTTGCTGTCCCTTCTAGAATATGTAACATCTAATGGACCAGGATCCAGATCTGCTTAATATAAAAGGAGCTGCTTACGTGATTAAAGCAGGCATTTTTTTAGTCCATACAGGACTGACATTGATTTTCACTGTTTTAAATCTTCTTTTGAGCTGCTGTCCTTTGTAGTTTTTCTCCATAAGAAAAACTACAGCATGGATCAAAAACCCCTTATGGGTTCGAATTCTGATGCAAAGTAACTAACAGATCAAGATGTGTATTTAGGCACCCTATAACACACAATGTATGTCAATAACCTGCATCAGCCACATATTCCTTGTGAACATACGTGGGGACTATTTAGTATGAGTATTGATGCAACAGAACACCAAGGCCTCAGGGAGAGTGTGCGAGACAAGTTGTATCAGTTGGTGTTTGTGAGTTTTCTTAAGTGTATATTATAATAACATACTATAATAACTTTCTAAGCTCCTGTCATCCGTGCCAAGTGCTGAGTAAGGACTCCAGTCTCTGCTTATTGACTCCTTAGCCCCAGATTTTTGGCACAAGAAGGGACTATCTAATTTGCAGACCCACAACACATAAGTGTTATGTTTTGCATCTGTATTCTCCAGTGGGATTCCCACTAAATTCAGTGGGAACCAAGTGCTTTGGACGCGGAGATATGTGACCCTGCAATAGTAATCGTTTAAGGAGTCAGGAGTTACTGTACTCAACTGTTGATGGGGGGAATTGAGCGCTAGTCTGTTCACTAATGAATGTGCTAGATAAAATTATTTTTTGTTTCATGGCTTCAAGATGCTTTGCACCCACCTGGCTGTGCTAGCCATTAGAAATGTGAAATACCCAAGGATGAATGGAGAGACAGCAGTAGGGTGTTGCTGTGACTGTATTTTAAAGGCTCACAGCAAACAATTACAACCCATCGTTCCTGGTTTTCTTCCCCCTCTTTTCTAACTCACTGAAATGCCATATTTATATTAAATCTACACTACAGGCTGTTTCTCTGACAGTTTGGAGAAGATTAAAAAACTCTTCCTTATGTTTGGTGCAGATCTTGCGGAAAGTATTTGAAAACTGGCAACTTTGGCAACATTTTAATTGGGGGTGGGTAGGTTGAGTTCTCCTCCTGTCAGTATAAAACAGGCACAAATTTGGAGCTGGTCAAAAAAGGATGTCATTTTTAAGACCAAACACTTCTGTGCGATGTAGGCAATGAGCCCATCTGTAAATATCTGATTTGTCCCATTTGAAACAACTAGCAATTTTTAAAATAAAGAGAAGTTGGGAGTGAGGGTTGATGGAGGGCAAGCAGATCTAGATGTTGGCACTGTCTCTAGCTCCCTTTATAGCCTTTGGGTATGTCCAGGCCCATTCTTTCAAAAGAGGCCTTGGGTAGCTCCATTTGTGTCCAATGTCAGATACCTAGGGCCTGATTTTTGTCAGAGGTGTTACGTGCCACCAGCTTCTACTGACCTCCAGTTGTGTTGTGGGTATTAGCTGCACCTGACTATCAGTCCCCGAATGCCTTGAGCTTGGCACCCAAAATGACAGTATGCTTTCAGAGAAAATGTACTGTTTACACTATCTATTTGCTTTTTAAGTATATGGGCGGGCGGCTCCCAAGATATTCCTGCTTAGGGCTCCCAATGGGCTAGCACCAGCCCCCCCAAAATTTGCAGTTTAACAGGATGGACTGAGCAGCCAGGATGGGCTGGGAAGCCCCAAAAAGGAATATTGATTATTGAAACTCCTTTCACTGTCTCTTAACTTACGCTGTGTTATGTTTTTGTCTTCACTTGGCTTTGATGGTGACTCAGGGCTGATGGCTTTATTTTTTTGCTCCTAGTCACTTTCAGTCCCAGCAAAATGTTTTGTGTTTTCCAGTGTGCTCTATGTGGGGCTAACTCCCACTGACTTCAGTGATAAAGGCTTCTGCCAGTCTCACCCTTAGTGATCAGAACTTAACTGTGGGGAATATATAAACCTGAAAGAGTTTTCACTGAAATCTTAACCATTAATTGAAAATGTTTTTGTTCCTATTATACTCTAAGACAAGAGCCTTACTGGAAACACCCCCGCTTCTTTCCCTCGCCCCCAGAGAATCACAAATTCCTTCTGAAAATCCAGACCCTTGGGTAATTGAGGGCCAAGATCTAAGTCTTGCAAGAAAAATATTTTCCAAAGCGATTTGTAATGAGAGACTCTTGACTGTATATATGTATATGCCTCTATTAAGCAAAAATGACTGTGCGTCTTCCTAATCTAAGCTTGGTGTTCTAGGTGGGATGTGGGTCTGCTGCATGACTCTTCGCTAGATCAGGAAGGTCTTTTCCTCCTCTTATCCGTCTCATTGTACTGATGAGACAATACTGAGCTGTAACTTTCCTTTCAGGCATTTCCTCAGGATATTGGCAAAAAGCTCTGGAATAGGTGGTTTTTCTCTCTAAACGAATAGCCTAGTCCTTCTTTATCCAAGAGTTCTAAAGCCATTGAATTTTTTACTTGGGTCAAAGATTAACTGTTTAAAGATTTAAGACTGAGTGCGGGCAATGTTGCATTTAGATTGTTCTAAGTCAGGCTTTGTCACATAACCTGATCAGGCTGGTAATGTAGCTTAGAAAAAAACCTAATGCCAACTGAATCCAAATAGCCATTTAGGAGCCTGTTGCCCATAATAAATACCTGGGTGCTATATAAATAAATCTGCTTTCCCAATGAGAAAAGGGCTCCCTGTTGAGTCTGTATACCCTTAATGGACTAGGACTGAGTTAACTGAGAAGCTGTCTAGTTAGGACAAGGAGAAGTTAAGAATCAAGTCTTGTAGGTTCAAATGTCATTGCTGTCTCACTGCAAGACCACAACTTGGGAACCACCTTCCCAGAAGAGATGAAGGAGAGAGCAAGTGAGAGCCTGGCCATGGTGGTCTAAAAGCCAGGTGCCCCTCTTCCTCCTGTAGCTGTATCTCCCAGACCTCAGGTAGCATTTAAGGCCTGATCTGAAGCCCATTGAAGCAAATGTTTATTTCCACTGATTTGAATGACCTTTAGGTCAGGAGCATAATGGAGAATCTTGGGAGTGGAGGAAAAAAAACAGAAGAAAACAGAATGGAAAAAGTTTTGTTATCCAGGAAAGGTGGGAATAAGAGCCCTTTGGACATGATCATTGCTACCTCCGGCATTTTCCAGTGCTCGCATGTGGACAGGCATCCTCGCTGGAAACGCTCTTGATGAGGCAGCAGCTGTTCGCTTTTGAAGTGTTGTTTCAGTTAACGGTGGCTCCCAGTGTCCTGACCCTTTGTGCTTCCCTAGCATATGGGAAGGGAAAATTCCCATCTCCCTACAGCACTTGGCTGAACTCAGATGATCCATCCTGGAGAACAAGTCCTCCCTGGGGAAGACCTTTTCCAACACAGGAGCTGCACGCTGCTGTCTCCAGAGTCATCCTCAAAAGTGCTTGGCCAGTTGTCCCAGCAATGTTCTCTGTCTCGAGATCCGTTTCCCAGGCTCTGTTCCATGCCTTCAGGGTCGGGGGGGCGGGCTGGTGTGAGTGCAGAAGAATAACTTTTTTGTTTTTCTCTGAGAGAACTGTGCAAGGAGGCAATGGCCATGCTCCTCTCTGGAGTGCTCTGTGTTGTTTCTAGGATGGAGGGAGAAGTCATGCTCTCCTGTCTTCACACAGAAGATTGCGGGCCTGGTTGCCTGACCTTGCAGCTGGAGGAAAAAATGGACATGATGTGCTGGAAACCACCCTGCCCACCCCATGTGCAAGTTGAAACCTATGGAATTTCACCCTCATTACCCTAGAGACAGCGGGGCATCTTCTCTATTCCAGAATGGCCAAGGGGTTGCCTTCCTCCTCCTCCTCCTCCCCAAACCTACAGGTGTCCTAAAGTACAAGCACTTCTCAGGGCTATATTCATGGAAGCCCAGTGCCAGGCCATGCCTTCTGCCAATGGCAGAACAGTTCCTTCAAGAGAGCGAGGCAGGGGGAATCCAGTCGCTACTCCCATGCTGTTCCTGTTGGCCAGTAGTCTCAAACACCCTATTCCCCCCACATCCCTCAATGGAAACCGATGATGTGGAGGGCCAGCCAAGATCAGAGAACAGGCCCTGTCTTATCAGGAGTCAGCATCACAGTCTCTTTGGGGTTCCGGGGTGAGTCAATACTGTTGAGAGCTTCTTTCCCCTCAGGTAGCCTCCTCCCTCTTCTCTTGTCCCCTTCTGACATGGGGAATGCTAACTTCCCGGCTCCTCTGCAGAAAGGCTCCCAGGACGGGGTGGGGGGGAGTGGGGGAACAATGCCACAGAGCTGCTATTCTCCTGCTCTACTTTCCTGTCCCCTCCCCAGCAGCATCCTTTCCCCCATCTCTCCAACCGACTGGGGAGATTCTTTAATTCTTCAATTGAAAAGTCCACCCCAACTAAGCCTCAAATCTGGTGGCAGAGCCTGCTAAATAACGGGCAGGTATTGTGCAGCATGCTGAGGTAGTGTGAAAAGTCACCAGTCTCTTTCCCATCCTCATCCTCTTGGATGACCTCTCTCCTTCCAAGGGCTTCATGAACTCCTTCTCTTGTCAGAACACCCTCCATCCTGTGGAATTTTGGATGAAGGGTCGTGGGAAAAGTGTTGTCAGCCCTCCTTCTTTAAATATGGAAAACTGCCCAAACCCTTGACTTTGAAGACTCTTAGAAGCTGTGAGAGACATGCACCAGCCTTATATAATACCAACAGATGTGCGGCTTTTTTAAATTGCAGCATAACTTACAGATATTGGAACAGTCAATAGTGATGTCATGTCAACAGGTAATTAGACTTGTACCTCATTTCCACTAGCAATTAATGTTTGGAGTGTGGGAACTTGGGCTTGAGTCTCGGCCTTGGCTGTGAGAACATTGCACAGTGCTGTGCTATGCAGGGAAATAAGAAGGGGAGAATTGACACACATGCTCTTCCCAATCGTTCGTAAGCAGTACCATTAGCCTGCTCTGTAATGAGGGGTTACCATAAAGATCGCAGAGGTGGGCTGAGTTGCACCAGTCACGTTGCAGTTTCCTGTTTAAGGTATTCCCAGTATTGCAGCTGTTGTTTCAGTTTAGAAAAGTCTACTGTGCAAGCACTGTCTCACTTGTTACTCCCATTGAGTCTGTAACTGGACTATCTGGGCTAGAAATTGGTCCAGGATGGTGTGGTACTGCTTCCATATCCACTTGAGTAAATGGAAATGGCTGTTACAAATCTCTGTGGTGAAGTAAGGGAATGAAATAAAAGTTCTTTATAGGATGCCTGTCCTGCTACCTAAGCATCAATTCATAGCATGTAGGAATCGTGACAAATGGTGCATGCTTGGGCACTGAGAGTCCTGCGTTTCTTGTCCTGGTCGCCAGCTGAGGCGGGGCTCTCTCCCCTCCAGGTCCCCAGGCCAGGTAAGGCAGTTACTCAGTCCCTCTTGCCCTAGGGGTTAGGCTCTCTACCCCACAGGGCACTTGGCCTAAGGCCCCTCTGGACGAACTTGCCTAGACTGTCTGTGTGCCTTTCAGGCACTGCCAGCAACAGCTACAGGTCAGCTCCATCTGGCTCAGCTCTACTCCACTCTGTTCTGTTCTCCTCTGCTCCCAACACAAACTCCGCTCCAAACACCACGCCCAAACTCCT
Source organism: Pelusios castaneus (assembly GCA_007922175.1). NCBI lineage: Eukaryota > Metazoa > Chordata > Testudines > Pelomedusidae > Pelusios > Pelusios castaneus. The sequence continues at coordinate 3,092,274 of ML686140.1, read as the reverse complement.
CCCTGCCTGCTGCAAGGGGGCTTTTTATCTACTGTGGTTAATTACCTTAATTGGGCTCAGAGTAACCCAGAGTAGCCCTGCCCTGGTTACCCAGGAAACAGGGATTTGCTGATCCTAGGGCTGATGTACCTTCCCTCCTGTACCTTCCTGGCTCTGTCACAGAATCTATAACAAGAGCTTTTAGGAGTCACTTAAGCCCATGTTTAACTTTAAGGCCATGAGTAATCCATCTCCATCATCAAAGTGCTCAGTCAGATGCTCCTGATTCACTGGCAGGTATAAGATTCCCTTCACCTTTACAGGCCTGATCCAAAACACTTTGTAATGAATGGAAAAATTGCTGTTGATTTCACTAGCTCAGGATCTGCTGTTGGTGGGCTTGGGCAAGCTTCACTGGAGGAGGGAAGCTGATTAGTAGGAATCGTCATTCCCTTTATGGATTGTCAGCGCCCCGAAAGCTGTCTGAGCTGTTTCAAACTCAGAGGTGCAACAGCCTGTCTCACTATATTTGTACCCTTTCCATGGCAAAAACCATAAGTGGCACACCAAGGATTCTGAGGATGCAGGTGATTCTGTGAGGAAATGTAATGAGGAGACATTCTTGGCAAACTCACTTGATTCCTGCTAGCTGAATCGCAAAATCAAGGAGGACAGTACAACTTAGGCCCTGGTAAGGTCAAAGCTAGTCTGGAATGGTAACCTTCCCATCATGCAGACTTCACGCAGCTGGTGGCATTCAAGGTGCGCCACCCTGAGCCAGTGCTGCAGATAGGGAAGAGATCTAGCATGAAGTCCACCAGAGGAATGGAAGAGAGAGAGTCTTGCACAGTAACACGACTCTCCTGTTCTGCCTCTGGCTTTTTGTTCCCTGTCATCAGTGGCAGAGCAGAGAGAAGCTCTGAGCATCCAGGTTGTGCACAGGTGTGTGGGGGTGGGAGTTGCTGTTTATGCTGGGCTAGACTCTTTCCAGCTGATCGCTGCCCATGTGCCAGTCTAATTAAGAGCACCAGAAGCTTGGCTCAGGTATGGCTAATGTCACTGGCAGTTAATGAGCACACACGGGTGTGGGGGGGCTGACATTGCTGACAGCTTCTGAGCACCTTCTCTCTATCTCGAGGGGACCTTATTTTTAGAGGAGACAAAAGCATATGTGGTGACAAAGCAGCCAGTTTCTGCTCCAAAGCATAACTGAATGAGATAAGCTGATGAACAAATACAGAGGATGTTACAGGTTCCAAAGGGGTAGCCATGTTAGTCTATTGCAGAAAAACAAACAGTGTCCTGTGGCACTTTTAAAGACTAACAGATTTATTTATTGCATGAGCTTCGTGGGAGAAAATCCCACTTCGTCAGATGCTTTGAGGGAAGGGAGGGCCTAAATATTTGCACCAAGGGCACTCTGGTGCAAAGATTTGCTAGGCTGAATGTGACTAGCTGCAATGATGTGGATGTTGTGGGCTGCTATCTGCTATATTTATGGTTTTATCAGTGACTGGATAAAATAAACCTTGGAGAGGGTCCTATGGTAGGACTTGTGAAGCACAGAGAATGGGCTAAACTGTCTGCATGGTGGCCAGGAAAACATGCAATACAATATTTAAGATTGGAGATAAAATTTAGCTATGGTGTGTTAATTCCTGTTTCTATACCTTACTGGTGTGTTCTAATTCTGCTGTGTTGCTGATACACCGGTATCTATATTACCTTCTTTATTGTTGCATTGTTTACCAGTGTATTTACAACACATGCTTTATATCCAGATTATTGTGCCTGGGTTTTGTTGGCAATAGTGGATTTGGTTCTGTATTAGGTTCTTCTGAAAACATTTATCTGGATGGGAGCACTTGGGAAAGACTGTAGACAAGAGGCAGTAAACAGGGCTTGGCTTAGATGTTAAAATAAGACTAGTTTGTTGTTGCTTTTTGTTTACAGTGTGTATCACTTTCAGGTTCTGTTCCAGCAGCCTCTGCTTTTGTGCTTTGTTCCCAAGACTACAGGTGTTTTTATGCTGTTTTCATTGAAACCTCACTATTAAAAGCGTATGTGGGTGAATTTTTGTCACTTAGCACAGAACAAAGATTCCTGAGACTAAACTACTTGGCCAGGTCCCTTTTAAAACCAGATCTCAGTGGTAAAGCTGTCAGATGCAACCCAGAGGATAGTCAAGGGTCTGTTGATTAGACGTGGCCAAGACTTGCAATTTCTGGGTCACGGAAAAACTTCTGAAATTTGGTTCAATTCACATACTAGATCGTGTGTGCGAGCAAGCGTGCACCAGAAATTCCATCAAACTTTTTGTTTCAGAAATAGACAGGTTGCATTTCCACAACAAAATCTGCTCTTTGGATGGCAGCTGCTGGCTGAAAGGGACATGAATCTTGTCAGTTTCCCTGCTCTCCAACCTGAATGCCAGATCAGGGTTTGACATATCAGCAGTTTGGGTTTTTTTTGTTTTTTTTTTTTTTTTAAATAAAACATTTTTTATTTAAAAAGTTCCCAGCCCCTGAAAAAAAAAGCATGGGCAATTCCCTCCTGTCCTTCTGCCCCCATGTGTGGGTAGAGTTTATAGGATTAGATTTTTCAAAGGCACTAAATGGGAGCTGGGCGCTCAAATTCCTTAATTGTTAGTGGGAATTGAGTGTCCAAATCCCTAAGCACCTTTGAAGATGCCATTGGTAGTCTATGGCTGTGTGGCTATTTTGGGTTCATCTGTCTGGCTGCCTTATGGGCCTGGGTATATAGGAACTTGTATATTGACAGAGTGATAGTTAAAACTGTGTTTTGAAACCACAGTGTAAAATGAATAGGAGGTTACTCTGCATTACCCTCTTGTTGGATCAGTTCTGACAGCCTGGATGACATCCTCTAGAGAGAAGAGTAATTGAATGGGATGGCTGGTGCCATTCACTTGCATGGCTTTTTGTTCAGTCTTTGAACTGAGTATTCTCTTTGCCGGCAGCACAGCAAGCTCAAGACCCATTGCATCAGTGGTTAAAGTAATTTGCCGGGCCCCGGAACCCTCCTAATGTCTGGGCCCCCTTCCCATATTGTTCAGACCCCCTACGTGCATGTGTGGGCCCCAGCCTAGGTATGCATTTGCAACCACTTGTCAGTACCATATGCATCGGTTATCGTTCCATAAAAATATTTATAATTTTATATGGCATTTATGGCTATAGCAATTGTTGTCACAAACTAGCAAACACTGCACAACACAATAAGTATTGTGATCTTTACATTCCCGATATGCACATTTCACTTAATTAAATGCAGTGCCAAACTTGGAACACAAAAATTGTCACTTTCACCAAATTCCAGTAACAGTTCTGTAGTGAAACGTGATGAGTCAAATGCTTCAACAGCACCGTAGATGTTTTTCTGAGTCTGGCAACAATCTAGCATTCATAGAGTCCTCTAAGGCCTGGTAAAACTGACATTGAGAAATTTCAGTTTGCTTGCCAGCATCCACAGACATGTTTACATACACACCGTTAAAGCAACCTCAGCAATCGACTCACAAGCCTCTTGGTAGAACTCTGAATCACACTCTCTACGAGCTATAAACACCTGAACTTGTTGACTTATCAACTTACTTGCTGTAGATAATGTTACATCAGACTTTTGCAATGCCAAGGACAGGTCTGCAAGTTCCTCCAGAGCATCAAGCATGAGACCCAAGTTTTTAACAAAAACTGGATTCTCCAGTTTTTTTGCTGTGCCAGCAAATTTTGCGTTATCTTTCCCTTCTAGTGAGAAATCCAGTTGATTTTTTTTCAAATGGCTATGGAGGGCTGCCTATGCCCACCAAAGACCTCATGCAGTGTGGTAGCTAGAGGCAACCCAACGTACGTCAAGTACACATCCAATCCTATTAAGCTGTACTTCCAGACCACTCGCACATTCAGCCAACTCTCTGAAGCACTTCGGAGAGTGACTGTACAGAGCATACAATGAACCTGCAAATGATTTAAAGTGATTAACTTCACTGCAGCATTTGATAGCATCAGCCACAGCCAATTCCAACCTGTGATTAAAACAATGCCAACTTATCAAAAGTGGAAATCGTGTCTTTAATTTTGTGGCAACACCAGCCTTACTGCCTAACATGACAGAAGCTCCAGATACACTTAAACCAATCCAATTATCTTTGAGAAATTCCTCAGTGAACCCATGTGCTGTCAAACACTGCAGCAAAGCTAATTCTACACCATCAGCATCATTGCTGCCTGGTTCAGCAGATCAAGAAAAAATGTAACAGGACCAATGTTTGAATCCTGTACGCCTTAGCCATTTTCCAATAAGAGATGGGCAGTAACAAACAACCACTGCATCAGAGAAAAAGGATACCATGATTCAAGTGTGCCAAATTCTAATAAAGGCAGCTGAGTTGCATCAGGGGTGAATCTGGCCCAATACGTCCATATCATAAAACCATCACAAGATGTGCCACGATTCAACACAATTAATAACATTATGTGTGTGGCGGTGGGGGAATCAGGGCCAATACACCTAACTGGTGTTGTTAATGCTAAAGGTATTAGTTTTGTTGCAGGTTTTTATTCTTGTTGCTCCGCGTTTCATTTACAACAAGCAAAAACTATTAATCTTTTCCCCTGTCTTCTAAGCAACAAATACAGGTTCTGATCTTCAGTGACATTGCAGTCAAAGGACGTTTTGTCATTGGGTTCAGTGAGCAAATTTTGGCTGGACAAGGCATAGAAACTGTGGAGTGGCAGGAATGGCAGGGGTACCCTGGCAGGGGAGTGTAGCAGGGATGGGTGGCAAAGGAGGAATGGCTTGGGAGGTCAGGGCAGAGGTGGGGTGGGGTGCCAGAGGGGTAAGGGGAATACTAGCACTAGGTGGAGGGGTACCAGTGGAAGATCCTCCCACTGGGCCTCCCTGGTGTTGTCTCTGCTGAACTCCCCATTGGTCTCTTACCCCCAAGCCTTCCTGGGCCCCTTCCCCGCCTGCCTGTTGGCTCCTCGACCACCCCGGCCTCTTCTCCACTCCTCTCACCCCCTGCAGCCCCTTCCCTGCCCAACTGCCAGCTCCCCAAATCCCCGGGCCCCTTTCCCACCCAACTTCCAAACCCCC
>ML686140.1:3067151-3079618 GCA_007922175.1 Pelusios castaneus | reverse complement strand
CTTGTGGCTCGCGAGCCGCGGTTTGCCGACCTATGGCCTAGAGGAATGGAAGCTGATATTCTAAAGTTCTATTCCCGGCCGTGCTACCGACTTTGAAACCATCCGAAGGTGTTTCAAAGCTTCATGATCATTAAGTACTTTCAGATACTCAAATGGAAAATGCCCCTGAAATATTACATGGCAAGAATTCTCCAGTTAGAGAATCACAAGATCTCCTGAGAAAATCTCATGGTGGCATACGGCACCTGGGCACAGAAGCCAAAAACCAAGCTGTCCAGGTAAAACCTTGACAGCTGCCAGTCCTAGGGCGACTCCATTTTTTACATAAAACCAAGTGGCATTCTTACTCTGCTCAGCAGTTTTAATGCAATGACAGTGCCAACGTGAATTGCGGCAGAACCAGGAATAGACTGTGAGAGTTCCGCTATCTAGATCCCAGCTCTAACCGCTGGACTTTGCCGGCAGCTTTCTTCTGAGAGATGGCAGAAGGGAGAAGATCGCAAAAGGTACAGGTAGCTTAGATGCCTAGTCAAATTTATGGTTTATGCAAGTTCTGATCACATGCGGTAGATGCAGAACTTCCTACACAAAAACAAGGAAAAAATTGTTACAAGTCTACACTATTTAGACTGAGATCCTGAAAGTAAAATAGTCCAGTAAGGAATAATGAGACATGCTTGCCACATGCGGTTTTGCATGTATTTCTATTTCCCTGTTGTTAGTAAACACAAAGGGTTTGGTTTTGTTTTTTTTCTCCACTGTTCAGAGTGTTTTAGACTTGCCAATCTAGGAATGACTGTCACTCCTAGACTTCCCATTGTTGTAAGCAAGAGGCTGCACAATTGATTTCTCTTTCTTTACATTGCTGTTAGTCCATTTAAGAATATCCTAACACGTCGAGGGATTTAGCAAAAGGAATAAATTTGTAGAATGCATGTGTCTGGAAGGAGAATACATTGATCCAGGAGAGTGTAACCTCAGGGGTTTTTGCAATCTATGTTGGGTCTACGGTATTCGCATATAGTTTTTACATCCCTTTTACATAAATGAGAGCTTCTGGGGAATATTTTTACAAATAAGACACTTTATTATTTCATTCAAATTGCCTGTGAAGACTCATTGCTTAGCAGGATAATTTTTCCATCTATAGATCATCTCCTTGCTATGCATTATGGTTACCAAGGATTAGAAAATTTGGCTGCAGCTAATCTTGCACTGAAAGGCAACTGGCAATTTGCAACACACTGTCTCTCAATCTTATTCAGTCCATATTTTCCCCCATAGGTCGTGGCCTAATTTCACTAGCTGTAAATGGTTTTCCTGAACATGATGTGGTCTTGAATCTAAGGGAATATGTTCTTCATAATGAAAATGTAGGTTATCCTGTTGAAATTATAACGTTCCCCAGTGACAGTCAAATGAACGATCTTCTGCCATCCTAACAAGTACCGTATGGCAGTCCTCACCCACAGCGTTCTAAGTAGCCACTATGTGATCATAGCCAGTGGTTTGGGATGCTAAATTGATTACTGGAATGTCTGCAAGGGCAAAAATATCTATTTGTTCTCATTAATCATAAAAGCTGACTTGGCACGAGGCATTCTGGCAAAAACAAATGTTGTTGCTAAGGTTTTGCTTTTAAAGTACAGAAGGCCATTTCGCCACTGGTGTTCCTCTTGCAGCCGGGAGCTTGGGTTCTTAAAGGGCTGACCCTGTTGTCTTAGGCCAGACATCTCCATGTTGCAGTTCTCTTTCAAAGTTCCTACAGTGAAGAGAAATATTTTGATGGATGATTTTTGTACATGCCTCCATTAGAATTATTGTTAGCAATTATAATAGCAATTACCCAAATATCTTACAAGAGAGGAGGAAAGCAGACTGTTACTGATGAGGAGCGATGGAGGAGAAATTCCAAACAATTACATGTGGGATTCTTCAATGAAGTCTGCTAACAAGCTTCCTGGTTGGAGTGAGATTTTGGTTTTGGGGTTTGTTTCTGTTGTTAGTCTTCCATATTTGTATATTAAGCTGATTTTTATTAAACCACACAGTAGAGCATTCTTTACTCTGTATTTCCAGGGAGGAAGATGTTGAAAGACAGTCATTTCCCTTAGGATCTTACATCTTTGTGGGATTGTGGCCTTAGATTATAGGTTTTTAAAGTCAAACATACAAGAGTTGGAGCCAAAGATCACGGGGCCTGATTTGCCACGCTTTGATTGAAGTGGAGTTTGTAGTGGCATAAAGCCGGAGTGATGGTACACTCCATCAGCCTCTGCAGAGCTACCTCATTATCCACCTTCAGATCCTTCCTCAAACTCTCCTGTGCCAGGATGCCTACAAAAAAACTTAACCCTGATTAGGCTACTGGTGTGCAGAGAGGACTGTCTGATGATATGCTGTATCCATCTGATGTCTCTTGGCCTGTATTTAGAAGGTAAACCCCATGGGGTTGGGACTGTCATCTTGTTTTGTTTGTGTTCTGTACAGCACCTTGCACAATGGCACCTGATTAAGGCTTGTAGGTACTACTGTAACACAATAAGTGGTAAATCAGACCTATGAATTACAGGGCACTCCAACATATTAGTGAATAAGGGCAGATATGTCTCTGACAGATCTTGAATTCTCTGCCAGGTTTAGAACATTCTGTTGTGTCCGTGCACAGTCCTGCATCATTGCCTTCTAATCTGGATGGAATCAATGAACAAATATGTAATCCTATTAGATATATGCCATCCTGTCACCCTCTAATGTAGGTTCTCCAACCTTTTTGTGCGAGGGGCCACACTGCAATTTTTTTCTCTCAGGGCCGCTGAGCAAATTTTGGATTTGGGGCTGGGGGGTGCTGCACCCCATTGGATGGCTGGGGACGGTAGGGGAGGGAGGGATGCCGTGCCACTGTGCCTCTGGAGATGAGGGGTGCCTGCTGCTCTTCCCCGGCAGCTGGCTTCGGTCTGCTACTCCACCCAGCCATCAGCTGGCTCCGGGGCCAGGGCTGAAGGGGAGAGGCTGGGCTAGCTTGGGGCTGGAGTGGAGGCTGGCCTGCCATTGCAGTCCACTGCCCAGCTCGGGGCTGGAAGTGGGGGGGTTTGCCGCTCTGCCCTACCTCACTGGCCAGCTTCGGGGATGGAGGAGAAGAGCTGCTGCCACTCTGCTTTGCTGCCAAATTGGGGCTGGGAGTGGAAGTGAGGCTGCCACTGCGCCCTACCAGCCAGCTCATGGCTGGTGGACTGGACAGCAGCCTTTGACAGGCTGCAGATTTTCCAGCCCTGCTCTAGTGGCTGAAGGCTGACATAGCATAAAAATTCTCTCAATACATCTGAGATTCTCTTAGGGCAGCCTTGGGGCATGCACTTTCTGTAGCAGAAAGTCCTTGGTTCTGTGCTTTCTGATGACTGCGGAATTTATGCAGCCACGATTGTTGTTGTCTCTTTAAATCTTTGTTGTGAGTGGCTGCAGGGTTAGAATCTCCAGAACAGAACAGCATATAGAGACATCATGGAGCACTAGCAGATTTTTGAATTCTCTGTTGTTCTAAATTAGGGTCCCAGCTCTCTGTCACTTACTTGATTGAGATACTGGCATCTTTGAGCTTAGCCTCTAGTGTGGATACTGATGTGGCATGTCTAGGAACAGCCAGCTGCTTTATATAAATAGAGCATACTATCTACATGGCTGTATACGGCATTTTATTCCACAGCCCCCTAGTTATCAGCAAAGCGCAGATGTTCTTTGTGTCTCCTCTCCATGTGTGTGCTACTGTTAAGAAAGCTCCCCTAAATGAGCGTTGCGGGTCACTTACACAGGCTTTTCATGGACTTAGTGTGAGTACAGATGGCATTTACGGAGCAGAATCTAGAAAGGTTGACTACGTTGATATTCCTTTCTGCATGAATGTACCATGTGTTAGATTCTCCCTGTGTGAAATTTTCTTCATGCTCAGCATAAAAAAGGGGAGCAGGCCCCTAGTGGGTGGGTGGAGGCAAAAGAAATGCTTGACTTAAATCACAAGACATGCGAAAGTGCTTTAGTTTAGAAACAAAACACATCTTTACTTTCCAGTGGAGTTAAAGAGCAAGATATTTTTCAGGGGTGGAAATTTTAATTGAACTGTTTTGATGAATTAATCTTAATGTGATCTGTTTTTTTCCACTGGCAGGAAATGTTGATTATTTCAAATCTGTCATCTTACCTCTTGTTTGGATCTTGATTAAATTTCCTCCTTGCTTTTACTGACTATCTAAATCTTATTAGAGACAGGTCGAAACTGAAACACGAGTTCAGATACAAGTGTGCGGCTCAAATGCGCAGAATGCAGATGCCTGAATGTCCAGTTTAGCTCTGGACTTTGAGCCCTATGATTCAGAAGTGACCAGAGACAGGAATTGGGTTTATAGGAGAGATGAGAATTTTGTATCCACCTCCACAGGTCAGATTCTGAACTCCAATTTGAGGCCCATTATTGTAAACTGTATCTGTGCTAATGAATAATATATTATGTTTAACTAGCACACACACTATGTATGTGGCATCCTCCTAAAGCACTTAACAAACTGGCTGAGATTCTCGAACCTGCTCCCTTAGATTTGGATGATCTTAAACTGAGATTTTCAAAGCTGCCACTCTGCTGATCTGACTTCAGCAATCACTCAAATGTAGCCACCTTTGGAGAGGAACGTAATAGCTTTGATCTCTCCCCCCAAAAATGCAGGATGGAGTGAGAACCATATTGCTAGCCCTATTCAAAAAATCATGTTTCTGGTTTTAAAATGAAGAGGGTTTTCTTAATTTTTTTTAATTTTTTTTAAAAAGGGTTTTGAATCTTTGAGGTGCACATCAGTCATATTTTCCATGCTTTCCTATGCAGCCATGGCTAGAAATATACTTATTTAAAAAGGAAAACTGAGACGCTTCCCCCAGTCACAGCACTCCAGGAACTGTAGCTTCATCTAGTGTGCAATTCGAGATGAAATCCTTAGAGCTGGCAACACTGTCTCTGTATGAGCTAGATGGGGATGAAGGCCGCTGAATATAATTATCCTGACTGGGATTTGGCCTCAAGATCTAAGATTTTCAGTGGTCAGTACCTTGGTTTTATGCCTTGCTCGGAAAAGTGTGCCTTTCCTCTTCCTAGAGCTTGCAGAGATGACCTATTGCTATCTTCTGTGACCTCGGTCACTTCCATGGCAACAGGAGGTGATGTTATAAACTGAAATGAACCGCTTGTTAACACTTGGCACTTCCCTAGTGCGTGTACACAGCGTGCTTTGTTAGAGGCCCCTGAACTTTGGCTCTGCAGTGTTAGCAAGGTGCTTTGAGATTCTTGGCATGGAGAGCAGTGGAGAAGAGCTGTCATCCCTGAGAGCTAGGGAATGATGAGCCCCCCTAATTCATGGAGATGAAAACGGAGAAGCTGAGTTTCCTGAAGCTGGGACTAGAACCTCTGACTTCCAGGTCCCCTGCTAGGTCACACACTGCTTCCTCAGCAGCAGCCGTGGGCATGTAGTGGGAAGAACAAATGGCTTCTTGCTCCCAAAGGATTCTTCCGTCCTTGCGTGCCAGACTGTCCTTATGTGGGAGCCGGGGTGAGGAGAGTGACCCCCCCCCACTCCTCCACTGGCCCTGCAGTGCTTCCTACAGGTCTTGGGCTGCCTTTGGTGGCATTTCAGCAACGGGGCACCGCACTTCAGCAGCATCTCGGTGGTGGGGAGGGCTGGGGCCTCACCCACCCCTAAGGATAGCTGAGTATATGCAGCATCATGGGAATCGTATCAACCTTGGACGATTCCCGCATTACTGCCAACAGTTAGGAGTGAAAAATCCTCGCTGTGTATAAGCTGAGACTGTAGGGCACTTGCTTTTGCTCTCCCAGGAAGAATTTCCTTGTGTGCTTCCAGAGCAGGGTGACCAGACAGCAGGTGTGAAAAACTGGGGCAGGATCAGACACCTATGTAAGGCAAAACCAGGAATATCGGGACTGGCCCTGTAAAATCGGGACATCGGGTCATGCTATTCTAGAATGTCAGTATCAGCATTTCTAAATCAAAGCAAGCAAGTAAAGGGTAATCTTTACACTTCCTCTTACTTCAAGAGGGGGAGGCTCTGAATGTTCTGTTCAAGCTCTTCCTCTCACAGTAATCATGATTCTAAACTGAATTCAAGATGAGCTAATCTGTGGACACGGTGGGAAACCGTGCCCATTCCTGTTTCAGCAGCACTAACAAGCTGTCAGTCTGCTCAGGCAGTTGGGATTTTCCCTTTCAAAAATAGCTTGGAGTCTTTCAGTTCAGCTCCAGATCTTTGTTTTCAAGTCTGTTTTTTGTCAGCTTTGTGTGCTGCTATTTTTGTTGTTTGCATTTCTAAGGCACCCATTACCATTGTATCTGGGCACCCTTAGCGTGGGTTTGAAAGGCATCTGTTTCCATGGTAGCTAGAGCTGATTTCTGAAAAAGGGATCACACCTGGGTGGACTCTGCAGGTTGGTTAGAAATGAGTTTGTGCAGAGATGTCATGGATCACACATAGAAGACTTGGTTTGCTGTGTGATAAAATGAACAGATAAAGGCCTTAACTGAACAGTCCTGGCTCCCCAGATTCAAACCTGGCCTCCATCCACATTATTTTGTGATTTGATTGGTGGTTTTGCACACCACCATTGAAACAAACTATTACAATAGGTCTCCCTGAGTAGGGGCCCGAGCTGCGTAAGCAATTATGAAAAGAAGGTCCCTGCCCCAAAGAACTTACAGTCAAAATACAACAAAACAGAAGGTAACAAAAAGACCGGTTCAGATTAGCAGAACATGCAGCAGTCACAGCATGCCTGTAGTTTAGCTGTCGTCAAGTTGTTGGCACCATGGTAGAGATGAGTCTCAAGGAGAGACTTGGAGAATTTGCCCGAGACCCGAACCAAACCTTTGTGAAGGGTCAGTACAATTTACTTCCCTTCCCCTCTCACCCAGTAGCTTTCCATTTGCATCCACCTCTGCATTTCCAGGCTCAGGTGTATGGAAGCAGATATATTTTGAAGTGGGCTTTTAGAAATCTCTTTGCAAGCTAGCATGCATAAAGCAGCTAGATCTACTATCATGGGGAACTGTGAGGGTAGCACTTCACTAGTCATTAGGCCTTTAAACAAAGAAAGAAACCTTTTCAGCATTTTCACAGAATAGATTTGAAAGGAATAAATAAATCATTTAGCTAGTTTGGAAAGACTAGTGTCAAAATAGGAGTCATAAAAATCCTAGTTACTAATAATAGACCATAACTAAACCTGAAAGAACTTAAATGGGGAAAATAATTCCAGTGTCCCTTCAGAGTAAGAGGCAGGAGGATTATGTGCTGAAGGGACTGGATTGGGACTTGAGGTCCAGGTCCAATTTTTGGCTCTGTCACAGATTCAGTGTACAGCCTACAGCGGGTCATTTAGACCCGGATCCTACCAACCATTCTGCATCCTTTGACATCATTTGGACAGCATGTTTAAACGTCAGCTTGTGCACTTAGGGCATAATCTTCTTGTGCTTCAGTAACCCATCTATAGACCAGTGCATGCTCTTGGACCAGTGCCCACTCTTTGTTAAATGGATGCAGCACATCAATTCTCGGAGACCCCTTCTGTTCCACTCTACTGTGTACAACCCATGTACAAATACACCCAGCATTGACAAGCCTTTGCATTTTGGTAGCAAAATCCTACCACTGTTTTTCTCATTCACTGGCCAAGAAATGACATTAGCTTGCTAGATTTCTCTTTCCTTTTTGCTTTGCCCCATGAGGCAAAACGTGTGCATGCCTACCCGGTCTCGGTTGGTCTCTCTCTCTCCCTCCTGGTTTTTGGCAGTCATTGCAACATTTTTTCTGTGGTGGCCATCTGCAGAGATCATGCCGCTTGTACCTGCTGACATCATCTACCTCTGCAGTTGGAGTGTGGAAAGGGAAAACGGCCAATTCAGAAAGCAGGGCCATTCAAATGATTCTCCAGGGTTTTTGAGGGAGGCTGATTTTTAGTGACTCATTTTACCTGATGGGCATTATCGTTTTATAGGTAAAACTGAAAAATGGATGCATTGCATTAGGAGGGATGATTTTTTTTTTTTTTCTGAAACTCACTGCAGGACAGGTTGCTTCAGCCCCATTTACAGCTTCCATGGGTGGTGAAGTGGTACTTGAAAGGAAAGGAGATGTTTGCCCAAACCTCGTTCCCTGGGCATACATCACCCTTTGTATGCCATGTATTTGGTTAGTTTTTCTAATAAAGTTAATAGTACTTGGCCATATGTAAAATTTATTCTTTCTAAAGGAAAAACTACACAGTGGCAACAAGCAATAGTGTGACTTGTGCATTCACAAAGACCTTTGGTATCTTGGAATCTCTGGACTCACCATGCCACTTCCCCTCATTTAGGGGAGGCAGGCGTGGGCTTCCTTTGTGATCAGGAAGACTAGTGGGATACTAGTCACTAGCCACTGTGCACTTTTGAGTAAGCTCCTGTGTTCCTAGCTGTGATTTGTAAAGGGCTGGATCAATGGAAAATCTCATAGTGGCTTGGGGGAGCAGACATTTGTTTTGTAATGGTAGAGAATGCATCGAGGGATGAAAAGCTGTGGGTTTGAAAAAGGAAGAGAATGTATGGTGGTACTGCATCAATGGATCGCTTCCATGAACATGGAGCTGGAAATGCTTGAAAATGAGATGGCATATTTTGTGATTATTTTCTTATTGGGTATTTAAGATCTCTCTCTTTCCCTGTAACAATGAGCTGTGAGATCAATCAGGGGCTCCATTCCTAATATTCTGTTAGATAGCTTCACCCTTTAATTAGAACAATCAAAGGGTTACTGTTCAAATGCCTGCCTCCTCTGTGGTTGGGGTTGGCCCAGCAGGGGCTGCATTTCATGGCTGATGTTGGCCGGGTTACTCCAGTTCCTACTTCTTTGACATGCTGCTTTTCTCTCCTCCCAGCACCTTTTAGAATAAGGATGGGTTTTTAAAAAATAAATCTAGTTCATAAGCTAATTTTGCTTATGTTAGCAAGGGAAAGAAGTTGCTCCCCTACTCCGCCCTCATGCAAGTGAGCAGCAAGCCAGTGAATTAAAGCTAATGCTGGTGTGAATCGCTATCTGCTGCAGGGCAGGATCCGGGTTTCTGTCATGAAGGCTGAGCTGACTTGTTTTTATAACAAAAATCAACAAGTGCAAAGAGAATTAGACTCTGGTCTGCACAAGGCAGCAGTAGAGGGGCAGTGTCATTTTCCTGGGTGTTGCAGAGAATGACATCCAAACGTAGGAGTTGGCTTGATGGGATCCCTGCAGCTGCACTGGGCTTGGCCATTTGCTTCTGACTTGCTATAAAGATGAGGTGAAATTTAGACACCTGAGTAAAGGCAGCAGAGGAAAAATCAGTGTGGCTGATTCTTCTGATTCGTCTTGTGTTTAGTTGTGTTATGATAGCGACGTGAGCCCTCAACCAAGAAAAGTGTTGAGCTATGCTAGGTGCTGCATAAACAAAGTGAGGTCTACACTACCTGGTCTCTGCTGATCTAGCTTTGCTGTCAGAACCCCTTGTGTAGATGTGGTATAAGCCAATAGATGAAGGAATTCTGTCGGGACAGCATGACAGCTCTGCAAATACCCCTTAGCTCTTCTATCGGTATGGCTGTGTTGACACGGGGGGAAGGAGGAGGGAATTCTGTGGGCATAGCTGTGGTTGGCTAAGACGTGTTGGCATCTTTTCACACCCAGGCCTGATGTAACTATGCCGACAAATCTTTGTAGTGTAGATCTGTCCGTTCCTGCCCTGAATGGTTTGTGCTCTAACGAGGTGAAACAAGCTGGAGGGGTGGAGGAACAGAGCCACAGAGAAGAGGAAGTGTCTTACTCCAAGTTGTCCAGCAGCTCCATGGCAGAGCTGGGGATAGAATCGAGGGCTCCAGTCAATGCTCTGTCCATTGGACTGTGCTGCCTCCTCAGGTGGCCATATCTTCAACTCCAAATGGCTCAGGAGGCACCCAAGTTCAGATCTCCATTCTGCTTGTTGTGTCTATGCTGGAGGACCATGGTTCAAGGAAGCCCCCTATAAAAGGGGGAGGCTTTCCGTCTTTACTGATTTTGTAGCAATATAACAGAGGTTGTCTCTTTGTGCTTGACTAAACTGAGAGATGCTAAACAAAATTATTCTGCCTGAATGGCCATCTTGTGAGCTTTCTTAACGGGTTCGGCTCATAGGGCGGTGAGAGAACAGTGCGTGAGTGATGGCCATGCTTGTAAATGTGGCTGACCAGGCAGGAGTCTGTCATCCCCGGTACCATGATTATACCATCCAGAAGACTGAGGTACAGAGAGCGTAATTACCATGTGACCACTTAATTCAGGGCTGTGCCATTGCTCCATAATTTCTCCCCCTTCCCCCATACAGCCCTTAGCAGCATGAGTTCTGCACACAGATCAAAGAGGGACTACCGAGGTTTTGGCATAGCCTGGTGTTACACGCTTTATATCATTCATCCCCAGAGAGACTGCATTGTAAGCCACCAGGCCCAGCCCTTCTGTACTTTCATCCTGTCTGTGTTTGTTTTCCTTGCATAGGTATAGGGAAGGGAAAGTGTAACATGGAACCTATTCCCTACACCCTGCAGTTAATTGGTTCCTGTTTACGAAAGGCCCTTTCTCTCTGCCTTAATTACCATAATGACGCAGATGTGATAAGAAATGAGCATATCATGAAGCACTCAGCAAACAATGTGGTTCTCCCAGCCAGTGGGTGAAGAGATGCCACTGTGCTATTGTTCCATTATACCCAGCAAACCCCAGGGAAGCTCTTAGAGAGGGGTGTAGGGAGTCTGAAGAAGTGCAGTCTGGAAAATTTAAGAGCAGCAGCAAGGAGGATAATATTAGACTAGTTCTGGACAGCATCTCAGCAACCTCTCTGCATTTTGAAAGGTTCCTTTTCATCTGGTTAAGTCTTGACATGCTAAACTGACACACACATTTTTTTGAAGACTACAAAAATGTCAAGGTGTCAAATTCTTTAGGCAGAAGCCCTTTCTGTCTCATTAAGAAGGAAACTTTTCTGGTCTTTGCTCATCAAGTAGAATAAAAGAGAGAGCAACCGAAGGCAAGTGAATGGAAATTGCAATCACAGAAGGGGCCATTGTGCCAAAGTCGGCAACGGCAGACTGGAAGGTATCAGACACGAGAACAAGTTCAAGACATCATTGATCTAGCCAAGCCTGACAGACTTACTAAAGACTGCTTCCAATGCTTGCTTCTGGATGCAATTGGTTTTGACAACCTCGCGTCAGTCACTGACAATCCAATAAAACATGTTGCTTCAAATTAAGCAAAATTGAGAGCTCGTTCTTCTTCTTTTGTGTTGGAAACTCAGTGGTCTTGTTATTCCTTCTGTCTGGTGGATGGGGTGATCCGTAGCAGCAGTGATTTATATCTGGATGCTAAGCTGATGGCCTGGGGCTGGACACTATGCCAGTCAATAATTGGGGCATTGTAGACCCTCTGCCACTTATTGAATATTATCATTAGTTGCCATGTCTATTTGCTTTCTTTAGAGTAATGGAATGTAAACTAGGAAATAGTTTTTTAACTCTCTGCACAAGTGGGACGTTCTTGTGGGCTGGTTGACACCACAGAATTGGTAAGATCCCATCCACCTCTTTATGCCTGGGCTTCCAGGTTTGAATCTAGACTTGTAATAGTTGTGTTAGTGGTCTGTGTGAAATAAGCTGTCGGTTTAATTCCTAGAGCAGAGGTTAACATCACAAAGGCCACTATCACCATGGCTTCTCTGCTAGCATCGTCAACAGAGGCGCCATGGACTGAGTGGGTCTATGAGATAAATCCTTTCTAGGTTGGGGTTCAAGCACGTCAGTGGGAAAGCTTGCACTGTTGCTGTTTGTTGGTGAATATGTCGAGCATTTCAGTCTTCAGGACTATGAATTCATTTAAATAGCAAAGAAATTTCTATTCTGTTTGGGTTTGAAGAGTTAGTTAAATGTAAACAGACCATCTTTCCTCCAACTCTGTTTTAAAAATAACCTTTTCCATAAGAGTAACAGCACTCGAGGAGTCAGTACATCTCTGGCGGTTTGAGCAGGGAGGGTTGTTGAAGTCACTGTTTTCAGCTTCATGGACCCCTTCCCCATGTATCTGGGGCACAGATGATTCCGGAGAAACATTCCACCCATTGCTGGCATGCTGCTTAATAAATGCATTAAGGGGTCATATTTTGTAACATTTATACTTGCTGTGTAGGTTTGCCCTACATTTACACTGAGTTGAAATGGTCCCATCTTTACATTATGGTATTTCTAAACACCTATGTGACCTACTGCAGAAGGGATAAGTTATTGAGCTCTGTATTCTGTTACAGGCAAAGGGCACAGCACCAGAGGTGTATCTTCACTGCAGAGTTTATAGGGGTTCAGAAAGCAGGGAGGGCATCCAAT
>ML686140.1:3053443-3067141 GCA_007922175.1 Pelusios castaneus | reverse complement strand
GCACTAGGTGTTCTGGAGACATATCCCAGGGTTCTTAGTGTATCACTACATTGAATCAATCTAGCAGCCCATTGCACGATCTCTGGGTGCTGTTGAAATTCAGTTCTTGTGAACCTTGCTCATTCTAAGCTGTGCACTTTAAAGGAAAACTCAGCTTGGCATGAAATCAGTTTTTAAACTGCAAGTTAAAAGTTCTTCTGCCAATACGATTTTTCGCACTCCTGTTCTTAAAAATGTTTCTCTTGCCTATTTCTGGGTGAAAGACCTATGCAGACAAAAAGCAAAAACGACTGCATACAAAATGCTGTCAAGTGCACAGAGTAAACAGAAAGAATTGAGAGAATTGTAGGGTTTTTGGTTTTGTGGGGGTTATTCTCTCATCCTTCAGTTCTAGAAATTGAAGTGTTGCTTATATAATAATGGTGCGGAGTGTTGGCCCTTTAAAGCTGATTGAGTCCCTTTAATACGCTCACAAAGAAAACACGAGTTGAACTGTTGCAGGCTCTGTACTTTGGAATTTCATCTAATGTCACCCTGGATGCAAAAAGTAATGCAACAAATAACTGAACTGTGGTATTGGAAGAGTGTCATGGCCCTACAAGCAAGGGCTCAGTGCTGCCACAGGACAGCATGCCAAGAAAACTGGAGGAATAAAGCAACTGCAGTCTTAGAACTACTAGTGTGCAGCCTTCTTTTCTTTGCTCAGCTTTTCCAAGGATATACATACCTCTGGTTAAGCATGGTGGAAGCAGGACAGAATGTGGACAGAAAGTCACACATTACGCAGATGGTGTAATAGGGACATTGTCAAACCTGCTCTACCAACTACTGCTTTCATAGCACTTCAAGTGAAAGATGCCACCTTTTTCCCCCTCTCCCTTAAGCGGTGTGGCTAGTAGAACAGCAGACTGTGAGCTGCTCAGAATTCTAAAAGAAGTGGTGGGACTTTTTTTGAGTGACTTGAAGTATTTTTGGCTACCTAAGTTGAGTCCATGAAGGGGACTGACTTAAAACAGGGTAGGAGCTAAACATGTGTCTTTGGACAAGTTGGTAAACCAATGCATCCCTCAGTTTGCTCACCTATTAAAAGTGGATGATAATGCTATGCTACAGAAGTATTGCAGCTTAATAAATTGGAGCCGGTTTTCATCCCTTGCTCCTGTCAAGTCATCTGCCTATGATGTCTGTATCGTCTGTTAGACAGACTTGCGTGAGAAGCACTAGACAAATGACAAATAGGAAAGCTGATACTTGCTGTTGCTGTAGCCGTTGTGAGGATAAAACCCGTTACTGATTGGGACCTCCTCGGATGATGAGCAGGGACCTTCCATTTATTTCCATCTGGGTGCTCTGCTTTTTTTGAATATCAGAGTGAGTTTCCTTGGTACTGGGGAGCAAGGGAATGGGGAACCCTCTAGTGTGAGCACAGAACTGGGAATCTGACCAGTTGTACAAATCCCTAGACCTTCAGCATTCTAAATACACAAATATTGAAAAATCAGTGAACTCAAGCTTTGGGGGTCTGAACCCGCAACACTTACTGAGTAGTTCCACTGACATAATCAGACTGCTCATGTAAATAAAGCTTCCAGGCCCTCCCTTAACCATCTAATGTATTTATAATGAAGATCTTTCAGTGGCCCCTTACGGTAAATATTACAAATAGGGCAATCATCAGATATGTAAATGTCAAGGCGTAATAACTTTGAACTTTATCCCTTTTATAGTTTTTTGTTTTTTAAATGAACAGATTAAAAAGATGGTGACAAATCCAAAAAGGACTAATGTTCACTCCTTTTTTAATGTCCCATCCAAAGGTGTGTAGAAATATCACTGGTAGCAGTTCCCTGCTATCGTATCGAAGGTACAGTGAGTGCGGATGCCTCCTAGAGGTTAGATATTTATTGGTATTAAAACAAGTCTAGTTAAAGAGAAGAGGGTATTAAGAGGGTTCAGTTGTGTTGGTTTATGTAAAACTCTGCACTACTGAATTTTATTATGGGATTTTTTTTTATTCAAAATTGCCAGCCTAAAGAGATTTTATTGGCACAATAACAGAATTTGACAAATTACATGAATGACTCTTTCTAGTTATTCTGACTGACTTCCAGAACTAATTACATTTCTACGCAAAATAAGGTAGACCATTTAAATGGTGTCCTGGTGAAGACAGTGGCGGAGTGATGGCTGCAGCAAGTTGAACTGAAGCTGGCAAATTTGAATAAAAAACACTTGGGGGCAATGTGGTTTAAAAGTCTAGGAGGTTACCAATGGGTATTCTAACAGGTACAGTATATTTAGTCCTCTTCCTGGGAAATCACTGGCGACTACAACAAGGTTAATGAAATAGTCGTTGGAATGAGACGTTAATTAAACATGGGATTTCAAAGCATTCAACAAACTGTCCCCAGAAATTGCTTCACTCACCACTGGGATGTGGCAGTGTTTTAACGGTGTGCAGCAATTCTGCGCAGCAGTTTATGGCCAATGGTGAAGAATGCGCCTATGTCAATTTTACATGGTAGAGGGGAATTTAGTCAGGTTGGCAGAAACTAATTACATTTTCATTTGGGCAAGACCAAGGTGACCAAGGCCCACAGGTAAGTGAAACTGAGGGAAACCTGGGGGAAGGGATGGAACTTGGGGGATGCTGGGGCTGTAACAGCAGGAATAAAAGAGAGGGTAGTTGGAACGGGGGGGTGGGGTCAAATAATTGTTTTTTATTTTCTGATGAAGTCATAATACCTCAGGCGAATGGGGAAGGAGGACACCGGGAGAAATTGCAAGGAGAAAGATGCGACAGGAGGGAGAATCGACAGGGCAAAGTAGGGCAATGGGCCCGGTATCTTAGGTGCCTGTACACAAATGCAAGGAGCCTGGGAAACAAGCAGGAAGAATTGGTAGTACTGGCACAGACAAGGAACTATGATATAATTGGAATAACAGAAACGTGGTGGGATAACTTGCATGACTGGAGCACTGCCATGGATGGATATAAATTGTTCAGGAAGGACAGGCAGGGAAAAAGGGGGGGAGGAGTAGCGTTATATGTAAAAGAGCTGTATGACTGCTCGGAGCTCCACTATGAAAGTGGAAACAAGATGGTTGAAAGTTTGTGGGTTAAGTTTAGGGGAGAATGCAACAAGGGGGATGTTGTGGTGGGTGTCTGCTACAGACCGCCAGACCAGAAAGAGGAGGTGGATGAGGCGTTCTATGGACAACTAACAGAAGTTTCCAGATCGTCGCAGGCCCTGGTTCTTATGGGGGACTTCAATTATCCTGATGTCTGCTGGGAAGATAATACAGCAATGCATAGGCAATCCAAGAAGTTTTTGGAGAATATTGAGGACAACTTCCTGGTACAAATGCTGGAGGAACCAACTAGGGGCCTTGCACCTCTAGACCTATTGCTCACAAACATAGAAGAATTGATCGGGGAAGTAGAAGTAAATGGCAACCTGGGCAGCAGCGACCATGAGATGGTAGAGTTCAGGATCCTGATCAATGGAAGGAAGGAAAGAAGCAGAACACACACCCTGGACTTCAGAAAAGCAGATTTTGGCTCTCTTAGGGAGCTGATGGGCAGGATCCCTTGGGAGGCTGATCTGAAGGGGAAAGGTGTCCAAGACAGCTGGCTGTATTTTAAAGAAACCCTGTTAAAGGCACAGGAAGATAACATTCCGATGTGCAAAAAGAACAGCAAATGTGGACGGCGACCAGCGTGGCTTAGCAGGGAACTCTGCGGGGAGCTGAAACATAAAAGGGAAGCTTACAAGAAGTGGAAGCTTGGACAGATGACAAGGGAGGCGTATAAAGATATTGCTCGGGACTGCAGGGATCAAATCAGAAAGGCCAAAGGACAATTGGAGTTGCAGCTAGCAAGAGATGTGAAGGATAACAGAAAGGGGTTCTATAAGTATATCAGCAACAAGAAAAGGATCAGAGGTGGTGTAGGTCCCTTACTGAATGGGGCAGGCATCCTCGTGGAGGATGATGCGGAAAAGGCTGAAGTACTCAATGCTTTTTTTACTTCAGTCTTCACAGGGCGGGCCAGCTCCCAGGCTACTACACGGGGTAACGCGGACTGGAGAGAAGAGTGGCCCTCGGTGATGGAAAGTCAGGTTAGGGAACACTTAATGAAATTGGATGTGCACAAGTCCATGGGGCCGGATGAACTGCATCCAAGGGTGCTGAGGGAGTTGGGGGAAGTGATTGCAGAGCCGCTGGCCATTATCTTTGAGAACTCGTGGCGAACGGGGGTGGTCCCGGAGGATTGGAAAAAGGCAAATATAGTACCTATCTTTAAGAAAGGGAAAAAGGAGGATCCGGGGAACTACAGACCGGTCAGCCTCACCTCAATCCCTGGGAAAATCATGGAGCAGGTCCTCAAGGAATCCATCCTGAAACACTTGGAGGAAAATAGAGTGATCAGGAACAGTCAACATGGATTCACCAAGGGCAAATCGTGCCTGACCAACCTGATTTCCTTCTATGATGAGATGACTGGATTTGTGGATGCGGGAAGAGCCGTTGACGTGATATACCTTGACTTTAGCAAGGCTTTTGATACCGTTTCCCACAGCATTCTCGTCGGCAAGTTAAGGAAGTATGGGTTGGACGAGTGGACCGTAAGGTGGATCAAAAACTGGTTAGATCAACAGGCTCAGTGGGTAGGAATCAATGGCTCGATGTCTGGTTGGCAACCGGTAACGAGTGGAGTACCCCAGGGGTCGGTCCTGGGGCCGGTTCTATTCAACATCTTCATTAATGATCTTGATGATGGAATAGAATGCGTGCTTAGTAAGTTTGCGGATGACACCAAGTTGGGGGGAATGGTAGATACTCTGGAGGGCAGGGACAGGATCCAGAGAGACTTGGACAAATTGGAACACTGGGCCGAAAGAAACCTCATGAGGTTCAACAAAGTGCAAAGTCCTGCACTTAGGACGGAAAAATCCCATGCACTGTTACAGGCTGGGGACCGATCAGCTAAGTAGCAGCGCTGTAGAAAAGGACCTGGGAGTTATGGTGGACGGGAAGATGAATATGAGCCAACAGTGTGCCCTTGTTGCCAAAAAGGCCAATGGCATATTAGGCTGCATCAGTAGGAGTATTGCCAGCAGATCGAGGGATGTGATAATTCCCCTCTATTCGACACTGGTCAGGCCACATCTGGAGTACTGTGTCCAGTTTTGGGCTCCCCACTACAGAAAGGATGTGGACAAATTAGAAAGAGTCCAGCGGAGGGCAACAAAAATGATTAGGGGGCTGGGGCACATGACTCATGAGGAGAGACTGAAGGAACTAGGCTTATTTAGTCTACAGAAGAGAAGACTGAGGGGAGATTTGATAGCAACCTTCAACTACTTGAAGGGTTGCTCCAAAGAGGAGGGAGCTAGGCTGTTCTCGAGGGTAACAGAGGACAGAACAAGGAGCAATGGTTTCAAATTACTGCTGGGGAGGTCAAGGTTGGATATTAGGAAAAACTTTCTCACTAGGAGGGTGGTGAAGCATTGGAATGGGCTATCTAGGGAGGTGGTAGAATCTTCATCTTTGGAGATTTTTAAGGCTCGGTTAGACAAAACCCTGGCTGGGATAATGTAGGGGGAGTGGTCCTGCTTTTTAGCAGGGGGTTGGACTAGATGACCTCGTGAGGTCCTTTCCAACCCTATTATTCTATGATTCTAAGACACCCAGGTGTTGACATACCATCATTTTTAATAGACACTTTTTTTTCTTGGACTCTGGTGAGCACTAATTAGGAAATCATCACTTGTGAAAAGCCCCATGGATTTTTCAATAAGTGGACAGAACTTTGATTTTATTTTTTTATTTTTACATCTGCTCTAAAAATTGCATCCCCCCTTCTCCTGGTAGAGTAGGTCCCCCTAGTATTGTTGTCTGCTTCATGGTGACTCAGAAACAAGAGCGCCCCTACTGAATCCCAGAATGAGAAATGGTTCAGTGAAGGGCTGAGCAGCCCTGCCCTACTTGGCTTCTGAATTCTGCCTTGGTGGCATGACTGCAAGAATTTGGAACACCGAAGGACTAGAGGACTTCAGTCTCAGGAAGCACTGGGGAAAAAAAGGTCTGTTCTTGCACATGCGTGGTGAGGTCCTAGCAACAGTGATGTGAAGGGACAATTCTGAAGAGCCAAAAGTTTAATAGCCCCCCTCCGGCCCCATTTTGCTTTCCTTTTTAATAGACACTTCTTTTTTTTCTTGGACTCTGGTGAGCACTAATTAGGAAATCAGCCTTTGGTTGGTTGGATAACAATTGGCCACTGCTACGGTTGCAGAGCTGCCAGTGTCTCCTGGAGTCACTGAGCAGAAAAAGAATGAAGTTAAGAATTCAGCTGTCGTGAAAGAATGTACAGATTGCAAAGCCGTTGGGATTGGGGCTTCTCTGATCCCACTCTTTGTAACAACCTGATTTATGCCTCAAAGGAATCGGAATGAGGAAATGGCAAAAGAGAGGGCTTTTCTTTTTGGGAAATGCTATCCAGACCTTGCTGCAAGAGAGACTGTAAATTGCTCACTGATACTCCCGAGTCTGTCCGCTAAATAGCCACTTGTGTTTGCTCCCGGGGCAGAGGTTCAGATGCAGCGTGTACCTGTGGTGCTTGAGACCTGCCGTCCGAACTTGGGTGCCTTTCCTCTGGTTGGACCTTGTATCACAGCCAGCAGTCCCTTCTGTGTAGGATCTAGAGAGACCCTATCTGGTAACACCAAGCAACTCAAGCTGGGAGCTATCGGTATAACCACAGGGTCTGTCTGTGACTAGCTGGCATAAAGGACAACTGAGTGCAATTTTTTCTGTATTACAGAAGATGCTGCCGACCCCAGATGTGCCAAAGTCTGACCTTGCCTAGACAGAGATTCACTGGGTTCTTCTATTCCCTGGTCTTTAGCCCATCAAAAACAGATTCCCGGCCTATTTGGGAGTGCTGAAAGCACTATGGTTTGTGCATGAGGGCCCTGATTTTTCTGTCCTTACTTGCCTAACCTTCCCAGTGATTTTGCTGAGTTAGGGCTGCAGGTTCAGCATACTTGGTGTGAGGGAGAAGGGGTTTAACTGGGATTCACAGATAAGAGTTGCACAGATTGCCAGCCCACCACTGTTCAGGTGCTGTTTCTGGCAGCATTCCTGGTCTTCTGCCAGGCTGGTAGAAGAAATGAGCAATTCCACACAGCTAAGCAAAGCATTTCTACTAACTAGGTGCTTGTAGTGTGCTCTAAAGACTGAGGGATTTGGATTCCTTTGTGGTGCATTCCAACCTAGAGGGATAACAACAAAAGGCTGTATTAGATACCCCAGAGAGTTACATCTGCTAGGAAGAACCACAAGCATCTCTAATTAGATAGCTGAAGAGAACAAGGTAGTATATTACCTCCTTGCAATCTGGACACATGAGAGAGTGAAATCACGATGCCCATCCACCTGTCAATTGCATTTTAAAATCAACAGAGCATCCAGCAGTACAGTTACTGTGCGCTGGGGGACAATGGGATCACTGAATATGGAGGGAAGGGAATGCCTGACCCTGTTCTTTCAAGCTTCTATAGCAATCTCTGGGTTGGAGCATAAGTGGGACCAACATACTAAAGAGCACAGGACTAATCATACAGGCTGAAAGGCAGCAGTGCATTGGATATTGTCCTACTGCAGGCCTTATCAAATCGATGTTTCTGGTCACCATGGCAACCAGTTTTAGTAGCCTGTTGCTAGCTCCACTGCAGAAATGTAATGGAGGAGCACCCTCTGGCGATCAAAAGTAAAATTTCTGGCACCTAGCTGTGAGCCAATTTTGTCTACCCCATCCTACTGGTCAAACCAATTCTCCGTGCACTGTACTCTAATGCAACAAAGTGACATCAGCTGAGAACTGGCAAAGAATCTGAGGAAGGCTGGTCTTTTGGGGAGGGCACTGAAAAGCCTTTAGGAGATCTTAGGTCAGTTCTCAGCTCTGCCACATGCTTCTTGGGTGAGCCACTTAATATGACCATGCCTCAGTTTCCCATCTATTAAATGGGGACAATAGTTCTTCCTTTATCTTGTCTATTTATGTTGCAAGCGTTTGGGGAAAGGGACCATCCCTTTCTGTTTGTCGAGGACCTAGCATAGTGGGGCTCTGGTCTCAATTGAAGGCCTCTCATTATCACTGCAAAAGAAAATAAGAATGACCTGTCCTATGTTTTTCTCTTGTGGTATGTGAGGAAGTAGTGACTGGTGACTGTAACAGAGGCTTTGCCGGTTCTCTTGGGTTCAGCCCCTAAAATTCACATGCTTATGCTATAGGCCAGAACCTCGTGGGTCTACAAAGGATTTGGGCAAGTTTGGAGCAAAGGGCTTGCACCTCTTCTTCCCCCGCCTTTCTCACACAAGTAGGACATGGCCCCCACTCCCAGATGCATATAATCTAACATTCTTTATTCCCCTGCACTGGTTTCTCTAAGCAGCCGTTTAGACACCTCAGATGACTCTTAAATGGGAATTAAAACAAACTGCCTGGTAGAGCTAGGCAAGCAAGAAGCACATTGCTAGCAAGCTAACAGAAGCCCCTCCCAGGACATTCAGCCTGGGGGCTTGGCCGACTGCAAGGTAACAGTTACGTAAGTGTAATGTTTGAGCACATTTCTTCAGGCACGCATGTTAGCTCTTGGCAGGCACACCATCTGTCACTTGAATGGCGTCTTAGCTGAGAGCTTCACAGTACGTTAGGTTTTCTTATGTTCTCTAAATGGCTGCTGTTAGGAGCAGCTGGGCTAATGCTGCTCCTAGCATTAATGACCCAGTGATACCGAAAGGACAGAATCTGTGCACTTAAAGGAAGACTGAAATACAGCATTGCTGGAGTTTTATGGCAGTCTGACCAACTGGGGGACTGGGATGATGGAGCCAATCTGCTCTGTGTCTAGCTGAAATTCCTGTGTAGTTTCTGTACAGCGCCAAGCCAAAGGTCCAACCTGAACACCCCATAATCTGCAGAACAGCTGACAGGCAGATTTTCCCCGACAGGCATGGTTGGAGATGGCTGGCACTTCTCTGAGTCTGGGGGATTTGTGAGACGAGGGACTGAGCTCTAGGGAAGCTGTTGGTATGTCATATGAGCTGGAACAGCCTGGTCTAGCCTGCCGCTTGTTGAGAACTTTGCAGCTTATACCCATTGCTAGATGAAGTATGAAGTTGTGCCTGATGTGGTGTTCTGCACTCCAGGACACTGCTTAATTACATCCAACCTACAATCAGTGACTTATTGCGTTGGTTCTCAACCATTAGTTCATGTACCCCAGACTCTTACCCTTGGTACTCCAGGGTCTTTCTCCTCAGGCTGATCCCAGCATCCAGCCATGTACAGTTGAATGCAGATCAACCCACAGTAGATCTGGGGTTGTTTGTAATCATCAGACTGGGGTTTCGAGCAGCCCAGTCTCCAATGTGGGTTAAACCATGCTGAAACTGAATGGGGAATAGTGTGGGCATGGATGGTATAGCAAAGGTCTTGGACTAATAAAATGGTACAATTGCATGCGAGGGTTGGCAGTGTCTAGTTTAACTTTTGGTTTCTTGTTGTTCAGACCAATGAGATTTGATAGCACCCAACAGCAGGCTTGGCCTCTGGGAGTCAGAACTGATTGGCTTATTAGGCTTGGAGCATTTTTGTCTGGGAGTCTTATTGCTCAACAGCATCTTTTCCAGCCAGTGAGACATCAGGCCTGTCATCCTTGGTTATCAGAATTGGGACTGGCTGTAAGGTGGTCTTAAGAGGAGATGGTGGTCTTCAGAGCTTGGCCATGGATGGAGAGGTCTCTGGCTATGGATGGAAAGTTCATCTCTCACTGACAAAGGATTAAGCAGACAGAGCTCCAATTAAATTCACAGCATTTCTTAAAATAAAGATGGGAGTTCCTGAATTATTCTCAGTGGGTGGCCAATGTTGCCTGATGGCAGCAATGGGATAAACTGCCCCCAGTTACCATGGCTAACTCAGTTCTCCAGTGATAAATTTGATTGGGTCCCAACTTCACAGCAGGATCTGCAAAAGGGGCGAGCTAGCAGACTGAGACTAACTGCAATATGTGATGTGTATGTAGCTTGCTTAGTTAGGGTCAGTTGAGAAGAAATTTGATTTAGAAGAAAGCCCCAATCTTCCTTGATTGGAACTTGGCATTTAAAGGCTCCTGGCTGGAGTGCTACTCCTGAGACAGTGACTGAGTTCTGTCCCATTCATGCTGGCTCTGCTTGGCATTGAAGCCTGAATGCCCAGGGGAGGTTCTGTAATGAAATTATTATGATGGATGATGTGCTTTAAAAATGCTTTAGTGTGTGTAGTGCCTTTTTTCATCTGCATCTCGCTAGGATTCACCCCTTTCTTGTTTGGCCACCTGAAATCACAGCCTCGTAGGCTCTTGCATTCAGGGAATGCTCAGTGTGACGGAAATGTGTCATCCCTGCAGTGACCACGCGCTCTTCTTGTTTCCCGCGGTTTTCATCCAAGGTCCCTTCCCTCCATAAGTTTTGTGGTGTTGGGAGCATAAAGTCCTGGAGTGCAAGTCCTGAACATTCTAGTCCTCTGTGTATTGACAGCATGGGAACAGTGCAGACTTCTTCACGCCGCTCCTTTCTGTCGCTGTATTAAGTGTCTGTACCTAGTGCTGATACAGCATTTCTAGTGGAGATGTAGCCCATATTCTGTGGAGTCTCCTATGCTAATGTGGAATGGCACTGCCAACCCGGGGACAAATTGAGATCTGACCTAGACCTACTCTATATGGCATGCTAACTCTTGTTAAATAAAAACATAGGGATTGGAGACACGTTTGCAATGCAAACAAGAGGGAGATGAGCTCTGGAGGGCATTTCTCTCCAGCTTCACCACTAGAGATTGTCTGCACTGAATTGATTTCCCTGAAACATCAGCTGTGCCACACCCCCTCCTTGGCCGCCTTTGAGGCTAGGTTGAGGCTGTGGGCACCTTGTCGCACCTCAGTCGCTCGGTAAAGACGGTGTAATGGACTGCGCATGAGAGCGAGTGGAGGGAGTGTTTCCACAGAAAGGATAAAGGGTCTGCCATGAGGGGATCTCTCCTGTCTACCGCAATGGCTCCCAAACTTTTTTCCATCACGACACACCTGACAGATGATGGTCCCCTGCGTGACACACTACAATCT
This sequence comes from Pelusios castaneus, assembly GCA_007922175.1. Taxonomy (NCBI): domain Eukaryota; kingdom Metazoa; phylum Chordata; order Testudines; family Pelomedusidae; genus Pelusios; species Pelusios castaneus. The sequence continues at coordinate 3,055,970 of ML686140.1, read as the reverse complement.
CCTGGTGGCAGCGGCACTTGGGCAGGAAACAATGAGGAGGTTGCGGTATTCTGTAAGATGCAGGACTCCAGGATCTGGGTGGGAGCTGAGTCAAATCAGTGCAGGCTGGTACCCTGGTGGTCTGTCTCAGTGGGGCTGGGTTTATTTTTGTAGGGTAGGTGGTTCCCCCACCCCAGTCCAGGATATCTGGGTTGCAGCCCCTACATCATTTTACTCATGTGGCCTTGGCTGTTACCTGTGCTGTGCAGCAGGAGCAGGCAGGCAGCAGAGTGGCTGGTGGCAGGAGCCCCAACCTGGCTCCAAGCTGAGCTGCCAGTTTTCTGTGACACACCTCCCGGCTCTTTGCAACACACCTTTGTGTCCCAACACAGTGGTTGAGAACCGCTGGTCATCTAGCACATGTGAGGCCTGTCTCTTTGGAGCTAAAGAACTGGAGTCAAGGTCTCAGCCGCCTTTCATGTGTGGTATGGGTAATTTGTATAGTGACGGTGCCCATTACCTAGTGCATTTGTTATGGTGTACTCCTAACTGTCAAGGGTCTGCCCTGAGTTATACTGGTGGAAGCTGAGCTAACGTGCCAGCCAGTCTGATAAACAGAAACTAATTGTCACCACATTAGTCACCCAAATGATGCTATTTGATTAAAATATCTCTAGACAAATGGCTTGAGCGAGACCCTGTCTATACTAAAATAACGTGCCAGGTTTCTGTATTAGGGCCAGAGTAAATCAGTTCTCTGACAACAGCCCCCAGATGGTTTGTTTCCCATAGCCCTAGATGTTGGTGCCTGCGGGCATCAGGGCTACTTGACTGCAGCGTGTAGTTTTATTTTTTTCCATGTGGTTTAATTGGCATTGAAATCTTTCAGCTAGTGATCATTGTAAGCAGCTACTTGATAGTATTTTCTGATGGTGGCTTCTTTTTTTTACTGTCATCTGGCTATGGCAGTTAGTGAAGTCTTTAAATAACATGAGAAGAAACAGTTCAAAGACAAATTACTTAATAACCATTGTGCGTGTGTGCATGCATGTGTAACTTTTGGCACTTTTTATTTCCTGGTTGCTTTGCTATGATGGAATAGGGATATTCTTTTGCTATCTCTTGTGGTGAGACTTACGCTGAGGTGACATTTGTTATCAATAAAAATGAATACTTGCTCAGTATTGAAAGATGGCTAGAGTGGTGAGCAATATCTTGTGACTACATAGGACAGATGATACTAACTCTTAACATTATGAAAAGCATTTCCTCTTTATGGGTCACATCTGGTCGCAAAGGCAGCCTGTGCACTTGTTTTATCTCCGTTCCCTTGCAGAGGAAAAAGGAAGGCTCTGTTTTAGAGGGCTCAGGGGCCTTATGTGGGCCCATTGCACTGAGGGAAAAGGGGGGGATTTTGCTCCCTGTAATCCTCATCTAAAAATCTCAGAGCACCTTGCAATAGATGGTAGGTATCATTATCCCATAATAACTATGCTGTGGTTTACAAATGATCACCCATGGGCTCATGGTGTCTGTAGTGAGGCAAAGGCCCATTACATCTGAGAGGTTTTGTTGACAACTTTTTAAAACTTTGTGCCAGGGACAAGTAAAAATCCTTGCCTTGCTCAGTATCGTATTGTAGGAGAAAGGTTTGCTGATGATCTCTCAGATGGTACCATTCTCTGACATCATTGATGTCATCCACCCTGCCTTTTAGCCAATGGAATTGGATGGCACAGACCAGTTAGTAGGTCATCCACTCCCCAGTCTCCATTTTCTAAGCCATACTAACATGGGTAAGTGTTGCTCTGTCCCCCTCTAGTGGCTAGACAGCACAGAGGTTTATGGAACTGCTCTGGACTTAGATTCATAGGCTCTAAGGTCAGAAGGGATCAGCTAGTCTTACCTCCTGCAGAATGCAGGCCCCCAAACCTCACCCACTCACTCATAATAAACCTCTAACCTATGACTGAGTTATTAAAGTCCTCAAATCATGATCTAAAGACTTTAAGGTACAGAGAATCCACCACCAAGTACGCCATACCCCATGCTGCAGAAGAAGGCGAAAATCCCCCCAGAGCCCTTGCCAATTTACCCTGGGGGAAAATTCCTTCCCAACCCCAGACCTTCATCTTTGGCATTGGGAGGCATATGTTTTTAGATCCATAATTCAGATGAACCGGCATCATTACACTAGCTTTCTAGTGCACCCTGAATGCTACTTACGACCATAATCTTGAATGGACATTCATTCTGACCATGAGTACCAAATTCCTTAATGTGGCACCAGCCAAACATTGATCTCTGCATTGCTCTCTCAAAGTATACATTCAAAAGTAATTGCATTTATGAATGGGGACTTGCCCACACAGTTCCCCATTACACACATGAATTCATATTTTGGAGGCACAGTTTTATGTGCAAAGAACTGAAAAGGTATCTCTGAAGTACAGTTTGTAAAAATAACAGAGTCCTGTGGCACTTTTAAAGACTAACAGATTTATTTATCGCATGAGCTTTCGTGGGAGAAAATCCCACTTCGTCAGAC
>ML686140.1:3014703-3053043 GCA_007922175.1 Pelusios castaneus | reverse complement strand
TTGTCTCTTCATACGAACATATTGTCTCTTTGAAGCACGGGCAGTCTTTTTACCCCATGTATGTGCTGCACCTAGCACAGTAGGGTCTCGAGTCCATGATTGCGAGGAAACAGCGCCTGAGAACCACGACAGCTGTTGGCGTTCTGTGCTGTAGGCACAGAGATTCACTCTGCTGTCTTTACATACAGCTCTGCCACTGAAGTAGTTGTCTGCAGTGCGGAGTGAGATCCCCAGGCACACCTGCACTGCTGCTGAATCTGGCGAGAGCATGCATCTGCTGTAACCCACCCTTCAGTGTGACCTGTGTCTCTCTCTAACCCCCTGAATCCCCAAAGATACGTGTCTGCTGTAGCTACCAGTCAGGGGACTCTTGTCTTTAGCCATAGAGGCTCGTGCATAGGATACCCTGAATTCAGTCCCCAGCAATGACGGCCATTACATGGGGCTTTTCAATACATGGTGCCATGGTGGAGAGTCTGCTTAAGAATTCTGCACGGCCTCTGCTCCGGGGGTTGTGTGGTTTCATAAAAGCTGGGGTCACTGATGGAGCTTTCACATGCTCCTCTCACTAATGGGCTGATGGAGCTTAGTGCCACAGGTGCCTTGTGCTGTAGGGGAGCGGGGTGTTGTGGGGGAAGGGCGGGGCACAATTTGAATGAGCAGCTGCTCTATGAACAGGGTAAACTTATCAGGTGGCTTGGCCAGCCCCTGTGGGAGTTGACCAGCCCCCTTTTGCCACTCGGCTGATGGAGTGGGGAGCCATTTTTGGTTAGCGAGAGCATCTGACCTATGCCCTCTGTTCTTAACTGAAGGTCCGCTGGGAGAACGAAACTTCAAGGGCCTATTAGAAGCAGCAGCACCTCCATGAATTAGTACACGGTTCTTTGTATGCAAAGGCCATGACACAGAGGCTTAGGTTTTTAACTAGCTGCTTCTCTGCCTTGACTTTGTGTGGCTGGTGCCTGGCAGGGCTATTCTGAGAGTTTTTGTTGCTCTAGTGTTTTGAAGATAATTGCACCCTGGGGAAAACAGAATCGGAACCAGCCATTTTAAATGGGCATTCAACCACCAGCTCATTGTTCTCTGCATTTCCTTCTATTTCACTTCTTAGGAAAACTTACTTCTTTCTTTGAGGATTTATTCATTTAGAACAGTGGTGTCAAACTCATTTGCTATGGTGGGCCAGATTTGACTTAAATGTACTTCAAGTGGGCTGTACATACCATAAATCAAAATACTACGGCATTTTTGCAGCATCACAGAGCACTGGATATGTGAGACTACGCTTTGCTGCACAGAAAGGGTTTGGGCCATGTGTTTGACATCCCTGATTTAGAATATGGCCTTGTGATCAAAGCCCTGGACTGAGATGCGAGAGCTCTGGATTCATTTCTTGGTTCTGCCATTGTGGCAATCATGAATGATTGGGAAGCACTGGATACTACAGTGATGGAAGAGCCCAAGGGCACCCAGATGGGATACATACACTTAGACTCGGTACTTCCCAGTTAGCAGTTCAGATTTTGTTTCACACTAGCTATACAAACTGTAAGTTCTCACCTTCACATTTGTTTTGCAAAACAATTCTCCTAGGCAAAGAGCATTGGATGGTCCATCCCTATTTGTAAAACGGAGTGCTAGGGAAAAAATTGCCTAGCCTGGGCCTAGCTGTAGGTTAATGAAATAAATTCGACATAAGTCACTAGACTGTTCACCTTCCGTTTCATTTTGCCACTTGCAAATGTTTGGTCACAGAGAGAGTGAGTGTTTCAAATTGGTGTGAATTTGCTCTAGCCCAAGAATCCACACTAAGATGTCTACACTGCACTTGAAGCTGACATTAGTCTGATTTGAATCTCACTGTGACTTGGGTCCGAGCACATCATCTGTAGTGTGGATGCAGCTCATGCCATAGACCTAAGTCAGAAGGTCTCTGTTGTGCAGCACGGCTGCATTAGAAGGAGATTTGAGTCCAGCAATCATAAGCCCAGGTTATGAAGCAGTGTGGCCTTTCAAGCACAGGCTGGACACAGCAAATCCAGGTTTTTTAGACTTGGGCTACCGTGCTGTTTAGATATACTGCAGAATGGATCCAGGCCTTCGGTTGCCATTTTGAAAACATCCAGTTGGAGCAGAAAAAGAGAGAAGGTGACTTTGCTGGACCAGTTAGCGGCAATTTATGTACCCTTATTTATGCTTGTATCAGTTTGAGTAGTTGCTAATAGATAACAATCGCCTTATAGGCAGGTGTGATTAATGTTATGTAACCTTTGGGTGGGCTAAAATTCATTTAGTTGCCCTTCTCTGGTGCCTTAAAAGAAATAAGCCCCAACTCCTATGGAGAAGCACCTGGAGACGCAGGATCCAGTCTGTAAGGGACTCACCGCAAGATTGCTCAGTTACCCTCCTCTGTTAAAATACTACTAAGACCAAACATAACAATGAACTTTATTAACTAGTAACTTAATAAATCTTATCCTAAAAAATAATATGAATTTAAACAGAACAGTCCCCACAGCAATACGATGAGAAAGATACCGAGTTCCAACGTTCAGGTGTTCACCGAAATCTCAGCTACAGTCTTTGATCAAGTCTGAAGGCTTGAGTGGAAAGAAGGAGCTATCCTCTTTTTTCCTTGGTTGTGGGAATCTTCAGTACAATTCCATGCAGGCTTTTCTTTTGCCTCTGGAACCAGTGCCATCTGTCAGCTTACTGGTTAACCAGCACTCAGTCCCATATACACATGCACAAACTCTGCTGCAGAAGACACCTAGGAGGGAGAAAACATCTTGCTATCCATTCCTGGCTCAGCTTCCCTACTTGCACACTGAGCACATGGGCTCTTCTCGCTGCAACTCCTATCTCCTGCCTGCTGCTCTTGCATCGGGGTCTGACCTGACTGGTGACCGCACCAGCAGAAAACCCCGTGGAGCAAGGTAATATGCTCAACTGCTATCACTCCCTGTTTCTGGTCCTGGGCAGCTAATCTGCCCAGCAACAGCAACCCACCCTCAATAGGTCTCTAAAAGAGAGAGAGCCTGTTTTAGGCATATGGGTTATTACAGGAACACACTTTCTGAATGCAAGCTTTTTGCAAACAGACTTTGTTGTTTATTCACTTGACAAATAAGCAAAGGGGCTACGTTAATTAAAACTATTGTCTTCCTGTGATCAGTGTCCTAGTTCTAATCCAAACCCTCCCAGAGAACACAGGGTTCTACTCCTGTCTCTGCCATTTGCTGTTGTGAGTTCACTGGGGCTATCTGTGTGCTCAGCTCAGAGGAGTAACTTAGTTCTTAACTAACAAGGAGTCCTGTGGCACTTTTAAATTTGTTAGTCTTTAAAAGTGCCACAGGACTCCTTGTTTGTTTTTGCTGACCTAGACTAACACAGCTGCCTCTTTGGAACATAGTTCTTAACTGGTGCGTCTCAGCCATGGATTTCAAAGTGCTTTGGGATTCGGTAGCTAAGAAGCATTTTCCCTTTTAACGCTTGGGGAAAGTGAAACGCAGAGGTGAAGTGACTTGGCTCATGTGTCCAAGTAAGTCGGTGGCAGAGCTGGGGTTAGCAGTCATCTGTATTCTAGCGAATGGACTGTCTGCCTCCCAGCAGAGCCGTTGAGATGACAGGGTGATGTGCCCGTGTGCTGGTGAGATTGTGTTTTACCTGCGGCCTGCACCCCTTTTATTTCATGACAGAGAGAACAGTCTTTGTGATGAGCTGCAGGATTCAAAAGTTTGCAATTGACTGTTTGGGAGCTAGTGGAAGTTGCAGCGCCTAGACCACAGGAGCTGGTGCCCAGCAGACTGGCTTTCTGGTCTTTGCTGTTACAGACACCCTGGAGCAAGTCACTTAATTTCTCCCTCTCTCGGCTTCCCATCCTGCCCTTTCTCCTGTCTTCTCTAGACTTCATGTTATACAGAGCAGCGGCTGTCGCTCTCCATTTGCGTATCAGTGCCTACCACAATGGGACCCATATCTCAGTAACCCTAGAATGACGCCAGAGTCCATAACTAGAGTGGTGGGCCTCTCCTCGGAAAAGAAATCAATTGCGAGGTCTCCTTGCATGCTCCAGGCAAGAGAATGTTGGCTCACGCGCTGCACCGAAATACTAAATCAACACTAGCAACAAAACTGAAGGGCGACATTTGCGGAGCGGTGGGGTTTTAAAGATATACTCCTTTTTAAACTCCGCTCACTGGGAAGTTTGCAAGTTGTGGTTTTTCTTTTGGGCTACGCAGTCATTGCTCACCTTTGGTCTGAACAGCTTCAATAACTATCCCGGCAGTGGTTGTTGACATGTTTTGTACCACTTTCCATTTTATCAGGCGCCTTCAGATCAGCCTTTTTGGTGTGGAGCGAGTAGTGAGAGATAAATTATGCAGTCATGTTTGATGAGGCTTAAAGGATGCGGCAGTAAATCTTCTTTTATTTATGATCTGCCAAAACAGTTGGCTCAAGGAGACTGGGGTCTTTTTTCCGCTTCTCTTTTTTTAAATAAAAGCATTTTGCGAAAATGGAGAATATGGATATTTAAGTTCCAGCACTGAGTTTGTTGCATTTTTACCGTAAGATTGATTGAGAACTTTTTTTGTTTAATTTATGGATCTATCTTTAAGTAGCATATTTTGGAGAGACGTAGAATTTCTTGTTTTGTTTTTTTGTCAAAGGAGATATAATGCAACATGGGTTTACCGAAGGTAGATCACACCACACTAACCAAAAATCCTTCTTTCAGAAAATAACTGATTTTTTTTTTTTAAAGAGAAAAAAAGTGCTTTTGATCTAATATATTTGGGCTTCAGTAAAGCATTTGACACAGTAGCCCATGGGAAATCATTAATTAAATTAGGGAGGATGGAGATCACTGCAAACAGTATAAGGTGGATAAGAAGCTGGCTCAGGGAAAGAAGTAAAGTTGTGCTGAAAACTGAATGATCAGACTGAAGGGAGGTTACTAGCATAGTTCCTCAAGGGACCAGCCTTATTCAATATTTTTATTAATGATGTTGGCACAAAATGTAGGGGTGTGCTAATGAAATCTGCTGAAACAAAGTTGGAAGGTATCGTCAATACAGAGGAGGATCAGAATATTATACAGGAAGATGTAGGTGATGAACGATAATTTCTATTACAAAGTGTGGGTTCATCAGTTGGAAGTGCAGAGGAGGACTGAGACTTGGTTGTTTCAGTTGATCACAGTATAACTGTGAACCACCAATGTCATATAGCTGTGAAAAAGGCCAATGTGATTTTTAGGGTGTACTGGGTGAGGTATTCCCGAGAGAGAGAGAGAGAGAAATATTAAAGCTATTGTACAAGCCATTGGTAAAATCTCCTTGGAATACTGCATACAATTCTGGTCACCCATGTTCAAGAAAGATAACTATAAACTGGAACAGACACGGAGAAGAGCTACTAGGGTGATCAGGGGAATGGAGGCCTGTCTTATGAGAGACTTGGAGGACTTTGACTAGGTTAGTCCCACAAAAAGAAGTCTGAGAAGGGGATACAGTTGCTTTCTATAAATACACTGGGGGATAAATAACAGCGTATGAAGAGCTATTTAAGTTTAAATGTTAACACTAGAACAAATGTACATAACCTGTCCATGAATAAATTCAAGTTGGATGTTAGAAAAAAGCTTCTAATCATCTGAGGAGTAAGATTCTGAAACGGCCTTCCAGTAGGAATGGTGGGGGAGAAGAAGGCAAACAACTTCATTTAGTTTAGAGAGCTGGACAGATTTTGAGTACAGGTTGACGGTGTTGCTTGTGATGACAAGTGCAGAGCTTAACAGTCCTGGGACTTCCAGTTTGTCTTTTGCGCTCCTAAAGCTTATGCTTCAGGGTTTCACAGCCAGCTGCTGGCAGGGGTCAGGAAGGATGTTATTTTCCCCAAAGAATCCTGGGATTTTTTTTTTAATACCTCCCTTTCTCTGAAATACTAGGAATGGCCATCGTTGGAGATGGGATACTGGGCAGAGTGGGCCAGGGCTCTGAGGTGGCACTGAGCATTCTCTTTCTCAGGTGCTCGGCTGGCTGGTTCTTCTCATATGTTTAGGATCTATGGCGTTGGGAAGGAATTTCCCTGCAGGTAAGAATGGCAGTGACCTTGGGGGAGGTGGGGTTTCCCCTTCCTCTGCAGTGTGTTTGGATGAAGCTCACTAGCCATGATTATCTGGGTTTAATTATTTCCTGGTTCTTCTTCTTAATAATATTATTTTCTTGGTTCTTCCTACTCTTTGTCTACGGCATGTAATAGTCTAGTCTCCTCTAGGCTGCGATGCTTTGGTGTCACATCAGCTGTTGGGCTTAGAGTGTGGGTGTTGGTGGCCTGTGACGTGCAGGATGTCTGACTAGATGACCTAATGGTCCCTTCTGACTAGTGGACTGATTCACTGTATAGGTCAGTTACCATACATCCTCTGGCTGAGATTTCATGGTAGCTCAGTTAATAGAGTATGAGTCTCCTCTGCAAGCCTTGCTCTTCTTTGGGTTCTGGAGAGGACTGCCCTATCTCCCTTGTCCTAGAGGCCTACCTCCATCTTTTTATTCCAGGTGAATACTCCCGCCACAGCGGGTCAGCAAAATGTGCTCAATGGACCGATGCAATGTCCAAACACATGTTAATGGGACAGCCAAGAGAAGAGTTTGGCACCTGTATGCAGGCTTGTAGACTTTGCCATCCAGTTGTGCTTTGCTTCCTGTCCTGTCACAGGCATGCCCTTGTCCAGCTGCCTTTCTGTTTTATTCTGTCCCCAAATAGTATTGTCTTCTGACCTCACTTAGGCCCAGTCCCTCCAGCTTTGGCTCTATAAAAGTGATCTGTCCTTTTCAACATGGCTCTGCTGTAGCCTGGGGATTTTGGAAGCCCTGCAAGAATGGCTCTTGCGAGATCAACATTTGTGATCAGTTGATCAGCAGAGACTTCTGCCACATTGGGTTGAAATCTGACCCTTTTATCCGTTTTTGGCTTGATGTATCATCAGAACAGAGCACATCCCCTTGCCTGTAGTCTGTTTCCATACCAAATCTTGAGCAGTAGCCTAAACTTAATCAAGATCCATACACCCCTACTTTATTTCTTATAAAATCTTGGTACCCTGTATTGTGCCGCATGGTATGTGAATGGTGCCCAAGAGATAACTGGATCTCAGAGGAGCTTTGATCCCAAGAGTCTGGTGCAGCACAGTGCTACATCATGCAGCACAAAGGCGCTGCATCGCTGGAATGCATCCTGGAACAGGTGGATTTTCTTAAGTGTTTTTGAAGGAGGAAAGGGTGGAGCTTGGCAAATAAACTAGAATGCTGAGCCAGGCCTGCGGGGTAGCATGGAATCAGGAGTGGGCGAGGGAGACAAAAGAAGCAGTCAGCAGAGAAACTTGGGTGGAGTGAAGGGCGCGGTACGAATAACATAATCTGTGTTGCTTGCAACAGGGCATCTTGATGCTTCCTGTCTCCCAATGAAAATAAGCAGACCCATGCAATGTGCTATTCCCCTTGTTGCTCTGTGGAGAATCCTCTCCCGGCTTGGCCCAGCATGCGGTACTCCAGACAAGGGCTAGCAAGTGCGGTATTCAGTAATGAGATTTCTTTTGTTCAGTATTCTAGCACTCTCTGCTAATGCATCCTTGGGGCTTCCACATCCCTCACTGAGGCACTTTGTGTCTATCTAACCTGCAACCAGTGGGTGCGCCTGAAGTGTTTGGCATGGGCGCTTTCCATCTTGAAATGATGTCAGAATGAAATTCCCATGTGTCGCTTCTTTCCTTGTGGTGTTAAAACCACCCTAGATTATTACACCCGAAAGAGGGTTTTGAAATGGAATTTACTTTGCTCCGTTCGTGCAGTCTGCTCACTTTGTTTTAGTCTGTACTCAGTGAATTGGAGTGCTCTGTGTCAGTTGGTCTCCTAATTACTATTGCATCTTTATTCTCAGACACTCACAAAGTGTTTGTGTTTCCAGTGCAACAGAGGGTTGGAGCTCACTGCCCCCCCTCCCACACACACACACAGAGGGAGGTAGCCTAGTCCAGTGAGCAGGTCACTCACCTGGGAACACGGGAACAAGATACCTGCATTTTATTTCCACCTGTGCTGTTGATTGACTGACAGCATGATTTTGAGTGAGTCTCACTCTGTACCTTAACTTCCTGAACAATAAAATGTGGATAATGGTACTTCTTCACATTGGCAGTGTGCTTTGAGATCTGCAGTTTAAAAGCCCTCTGTACTTAGTATTAGTCCTTTTAACTTCACAGGAAAACTCCCAATCATGGAAAAAAAAATACTTGGCTCTGATAAAGTCACAATGAGACCTCTTAATTTGTTTCAGTGGATGTTTCAGCCACTTACAGCAGAGATGTGTTTGGCCCCCAAGGTTTTTAGGCTTATTGTTTAGAAAATGCTTGATCGGAGTACTGAGAAGTTACCCTGTTCCTAGGTAATATAAGTGCTGTGGATGAACTAAATACTCCAGGAGGTTTTCCCCGCCTCTGGCATCTATGAACTAATGTAAGCATTATTGGTTTGGGAATAGAGGCACTCCCTGTGGTAGCCGGAGAGGATTGTCCCCAATTAAATGTTCTAAAATATGTATGGGGGACAGGGAAAAAAATTATAGCAGGAGTAGCAATGTTGCACTGCATGTTTAAAAATCCCTTTCAGTGTTGTTCGGGAGATCTGACAAGGGGCAGAGGGTTAGCATGAGGGAGGTGGGTTGGGCTACATTGGAATGGAAGATGAGACTGATCTGGGCTGGGAGCCCAACAGAGCTGGTTGGAAACACGTGGAACCATTTAGTCTGAGTCACCATGTCAGAGAATTGTTCTCAGTAACAAACAGTGGGGTGTTTTTTAAATGATTTTTAGTGCTGGTGAAAGGAGCCAGCCTAGATTGACTTAGTGACTAAAGACTTCTGTTTGTTCATGACCTGGGGAGCAGTAGGATAAACGTTCTCCTTGCCCCCTCTGCAAATGCACTCTTAATTCTTACATGGAGGGGACCAAATTTAACAAACCTCTGGATTGTCCTTTATTGCTGATAAATAACACTTAGCCATGTTGCAATGTTTCTCCTCCTTTGAACTCAAGGGAAATCATGATACAGATCTTCCATTTTTCAGCTGGGGAAAGCAGCGCAAAGAGGGAAGTGACATGTCAGATGTACCCCAACCAACTGCCCTACCCTCTGGACTGCACCTCTCCAGAGCCCTTGCAAGAAATCCCAGACTTGGGGAGGGTGCTACAGAGCTTGGCATGTTGACTCATTATTGGGTGTGTTTACCTGGTAATTGGAGCATCTTCACTTAAGGCACGTCCACACCTAAAATGCTGCATCGATGCAGGTGCCGCGCTTTATTGAAGATACTCTGTGCCAACAGGAGAGAACTCTTCTGTCGATGTATTTAGTCCAACTCCCCAAGAGGCTATAGCTATTATGTCGACAGGAGAAGTTTTTCACTGGCATATTATTGGCTATGTGGGGTTTAAAGTCGGTATAACTGCATTGCTCAGGACTATGGATTTTTTCAGACTTAAAACCATTCTATCTGGGTCCTAACTCTAGTTAAAAGAAGCAGCTTCCTTCAGTGCTCAATGCATCAAGTCTGTCATTGATTTTTTTTCATAGGACCCCCAAGAATGGGTTTAATCAGATACACTCTCAGGGTAGTCTCTTTGTTAACCCCAGGCTGCGGAACACCGAGTCACTGGGATAGTTTTTAATGTGCTTTATGCGTGGTTGGTGATGGTCTCTAGTGGCTGAAACCAAAGAGAGGATAGCAGACTTACTATTTCTATCAGCTGAGGGAGCTCACTTTTAGCTCCAGTGGCACAGGCCTTTGCTTTGGAAGCTGTAGAAGAAGGGTTCTAGTACCAGCTTTCTGTTGTTGCTTTGTGTGTTCATGATGAGTTTGTGCAAGTACTAGTTTCATACAGGAGCCTGTATGAAAATGCAAAGCATTTTTGTTGCTCTGCTTAAGAGCTGAAAAAAATGGTGCTTAGGTTCCGTACTGGTTCTACTGCACTAAGCGGAAAGATCCCTAGGCTAGGGAGTCATTTGCATGAGCTTTCCCACTGAGAGGCACCTGCGGATCTGCTCTGAAAGCTTTTGCAGTTCAATCCAGTTTCCAGCTTGGTAGCTTGGTGGGGCGCAGCTGAGATCTAAGGTTTTCCGGCATCACAGAAGGCTGTGAATCTTTTGTGTTGAGCAGAGTCCTTCTGATGCTGTGCTGCAGCACCGTGTTTTAAGCTGCTCTGCAAAAAGATTCCAGCCCTCCTTGTCTATTTCCAGAATAAACACCATATCCCAGCCAAATCCCACTGGTGAATTCAGTGGGTGGCATTATTTTTGTTAATTTATTTTTCAAGGAGTGGGGAATGGTTACACACTTTTTTTTCTGTTGAGGGGCCCCAGCTATCAAAAGTATAGTTTTAATTCTCATTAAGAATTCCAACAGAAGTGTTAAACAGCTTTTAAAAGACCTATTTTTAGAGGAGTATTCCCAAGCCAGCATGTGATCAGTGGGGTGGGGGTTTTTTTTTTTTTTTTTTTCAGGAGACCTGAGATGGTGGATGTGTCAGATGTTTGCTGTGTGTGCTCTGGAATATGTTCTGTCCTTGTAGGGACTGAAGCATTGTTTGCATTTTAGTCAGCCCTCCCAATGGTGACAAAATCTTCTATCCATAGATGCTGCGCTCTGCCAGGAAATCTCCCTGATGTCTTGCAGTGTTTATATTCTTAATTCTTGCAGATGGGTCCAAAAAGACTGATGTTACCAGGTGTCCTGGGTCTTTTGGAGAGACTTTCTGGTCAGATTTAAAGGTGAAATGCCCAATTGTTAGCAGGTGTAAATCAGTGGAATACCTGACTCCAGTGGAGCAATGTATATTTCCACAGCTGAGAATCTGGCCCTGAGTTCCAAGCTAATATATATATCGAGCCAGGTTACAGCACAGTTAAGAGGTTCAGCGTTTAGTATAGACTCTAGGGCTGCTGTCAAAACATTTCGTGGGTTAATCTGAATAACTTCGTCTGGTTTACATGTTACAAATTAGCAGATTGTGCTGTTAATTTAAACAGCTGCTTTGGGGGCAAAAATATTGCTGCTTCATAAGTAGAATCAAGTGGGCACCCGTGAGAAGCTGCAGTGTGAACTTCTGTTTCTAAAAGCCACGCTCTAATGAGCTTGTCTCTGCTTCTGTCTTCTTACTGACGCTGAGACAAATTGGCTTTGAATTTAGGACAAATTACCCTCTTGCTTTGTCCTGCTCTCTGAGGATCTGCAAGCTCTTGGCAAGCATTTAATGGCTGAAGCCTGCAAAGTAGGACAGCAGTGAGATTGGCCCATAGTCAGAGGCGGCTGCCTAGGGCCCTGAGCGGTGAGGGGCCCCTTTGTGTACTCCAAAAGCTGCATCTGCCTCGGGTCCTGCACTGCAGCATGCATGGCAGGCAGTGGAGCCCAATGGTGGTGGCGGGGGAGGGGCGGGGTAAGGGTATTCCTGTGGGAGGACGGGGCCCAAGGCCAATCAGAATGGGGGGAGGCAGGGCAGGCTGGTCCAGAGGCGGCGCTCCACACTTCCGCCCTGCCCCTGGGCTGGCAGCTCCGCCCTCGGGCCCAGCTCAGCACTTCCACCGCTTGCCTTTGCTGCTGAAGGCAGCAGGGGGCCCCGCAGCAGCAGGGGGAAGCCCGTTCGCCCTCCATAGGGATGGCAGTGGAGGAATTGGGAGCCCTGGCAGGGCACCAGGGCTGGTTTTGGGGTGCCCAGGGTGTGCCACACTGCTGAGGGAGCCAGCCACAGGGAGCTGGTGTCATGGTGGGATTGGGGTCCCCAGTGGGGTGGGGGAACCATGGGGGACTTTTTGAGGTTTTCAGGGCCCCTGGCATGGCACCAAGGCCATAGGGGGAGGTTTCAGGGTCCCCAGTGGGATGCTGGGGCCACGGTGGTGGCCAGGGCTGGCACCAGGGAGCCCTTTGGGGTCCCGCAATGGGCCCTTGCCTAAGGCCCCAGATAGGCTAAGGCCATCTCTGCCCATGATCCTACTGGAAGGGCTTGAGCCACTGGGTGCAAGGGTGTGGCCACCTGTGGCAAAGGATGCGTTAATCCCTCCCTGGGTGAGCAGAGATTGCATTTCCCGCATTGCTGTGCGCGGGAATAAAGAGCGGTAGCAGGGTCCCAGTCCTGCAAACACTGGCTGGTTAGCAGTAATAAGCACCGCACCTACCTGACATCTATCCGCCTGCAGGACGTGGCCTAGAAGGCAAATACTCCCTGCACTCACCAGGAGGTGTAACAGAGTAAGGGCTGAGGACCTACTTTTCCAGCTGCTAACTGGCTGTCTCCCATTACTATGGGGCGAGGGGGCACCCTGCTTTGGTCTCCATTGCAGGCCAGACTGACTTGAGGAATCCTGCCCCAGCTGCTTGGTAGGAGTCCTTTGGCAGATGAGAAGCTGGCCAGTCTCTCTGTTCCTCCTTGCTGCCTGGGCTTAGGGGCTGAGCTTGTCACTCCGGACCTGATCTTTCAAGTCCCAAGACACTGAGCTGCAGGCGCATGTTAGCGAGAGCAGCCTCTGGTGCTCCCCGGGCACTGATGCTGGCAGCAGAGGCGGCCTTTGGCTATTGGGGGTCCTAAGCAGAGACCTATTGTGCCCCCCACCGTGGCCTCAGCTCCCCGCCAGCAGCCCTCTGTGAGGCCCCAGCTCCCCTCCCACTGGCTCTAGTCCCAGGGGCCAGCTCCTCCTCCTGCTGCTGATCGAGGCAGATCCGGCTCTTGGGGCTGGTGAAGCAGCGACATGGGGCTGTTCATTCAGTCTCCTTCCCTCCCTCAGCCTACTGCTACCGCCTCCTGGGAACCAAGCGTGAACCGAGCGGAGCTGCCTCTTCCGCACCAGTAACGATTTGTGAAATGAGCGGCTGCTGTCGCATTTGATATTCTTGGCACTGTTTGCCGCTACCCAGGGCGAGCTGGGAATAACAGGCTGCCATTCTCCTGCCTCGTAGCCTGGGGCCGTATTCGATAGTTCAAGCTGGGAGCCCTCCCCCAGCAGATCCCGTGTTAAAGTGCCTTGTTTTGGAAGTTCAGCCTTTGGTGTATCTGTTTTCCATGAAGTAGGAGGCTGAAGAGTTCTGAGCTGCTCTCTGCAGGGAAATCACATATTCCTGGGCTGTCTGGGTCTTTTTTAAAGGCCTTTGGACTTTGGAAAATGTAGCAATTGGGGAGTGTTGATGAGCAACATAACCCATCACCTCCAGGCACATGACCCCTACCAGGAAGAGCCTCTGGGGATTCAGCAAAACACTGACACCTGTGCTTCAATCAGTTTGCCTGGGATCGAAGCACATGCTTAAGGTTAAGAGTGTATTTAAATGCTTTGCTGAGTTCTGGCAGAGGTCACTGAGGCTCTGTGCCAGCCCTGAGGTCTGCCCACACGTACCTGATGGCAACATTGAGCAAGAGGTTCCTATTCTTGTCTGAATTAAAGGGATACAGGCAGATCACATCTTGGCCCAAATTGTAAGGTTTTTTTAAAAACACAATCTGACTAATAGAAATTTCCATGACACACTTAAATTTCCACGGGAAGCATTTTAATAGCCAATATCCCCCTCCCTCCACCAGTGTTTGCAACCCCAAAATTGCAGCTTGATGCTCGTTTGTAGGAAGCTGATGATGGTGAAAAGCAAAGTGAAACTGAATAGTCAGTTCTCCCCACTCTGGACAATGGGAAGTGGAAATACATAACTAAAATCTATAAATTGGAATTTTCAAATGTTTTCAGTTCTGATAACGTGAAGGGACACAGCCTGCTTAAAATTGCCCTCCTGGCTGTAAATTTGTTGCCTGCTAGCATTGAAGAAACAGTGTAAAAAGGAAAAATTGATACTACTTTTCTTTTGCACAAAGAGTTTTGAAATCTATGGATTCTAAGACCAGAAGAGACCATTGTGATCACCTCACCTGATCTCCTATACAGCACAGGCCATGGAACTTCCCTCAAAATAATTCCTAGAAGAGATCTTTTAGAAAAACATTGATTTAAAAATTGTCAGTGATGAAGAATGTGCCAGGACTGTGGGTAAATAGTACTCATGCATAAAAAATGTACAGCTTATTTCCATTTTGAATTTGTATAGCTTCAATTTCAAGCCATTGGTTACAAAAGTTGGTAGTGGTAGTGTTACTAAGATCTTTCTTGCAGAGTTTAGAGAGAAATAGTTTTCTCTTTGTTGATGATGTGCATCTGAGAGCCCTTTGTATACAGTCAGATTCCCCATGGTTGGTGTGGGTCTTTAACAGAGCAACAGGGAGAGAAAAACATAAATAATGAAAAATGTGGTCTTATAATACGGGTGGGCAAAATACGGCCTGCAGGCTGGATCTGGCCCACCTGAGGCCTCTGTCTGGCCTGCTGACCCTGGCCTGCTCTCCCTCATCTCCTTTTGCCCCTACCCAACTGCTGTGCTGTTCCGGGGCCGGTGCTGCCACTGTGTCGCTCCCTTCTGCTTCTCCAGTTGACGCTGTGGCGCTCTGGGACAGGGGCCAGAGTTGCTCCCTTCCGCCCCTACCAGATGGCACTGCACAGGGCTGGGACCAGCCCTGCGCTGTCCCACTCCCCCCCGCCCCTCAACCGGCGCTGCTGCTGCGCCGGGGCTGGGGCCAGCATTGTGCTGCCCCATTACAAACACCCCCAACAGCTGGCTTTCCCTCGCCTCCAGCCCTTCCTCCCCTCGCCCCCCCCCCACTGGATCCCTCTCCTGCCAGTACCCCCAAGCTCTCCACCCTGGCCCCAGGCTGGCTCTTTGCTTTCACCACTGGCCTTCTGCTTAATTTTATTGTCCGCCCGTCTTATAACTACAAGTTATTGAAATGTACTAGGCTTCAAGGGACCCTTCTCCCCCTAACCCCACCTTATATTCCTACGAGATTTAGGAACCCTAATTCCATTGACTATCATTGGGATTTGTGTGCTTAAATCCATTAGGTACTCTTAATCGCCTCAGTGATTTCATTTAAAAAAACACACTGCATGTTCCTTAAAATCACCAAAGTTAGACTAAACTTAGTGGAACCATTTGTAGTTGAGTGTCGGAGATGAGTTGCCATCTGTTAGCAAACAGTCATGCAAACCACAGTAAATACATACATTGGACTGGTATGGGAGGGAGAGAGGTTGGGAAGTTACTGGAGCCAAAATATTTTAAGGGGCCACTCTGGACTTGGGAGATCAGAAGTTTATTTCCATCTCTGCCAGTGACCTACTGTGACACCTTGGCCAAGTCACTTCTCTGCCGCCGCCATTTTGCCTGTCTTCCTTCATCTTGTCTGTTCAGACAGCAAGCTTTTCAGGGCAGACACTACATTACTATGTGTTTGTACAGTACTTAGGTCAACAAGGCTTGATCTTGGTTGGGGCCTGTAGATGTACTGTTACAGTGATATTGGGAGGTGTCTAGCTGGACACATTGTCTGATTCTCAGGGGTTCTGAGCATTCCTGGCTCCCATTGGCAATTGAGAATGCACAGCAATTCTTCTTGTCTGGCTCCACGTGTCTCAAGCTGAGCATGTCAGTGGAGACCCCTAGAATCAGTAGCGACCTTTGGAAATGTTGGTTTGAATGATGAGAGCCAGGAAAAGGTCACTCTTGGGGGCTGGAAGGAGAAATCTCTTGGTTCACTTCCCCTGGACAAATAACTTACTGGAGCTACTGGGTGAATGTTGGCATTGTTCCTTCCATCTCTGCTTTCATTCAGCCTTCGCTTCTGATTTGGAGCTGAGCAGAACTGCAAATGGATCCTGGAGGAAGCCAGCATGTTCCTCTTGCTCTGATTAACAGCTGCTTTTGGATTAAGGGAATCCAAACCGACTTCCTCCGCCCAAGGCATTGTCATGTTTCACTGATCCTGAAATAGGAACTGCACAATAAACACTGCTAAATAGATTGAAACTGCCTCTTGTTCCACGGAGGTGGCAGAAAGTGCCTCTGGGTCTGCTTCTCCAGCTATGTGGACTGAGGGGACTCAGCAAACCCCGTACTGAGATTCACATTCAGCCTTCTCCTCCCTGAGGTAGAAGAAACAGTGCTGCTACACTTAAAAGAAGCGGGGGCAATAGGATTCCAGGGGTGTGCACTCCTGTTGCACATGTGTAGGGACAGGGTGGGGCAGGGCTAGAGGATCCTCTGCTGTGCAGCTCCGAGTCCTGGGCGGCTGCACTGACTGCTGTGAAACTATGTTGTGTATTGCGTGGTTCTTCTCTCCTGCCACCCTGCCCCTAGTTCTGTTACCCCTGCTGAGCTTGGGTTTGATTTGCTCCAGTCTGCGTGTTTGAAAAAGCCTTGGAAGAAAGCTTGTCCCCAAGGCTGGCTTTCTGTGCCAAGCAATTCCTGCTCTCTGTTTGAGGGCCTTACACTCTGGGGCTTGGTGCAGGTTAGCAATCTGAAGGGTGACCCGATCCCTCCCTTCAGCTCTCCTCCAGGTGTCCCTGCAACAGCAAGACCGGAGCGAGGAGGACTGCTCTTCCTTAGCCCTTACCTCCAGCACTTCATTGGGTCCCCGAAAAACCATAAGGTCAGATGACTTGTATTTCAATTGCTTTGAAGCATAAAGACCCTCATTTGGGGTGTGATTCTCCTCTGTCTCACACCTCCTCGCATCCTCTGCACCTGTGCACAATAGCTGTAAAATGTGCTCCCTGAGTGTGTGCAGGGTCCTGACAAAAGTGCTGTGTCTCTCCCCTGCACAGCTATGAGGGAAGAAGCTAGAGTCCCCTCTAGCTTGTGGGTTAGTAACAGAGCTGTTAACTAATTCTGCCCTGGGTTTCATCCATTCAATCCCATTTGAAGACAGTGACATTGCAGAGTTGTAATGGAGGGAAGAACTTTACCTGCAGAATCTTTATTATTAGTGATGATACATGAGCCAGAAAGAACCCTGCCTGGCTCTGATTCAGGACTAAATAAGAGTATAAGGCAGGTATCTAGGAAACAATCTCTTGTCTTGGCATTGGAACAAATTGGAAATAAAATCCAGTGAGCCAAATTAACCAGGAAGTCTATGATATATTTTTATTGCCTTTTTGGGGCTGAAAGCTCAGAACATTCTGGCTCTAATTCACCAAAACACTTTGGACCTTAAAATGTAAGCACTCATGTGGTACAAGATCTCAGTATCTTAAAAACAGTGTGGATTGATTTTTAAATCACCAATTTAAATCAGAAAGCAGGAAACCTTGATTTAAATCTTATTTTGCATTTGTATTTTTTATTTTCCTACAGAAAGGTTGATACATAATGGTTGGTGGTAACTATTAAAATATGATGATTTGCAACTAAATATAGCCTATACACTAAAATTTGGTACTTTTTGCTAACCAGGTGGATACATTGCATCTTTACACATTTAAGGAATTGTATAGTTTCTTACATTTATTCAGATTCTTAATTTTTACTGTTACATTAGAAAATGGTGAACGATTCATTTCTTAGTCATTAGATTTTTTTACTCCTGATTAGTGGTAAGATGTATATGGATAGCAACTATAATTCAATTTAAAATGCTCAAGAACCAAAATTTAAAATTGTTTTTAAATAAAATTCCCTTAAATGTGCTTGATAAATAATGGAATAAAATATGATTTTATCAAAACATGTTTTTGTGTTTCAAACTAATTTATTAAACAAAGGAAGCATAATCTGTAGTTAGTGAATTGAATTGATTGTTTCTGGGCATCATGTCCTTCAAGATTTTAGAACTAGTAGATCTTATTCTCACAACTAGCTTTTATTGGTAGCTTGGAAGAAGAAAACAAGCGTTCTTGCTTTTACAAGTCCCAGTTTCTCAACTTTGAATGAATAGTTATTGAACTAGATGAATAACCTGACAAGAAAATATTCTGCATCTGCAGAACAGGCTACTATTGTGAAAAGCTAATGTAGAATTTCAACCAATGCTCTGATTCCTGCTCAGTGGTCTGATTTTCTTTAAAGGTTTGGCAACAAATGTCTATTGTTTGGATATTGCTTTTTAAATTTAATTTATAATATTATTGGTTATAGTAAATTTGGGCCTGTATATAGTGAATGTGGGTCATAATTTCAAATTTAAATAGACATATATTTTTAAAGTATTCAACTTAAATAAAATTCCAATTTAAATAAAAATCTAATTTTCTTTCTTTTTTTAAAAAAATCAGTTTTTATTCACTCTGCTTAAAAAACCCCAAACAATTCATTTCTCTTTAAAATGTCTTGTCCACTAATGTTTTCAGGAACCTCCAGAAGTGTCTTCTTTTGTCCTGAAGTTTAAGAGCAGTTTCCGATAGATTGCAGGTTTTGAGCGAGGGATGAGATTTCGGAATTCATACTTCCTTAATCTTAATCTTATTTTGTTTAAATGAGGACTCTCTTTAGCCTAAAGCAACAGCCATAAAGCCCTAGTTTAATGTGCCCTGCCGAAAGATGACATCTGTAACTGTTTAGGAGAGCTAGAAGCTGGCTCACTGGGGATTTGTTGCGAACACACAGCTTCAAGGCAATAGCTAATTACTCCCAGTAGTATGGAACCACTGGTTTGATTAGATACTGCTGTATTCATCTGGATGACTCCAGAGGTACTGGCTGTAATCAACAGTCCCTTCTTTTACTGTAGAGTCCAGGCCAGGATTTAGGGAGGCCGTGTGCAGTCCTAAATAGCAATACAAACTCTTTTATTTAGCGTGGGAGTTAGAGGACTAGCGAGAACCACAGGTCAGTCAGAGTCCAGCAGCCTTGATATAGACTTTGTTGCATATGAATCCAGCCAAACGCTTCTCTCCCAAGGGGAGAGTGCATTGATTACAGACACTGTGATGCTCCTTCCTGCGGATTTGCTTTTGGATGTGAAGTTATTTTTTACAAGAAGAACAACTGATAGCAAGAGGCTGCCCACCAATGACAGTGTTAATCACCACAATCATAGGAGAAAGGGAGACATTGAGGTTGATTTTCTCCTCCACCTTGGTGGGGTTGTTTGAGAGCCAGGCAGAGGAGCACATGGAGCCCAGGTTTTGAGTTAGGACGATCTTTGATTTGCATCATGGTAGCGTTGGCTGGGCCCCTGGCCCAGTTGAGGTTGGTGGCCCTGCATGCACTTGTCACTGGAGAGGTGCCTGCCCCAAAGGGGTTAACCTAAACGGCCAAGGGAAATGTCATTACCCCATTTACAGACTGTGAGATACAGGGAGTAGGACTTGCCTGAGGCCTCTTAGTGCGGGGAAGAACTGGGAACTGAACCCAGTGATTTTGAGCTCCAATCCTGTGCTTTAACCATAAGGCCATCCTTCCTCTGGGGAAAGTTGGGGCAGGGTATGGACATATGCTTCTTGAATTCACTCGTGCTGACTTCTGACTCTGGACAGAAAGCAAGAGAAAAGTGGTGCTTGGGCCCCAAACTCATTTCTGCCTGAGTTTTTTGCTTTAAATTGAGGCCTTGTTTGAACTTGGAATTCAAGGGGTGGGAAGTCTTGGACTAGAACGTTAGGGGGGGAAATGTGGAATGAAGCCCTTTGAAAGGAGACCCTGGAGCTGAGAGTGTGTGTTTGTTTTTCTCCACAACAGTGTCACTTGACTGTCAGATTTTTATTTACTTACTAATAACTCAATTCGGTAGGTTGCCCCTAAGATAGTGATCAATTGTCTCCCCCTGCCCTGTGCTGGTGTGTTGGAACACTAGCATTTCAAAACCAAACTAAGTCTTAAAAGTTAAACTGTTCATATTGATAAAAGCTGGTGGTTATGTAGACTTGAGAGTATAACTCAGGACTTTTCTGAGTGCAGAATTAAAACTATTTGGACCTGATTCTGCTTTCTGACATTGGAGTAAATCAAGAAAAGAATTCAGGCCCTTCTTATCTCGGGAAATCTTTTGACATAGCTGTTGATTTCATTTTCTACTGTCATTGCTTTGAATTGTTGCTGTCCTTTATAATAGAGAATGCATTTGATGGCAGAGCTATTGCCATCCTGTCCAATTTTCTTCTATTCATTCAAATCCTTCCTTAAAACGCTATGACCATGGAGCAAGGAGCGAGCCAGAGAGGATGGGGGCGGGGGACAGAGAAAAGGTGGCTGCAAGTGGATATGAGGGCAGCCTAAGAAGGACAAAAGCCCGATAAAGGTGCAAGAACATGGGGAGATCCTGACTGATTTCACGAAAGGAAATGAATCTGGAACTTAGGGAGGGTGAGATTGCAGTGATCAGTGCATTTGGTTTGCAGACCAAAGAGGCATGCATTCAAGCAGGGGTAGTTGCCTCACAGCTGCTTTGAGACTGCCTTCATTCTCCCACGAAAGCTCATGCGATAAATAAATCTGTTAGTCTTTAAAAGTGCCACAGGACTCTGTTGTCTTTCTACAATAGACTAACACGGCTACCCCTTTGGAATTTGACTTCATTCCCACTGTCACTAAGTAGCCTCTGTGGAATGCATTGCTGGGTGGGTGGATGGATGGATGTCGGAGGCTCTGGGAAGACAAATAAATGAGTCAAGTCAACCTTTTGGCTAACGGATGTCAAAAGTTTGCTGTAGTTTTTTCTACTCGGTGGCAATAAAATGACATTTTAAATTAACTTTCTGTGAAATTGAATTTGGGTCTCTCTGCTGACAGGAAGCTTTTGGGGGATTCAGACTTTTTAATTTGAGGGTGGGCACCTTTAAGAAAGCAAATTATGGCTTCTTCCATAGAAAACTAAATTGATGCACTTAATCTCTTGCTAGCAAACATTTGCCTCCTTCCTACGTAGCTGGCATGGCATACTGCTCCTCCTTTGGTGAAGGAGATGCTTGAATTGGAACTCAGAAAATAAATGAAATATTGAACATAAGAATGCCCACAGTGCGTCAGACCAGTGCTTCATCTAGCCCAGTATCCTGTCTTTTGACAGTGGCCAGTGTTAGGTGCTGCAGAGGGAATGAACAGAACCAGTAATCATCAAGTGATTCCACTCCTGATCCAGTATCTCACTTTTGTTCTAGTGCCCACCTGTACTGCTAGTGGGATGAGGAGTGAAAGGGTAATATCTCTCCCACTGCACAGCCTCTGCAGGCCTGGCTGCTGTCAGTAGCAGCCCGAGAGATTGGGAAATGCCCCATTCTGGCATTTCTGGAGCAGCACACAGCCGATTAACAGCAACACCTCACTTGTCTCCTTCCAAAGATCACAAACCTTTGGCATCATGTATCTGCAAGGGAGAAAAACTCCAAGCTATAGCTTCTCCTTGGTGCTCATTCATATCCCCCTTCTTGGGGCAGGCTTCAGCTTTGCAAACACTTCAGAAATGGGGCGAGGTGGAGAGGAAGGGAAACCAGAGAGCTCTATTCATGGGAAGAGAAAAACAAGAATCCAAAAGTGGAGTGCAGGGTGCTTGAATTAACGAGGAAGGGATGATCTTAGGGAAAAGGGGCTAGGCTATAGTAGAGAAGATCTGAGTTGAAAGGCCAGCTCTGCGTCAGGCTACCTGTGTGACCTCTGGCAAGTCACTTCAGGTCTGTCTTAAATCCCAGTCTGTGAAATGGGGATAATAGAACTTCCTGTGTCTTGTCCATTTACACTGTGAAGTGTTCAGTGTGAACAGTCTGTGTCTGTATGTGTACAGCACCTAGCACAACAGAGCCCTGACCAAGCCTTTGCACCTACAAGCTGTACTGGAATGTAAATAATAGTGCAGGGGTCAGCAACCCATGCCAGCCCTGCCTCCACAACCCACAGCAGGTGCCAGGGGAGGGGCCAGAAGGGAAAAGGAGCCCATCCCCTGCTGCCCCCATCCCCTGCTGGGGATCAGGGCCAGCAGGGGAGTGGTGGGGAGGGGAGCTGCGTGCGCGGATTCTTTCCTACTGGACCCAACCTCCCTCCCCCCCCACAGGGGATCAGGGCCAGCAGGGAAGGGGAGCCGTGTGGCTGTAGTGGCCCCAGGCCCTGCTGGGAGCCCTGTGTGCTGCTGGAAAGGTGCACGTGCCAGCCTTGGCACCCGTTCCGGGGTTGCTGACCCCTGTAATAGTGGTAAGGTAGAAGTAGGAGTCCTGATGCACAGTCACTACTGATCCCTCTCCACCTGCTGATTTCAGATAATTTGGGTCATAAAACAGGAGAAGAACATGGCCCAATACATGATGCAGTGCTTTCCTATCTCATTAACTGGAACAGCTGTACCTCTTCACCCTCCCCTCATGCCCTGATTCCTTTGTGTTCTTTCCCTACCTTGCGGTGGAGATTTAGGTAGTGTAGTGATGGACACTTACTGATGTTAAAATCGTCAGCATCTGGGCCTGATTCTGCAGCTTGAGACACATTTGAAGTCATTCCAGAGACCGAGGCTCTGTCTAGTTCTGCTCTGTCTGCCTGCTGTGTCTTTAGACGCATTTCCTTCTTTTGTATTTAAGTTGGGCAGATCAGTAAAGGTGAAAAATACCCACTCACAAAAGTGAATGATCAGTGTTCATAGCTTTCCATTTTTAATTGCTATGTGCACAGTAGCTGTCTTTCTGTAGGAATGGCTGCAGGGTGCAGCAAGGGGTGGGGGTGGGGTATGGGAGGCCATATACAATGATTTTTGACACTGGAATAGCTTTCACCTTTAGTGTAAGAAGTAATGGGAAGTTGATACACTGTTAACTGCTTGGTGGCCTCTGTGAAATGAGTCTAGCATTCTCTCTATGAGCTTGATCCAAAGCATTTTGAAGTCAGGGAAAAGACTTCATTGGGCTTTGAATTGAACTCATTTTATACAAGGTCCCCACTTGGGACTCCTGACTCTCCAAAACCCAGCTAAATGTGCACCTAGCTCAGAGGTCAGCAAACTACACCTGGCAGGAGCCTTTCTCAGGCCTGCCAGCTGGGCCTGACCAGAGCATGGCAACAGCTTTGCCCCCAGCCCCCAGCTCCGCCCTCTCCAGCCCGCTTAGAAGCAGATGTGGCCCTCAGGCCAAAAAGTTTGCCCACCCCTGGTCTAGCCCTTTGTAAACCTACTGATACGAATTTGTAACTGGGGGAAGTCCAATCTTGATGCTCACATTGGACTTTCTACCAGATTCAGTAATCACTAAGATTAAAAGTCCCCTGCTGAAATAACATTTACCTAGGCGTCACCTCTCAATATTCTGGTCTCCATAGCCAGTGGGGAGCTGACAATTTGCCCACCAGACACGTTGATTGAACTGGCCAGTATTCTTTGTTCAGTAGATGAATAGTCTCTTCTGGATGAAATTTAGGGCATGCAAAGTAGTTGAACAGGAAATACCTCTGAGCCAGCAGCTTTCCCTCTTCAGGACTAGATAGTTAGGAGATGAACAGAACAAAAAGCATAAGAGTACAATTATGCCCTCTAAAGCAGTGGTTCTTAACCTGGGGTGCACACACCCCCTGGGGGTGCGAGATGCCCTTTCTGAGGGTCTGAGACATGCCAGATATCTTAGGTTTAAAGAACTGACATACTTCAACGATTTTTGATAAGTGTAAGAACATATTTGAGAACCAAAGGGGTGCAGGCTGCAGTAAAGGTTAAGAACCACTGCTCTAAAGGATGGGAGCATTATGTAAGATGTCTGGTCTTGGTGCTACGTTCGGATGAGTCACAGCACAGAACCCTCTTGATGTCATGGGGTTACAATCTGTTAAACTCTGCCCACCTGGATCTGACGTTGATACAAGCTCTTGATTTTATCTTTCAGGGTGGTGAAGGAGGAGATCTCGGATGACAATGCAAAGCTCCCATGCTTCAATGGAAGAGTGGTGTCCTGGGTACGTTGGGCTGTGTGTCTGTGCACGTGTGTTACGTGGTGGTTCAGATATATGTTAGCTGGTTCTGTGAGTGCAGCTGCATGCCAACAAATGAAATCAGGTTATATGGCAGTGTGGGAGTTTGCCTCCCTCCCACGACCGTGTGCTCTCTAGTTGTTACTGTCTCAAACACTGCTGCTTCAGAATGTACATGCCTTTATCTGGACTGTCTTTGCAGAATTGGGCCCACACTGAGGCCTTCTCTATAGATAAGTCAACCTATATTAGGACAACCGTCAATTTACAGCCACTGTATTAATTACTGAGGTGGCTGATGACCGCACTGTCCTCCTTGAGCGCGTCCTCACCAGGAGTACTTCCACCGACCTAAGAGGGGCAGTGTGGGGAGCTGGTGGCTTCCTGTGAGGAGCCTAACTGTTCCACAGGCTCCTGGGCTCCCAGCAGGCTGCCCTTTCCCCCATATTCCCCATTCCCTCCTGTGAGCCCTACCTCTTCCCTGCTGAGCTTGTCAATTTCATAGCTCCAGCAAGAAATTGACAAGGATGACAGCTGACATAAGGAACATGGTTTCACCCTACACCAGGGGTTTGCAACCTGCAGCTCTGGAGCCACATGAGGCTCTTTGGCTGCCTCAATGTGGCTCTGGGCTCCGCACCACTCCTGCCACCATGGGACCTTGCAAGCGGCCCACTCCTGACTCCTCACCACTACTAGGGGACCCTGTGACAGGCACCCTGGCCCACCTCCCCCCACCAGAAGGCTACACCCATTGTGGTTTTCAAAACACTTGGTTATTGAAGGAAGGTTTTTTAAAATGGCTCTTCTTATCTTTCGGATTCTGATCCCTGTTCTACACTGACACTATGTCACCCCCCCACTACACCAACATAAGCCCTACCCCTCTCATTTTTATTTTCAAAAGTGCAGGGTGCCTAGGAATTCCATTCACGCTAATGGCGTTCTGCACTGTAAAAATCAGGCTGTTTATGATGTGTCTAAATACCCATTATTGAAACAATTACCCTTAAATTGTAACCTATTTGCTTGTGTTTCTTATCTCCAGAAGCATCGAAACTGAATTAAGTCTTGCCACTGACAATCTATGAGAATCTTTCTCTCTCTTTTGCCTCAGACTGCAAATTGCACAAATGCATACTGATTCTTCTCAGTTGCCAAGGACTGATGTTTCTGTATTTTGGGGTGTGTTTTTCCAACATGTAAGGACTTCTGTATTATACCTTTTTGCCTGAAAGCCCTGAGATCTGCAAACCTCAGTCATCATCCCTTGGAATGTTTTGAGGTCCACAAGTGCGGGCTTCCCCCCACCCCCAAAATTAAACTTACTTTTGCTGCACTAAACCTTCAGCAATGGTCAAGGAATATTTTTTAGTTTTATGTCCACCCTCTAAGCTTAGAAAGCATTGGAGTGAATTTGTAAGATGGAGGTCAGGAATAAATGCTGTATAATTCATAGTAGAGGGATAAATGTGAAGTGTAGTGGCAAATGTGGTATTATAAAAAAAGAATGGATGCATCCTTTTCATCTATGGTGCTTACTAACAATAGGCAGAGTTCTGCTGAGCCAGTCTGTCTGATTTTTGGGTGGAGGGGCAGTTTGAAGTCTGCTTTGGTAGCCATTGTTCTGGAAGATCGTTTTTCATTCAAATATATTATTATTTATTTGTATTATGCTGGTGCCTGGAGACATCAGACAAGATTTGGACCCCATTGTACTAAGCACACGCATGTTAACAGAGGAGGAGATGGTCCTTGCCCAAAAGAGCTTACTGTCTTAATAGACAGAACAGGCAAAGGGTGGGAAGGGAAAGAGGCAGAAGGACAAAGTGACTTTCCTAGAGGTGTAGGAACGGATCAATGGCCAAACTGGAAATAGACCCCAGGTCTCCTGAGTTCCAATCCACTGCCCTCTCCCCCAGACCACACACCTCTTATATTCTTTTTCTTTTGTGTGTTCCTCTTCATCGGCATGCTATCACACCTAAGCCCTTTTGTAGCTGGTTAATTGTACTTATTAATTACAATCTGCTGCATGTAGCTACGTGCGGCCCTCTGGGATGCCTCTCATCCGGCGCTCAGGTGATTTGCTCTTGGGACTGTGCTGAATGGTTATAAGCCAGGCTGAAAGACACTCTCTTATTGTACAGCTGGTTTGTTCGGCCCTCTACCCAGCTCTGCAGTCAAATTGTGGTCTGCTTGGCAAAGAGACAGAAAATTACAGAACCTGTGACTTGAGCAATCTTCCCCAAGGCTTACCGCTCAAGAAACCTTCCTGCCCAGTTTGGGATTATCTTGATGGCTTAGACGCTGAATATGTGTCGTGTTTGTGTTTTGTTTGTTAGGCCATTTTCTGACTCTTTTGCTCTGATTGGCTACAAGCTTATAACTCTCATGGGTGATTCAGAGAGCAACATGCCTTTAACCGGCAAAAAGGACTCCTATGAGCCATAAGCATTGTGGGCTTTTCCTTTTTACTGCAAAAAACTGCCTGTTTACTTTATCCTCTTTGACTCTATTCCTTCTGAGGGAGACATCAGATACCCTCCTCTCGGTGTCCAGCAGCAGATGAGATTACTAATGGTTGTGTAAGAATCGGCTCACAATGTAATACTTGATTGCATAACAAGGAGTGTAGCTTTCAAACACAGCTCCTCACTGGGATGTCCAAAGTGTGCCCTGAGCTACTGAAAGCTGGAAGGAGGGGTACTATTCACTCCATACAGAGGACCAGCGCAAGGTCTAGGCGTACTCAAATTTCCAAAACAGGACTTAAGTTGGACTTGAGGGATGTCCATTTGCCCTGTCATGCTGGTCTCAGATGACCATTGTGTTCTGGCCATGGCTTTCATAGTCATCTGATAGGAATCACCAAGCGTAGCGCTCTCCGCTGTGGGCATGCCTCGTGAAATGTATTACTGAAGTCTATGGGACCTAGTAGTCAAAGGGGCCAGTGGGTAGTAAGCATCTTAAGGACTGTCCACAGCCAACAGCTGGTAAAACAAAGTGCTCCATGGTTATTTTAGTGGGGAAAATGGAGTAGATTCATCTGGACTCACCCTGGCCTTTTTCAGCTGTGTGCTGTGAGCTGCTCAGTGCAGTTAGATCTACATGGATTGACTTTTAACCCTCTCATGTGTGGGACAAGATCCTCAGCTGGTGTAAATTAGTGTGGCTCCATTGCTTTCAATGGAGCTTTGCTGCTTTTTATACCAGCTGCGGATCTGGCCCATAGTTCTACATTTCCCTCCCCAAAGAGAGTACCGGGGCCCAAAGCATTTCAATATCTTCATTGTCTCATCAGCCACGCTGCTGAGGAAACCTGTCTTTGCACTGTAAAAACCTTGCTGGGCTGCTGAGAAAGTCACTGGGCCTGTCTGCTTGGAGACGTGACTCCATGTGTTTTGGCTGTCAAAGGAAACATGGGGGACATGATGTAGCCTGTAGTAGAACGCACATGTGCTGTACGGTACACTGCAGAAGGAACATGCAATGCAGTTCTTTAAATATCTGTCAGCTTGGGGAGGGAGGGCAGGGAGGTTTATGAAATACTTTGGTGTTTGTTGAATCACACAACTTCATGCCTGACTCCTGCAAACCAACTCTAGATGTTCATATTGGGCTGGAGACTGTTCCCAGTGCAAATGATGAGTTTTACCCTTCTCTCTGTTGAGAGGGCCTGTAGATGAACTTGTCTCCATTGTTCTCTATCGAATAATCTCTCTCCTGTGTTAACTGATCCCAATTTTAAAAGGGGCGCACATTTTAAATAACATAGTCCCAACAGTTCACTAACCCCATTACAAGTTCAAGTCCACCCATGTTTAGCAAAGCACTTAAATGTGTGTTTAATATTAAGTATGTGCTCCAGAGCTTTGCTGAATTGGGATCTTGAACAAGTGGGAATGTTCTCCAGGCTTTAAATAGCTGTGTAAATGAAAAATAAAATCCACTGCCTTGTCACCGAGAAATGTTTCTTAAAAATGCTATTTATATAGGTCCTCCACAGCTTCCTTTGTGTTCCCTCCTTGTGGGCCTATGGCAGTAGATGACTAATACACACTGGGATTTTTTCAAGCTGTCAAGAGGATTTCGTTAGCCAAATCCCTTAGATGGCTTTGAAAACCTCAACTACTATTCCCAGAAGTGTGCTGGTACAAATCCTTGATACTAGCAAGTAATCAAGGGAGTAATCAAACAAGAAGGGACCATTTAAATATCTGCCTTCATAACAGAGGAGGAAATCTCCGTGTTTGCTACATGGAAATCTTGTTCCCATTTTTCAAGCATGTTTTTGGTGTTGGGGAATAAAACAAACATTAAATACTGATGATTCAGTCAGACCTTCCAGGGCCAGCAGAGTCAGGCTAGGGACAGACAGGAGGCATCCTGGTACCACAGGAGCTTCATTCCACTTAGGCTCCAGGACTGTGGCCATCACTGTGGTACCCAAGTGCCTGACGGTGGTGCTCTTCTCTTGAGTCAGCACTGAACTCTTGCGTTAACAGGCACAGCCAGGCTGGGGGTCCCTTCTTTTGGCTGAGATGTTAAAACCGAGGCTCCTGAAAACTTGAAAGAGTTGAAAGTCCCAAGAAGCACTTCCCCAGAGCGAGAGGCATTAATCACCATGTTACGTTTCAGTTCCAGTTTGCCTGGTTCCCTTCTGCTCACCCCACTTGTCTCTAGTTGCGCTGCTGTAACCTAATTCTTGCTGCTTCCGATGCCTGTGTGTGCTGCTGCATTATCCCCTGTGCTGTGGAACCCAACGCCTCTGCAGATTTCTCAGAAACAGGGATGCTGTGCAGTGTGTTAATGAAGGGAGGAAAGCGCTCGGAGAAAGGGGACAAAAGGAGCTGCAGAAACGCCCATGGTGGTGCTGATTATTATGGCAGGCCTATAAGAATGGATAATCTGCGCTCCAAGGATTTCTCCCTTATTTCAGTTTTTCCCAGCCCTTCCCTCATGAAAAGGAGGCTGCTATTATTTGTATCATGGCTGATCCGAGAGCCCATGACCCCATGGTGCTAGACACTGTACGGATACATAGTAAGAGACTCCCTCTGCTCCCAAAGCTTACAGCCTAAATAGGTATAAGACAAAGGAAACAGTATCCCCATTTTTCAAGTAGGAAACTGAGGCACAAGGGAGGGAAGTGATTTGCCCAGTATCCCACCAAAAGCTTCTCGGATTTGAACCCAGCTCTTCTCTGTCCCAGCCCAGTTCCTAATCACAGGGTCATCCTTCCCCTTTCTTAAATGAGAGCGTTGTAAGAAGAAAGATTGCTTGAAAGACGAGTGAATCTTTGGAGCATGATTTACTTTATTTTCTTGATCCTTTTAATGGGGTCATGATTAAGAGCAGCTGCTGGAGAAAGGGAAATGCTGAGGCACGTTGAAATGAAACTGACTAAAGAAAAGCCCACTGCACCCTAGTCTCCAGTGGTTTAAGCGACAAGTTGTACTTGAAAACTAGAAGCAAATGTCAAAAGCTTTGTTTTAATTGGGCTCGTGAAAAAGGTCAGTGGTGGTCGTGTGTTCTTGTTTTTCTGTCCACAAAGGTAGGATGTTCACTAACATGGTAACAATGGTGGCATTTAGTGGTTGCTGTTAAATACAGAGGGTCCAATCCCGCCAGGTGCATCGTGTCCTCAATTCCCAGAGAAATCAGTGGCAAAACACCCATTGATTTTCAGGTGGTGCAAAATTAGGCCCAGTAACTCCTGTAAGTCCCATGTGCCCCAGCTGGTGCTGTTGATTTCTGCAAGAGCAGGATTATGTGCAGTGGGAGTGGAAAAGGGTCAGCACCTGGCAGGATCAGGGCCTAATTTTGAGCCCATTTCAGAAAGTTCATGAGTCTCAACTAAGCAGGGTCCTGGGAAACTCCTTACTCATACCAAACAGGAAGAAGCTCCTTGGTTTCCCTTTACTGACAACGTCATGACTAACAGGGTTACCCTAATTGTGCTATTTCATGCAGCTCTCCATGTCTGTGGATTGCAGGGGTCTCTGCCCCCCAGGTGGTTTGCCATGGCTGCAGTTCTCAGCCCTAAAGCAAAATTGCAGTAGGACCTTTGAGCACTGCAAACATAGTGTCTCCTTAAAGGGAGAAGCTGAGGTGTTAGCCCAGCCCCGAAGGGCCACAAGCCTCCACCATCAGGCCCCTGATACCTGCCTGCAGCCAGCTGGAAGGAGTTCAGTGAGGAGGCTGCCTCCTCATTCATCTCCCGTCTCCCTGGCTGCACCAGGGAAACTGCACATGTCCTTTAGCCCTGTGCGCTCCACCAGGGTCCCTGGGCAGTGGCTCCTTTCTACAGCCAGGGGGACAGAAGATCAGTGCTCCCCTCCCTCTGGCTCCAGCAAGGACCCCAGCACCTATAGACCCAGGCAGAGTGCTTTGCTGTGCTCCCTACTACAGCCAGCTGCAGCAAAGAGCCTGCACTGGTCTTTCAGCCCCACGGAAACGCACTCTGCTTGGGTCCTTAGGCAGTGGCTCCTTTCTGCAGCCAGGAGAAGGGGAGCTGTGAGCTGCTTTGAAAGCCCCCGTGGGCTACTTTTGGCCCTCAGGCCATAGGTTGGGAATCACTGTGCTATCCCATGTGTCATGGCAGCCTTGCTTTTCATAACAAAGTTCGAATCATGAAAAACTCCATGTGGACAGACTATTGCAGCCCGCTGTTCTATGGCCGTGTCTGGGAGTAGTCATTCCAAAACTGCATTAAGGGAGCACCAAGAATGCATGTTCCAGTAGGAAATGCTGAATTTAGGATTGCTCATGCGACCCTAACCTCGTCCCCTGCTTTGTGCAAGCATGTTATGAAACAGTTTGCAATTCTTTAATGGCATAGTATTTCTCAACATGGGGATTAATTAGCATTAATTAGTCCATGTCTGTTTTACAGCTCTCTGAATATGTAAAGGGCTGAAAGGTCTCCTGGAAGGTCTTGTAGAGAGATGGGTTTTTAAGGAAGCCACAAAACCAACCTTTAAGAATCAGGTTCCTTGGAAAAAGAATCTTCTGTGAAATACAGCATTGGCAGCTCAGAGAAATGCTGCATGTCTTCATTTCAGAGACTGTTTCCTGCATTCATTTCAAGGTTACCACACTATTGAAATTCCCTGGGAAGCCTCTTATTTCCACCTTGGCTTGTATGGGCCTAACCAGCCCTTCCAGATCTGGGGTTGTCTCAGTCTTTTCAGGGCTCATCTGCACCCTTATGCCAAACCTTTTAGGAGAAGGTTCATCACTAAGGGTTAGTCTGTACGTAAAAATTTTCCAAAACAGTGATTCCAGCATATTTATCCCAGAATCCAGTGGGTTAAAGTGGGGAAAGTCACTCTGATTCTGGTGTAAGAATACCCACGTGGAGGTTTAGAACTATCAGTGGCCTATCGAAGGTGGGGGGGGGGGCAAGCCTATATTTGCATGCCCCTCCCCCCAGCCATGCAGGGCAGGAGGTGTCCCAGCACTACCCCCCAACTGCCCTGGGGGGTGAGGGGAATCTGTATCTGCAGAGCAGCGGGTGTGTGGCTTGAGGGTGCACATGCAGGCTTGGCTCCGCTGCCTTTACCCCATGCGCAGGGCTCACTGCTCAGACAGGTGTGCTTTGCAGGGCCAGCTTTGTTCTATATCTCTGCGGGGGAGGCACTGGCGGTGTTAAAATAGATAGATCTTGCTGGCAAAAAGTGCTTGCCCTGCTTTTATTTGTTTGGGGTGTTTTTTAAGATGCAAAGTCAGGTAACTAGGGATGGTGGCAAGGGGGGGTGGGACAGTCGCTGCCCCCAGCTTTTTCAGCCTCTGCAGCAGGATGCTGGGGGGAAGCCCACTGAGCAGGTTCCATCCAGCCCATAGCCTGCCCTCCCCCTGGCTTTCACCCTCCCTTACTTACCACATTGCAATGCTCAGGGAATCCCCCATCCCAGCCAGGTAGGTCAGGGAACTTGGAAGGCCTGGCTGTAGTGGGCCGGGCTGGGGGTCCTTTATATGCAGCTCTAGGGGACTGGAGGGGAAAGGCTGCAGCACCCAGCCTTGTCCTCCTTGACTCCTTCAGGGCTGGAGGCAGCAGCTTTCCAGCCTCAATCCCTTCCGTGGGAAGCCTGGAGGGCAACCCCTCCCCTTCCTTCCCACTAGAAGGCAGCCGGTTCCTGTAAATCCATGTCAGCTCTCATCTCCTGCTGATTCACACTCAGCTCGGCTGTGAGTGACTCTCAGGCAGCAGCAGCAACCCATGGGAGCAGGGTTTGGTGTGGGCCTGCCCCTCACCCCCTTCTAGGCCAGCGCCTGGGGCACTGCTGGAAGGGGGCACCACTGAGAACTATTTCAGAATAGCTATTTTGGTAAATTTCCAACTGTAGGCAAGCCACGCTGGTTCCAAATTTTTCTTCCATTCTATGTGCTGATAAGGTAGAGCCCTGCTGAATACCTACAGGTTATTCTTCTTTTGATAACAGTGCAGCTGGCTTGCTTGGGCTAGCCTGTTTCCAGTTTTGTTGTATTGTTTTGTCATCATCCCCTAAGTGTGGTATTCATCATCT
The DNA here is from genome assembly GCA_007922175.1 of Pelusios castaneus. Classification (NCBI taxonomy): domain Eukaryota; kingdom Metazoa; phylum Chordata; order Testudines; family Pelomedusidae; genus Pelusios; species Pelusios castaneus. The sequence goes on along the minus strand of ML686140.1, from coordinate 3,020,719 downwards.
TGCTGTAGCTCCTGGTGTTCCTGAGACGGGTAATGCTAAGATCTGGGTTAATGCTTATGAAATCCAGGAAGGGGTGATTTCTCATCTGGGCATTTGTGTCCATGGCTCTGCTTCCCCCAAGCCAGACAATGCTCCATTCTTGGTCGCTGGTTTCATTTTTCCAGGAAGAAGGCTAGCTTGATTTGTCTGGTCTTCCACTCCATAACCTGATGTAGCTTACTTCATCTAGGGAAATCTTCATTGTCCTTGGAGCCAGCCCAGGGCTCTTACCACAGAAGGTCAGTTGGGTTGCAGAGTCACGGAAACCAAATCTTGACAGGTTGAGATCACATTAGCAGTGCAAAGATCAAAAAGCACAAGCAAATGGATGCCTTACGTCAGCTCTTCCAAACCAGTGCTGTTGCCATGCCTTCTGCAAGAATACTAGTTTCCCATTCTTTATAGTGTTGAGTCTCTGTTCTCGGCCCCCAACAGTCTGTGAATGCCATTTGGCTGTGCATGTTTGTAATTCGTTGTAACTGTTTCCACTGAGGGGTAGGTAAGCAAAAACAGGAGGGAACGGACATTGCCTCTCCATCAAGACGGAACCACCCACCATCCATCAACCTATTTCTAAGTTTCTGTGCATACCTCACTAGCTAGGAGTCAGTTATATCCCTCCTCTTACAGATTGTTTATGACACCCTTTTGCAGATGATGACGTTGACATGCGCTGCAGTTCATTGTGCTGAACTATCAGCTGAAACATCTGTGCCTGACCTGCATTACCAATTGCAAATTACTCTTTTTGCACTAATATCCATAAAATTGCAATGCTTATCTGCCTCTCCTTGCCACTAATTATTGGAGGAGGTTTATGTTAATCTTACTGTAAATTAATTGTTCACCGTTTGGAACCTTTTAACATCCCAGTCACTTGAACTAAATAGATAATTGCATCCATGCGTATCAGGGCTAGCAGAATTGCAGCCTTCTCTTTTGGAATAAGGATGTTTTTCAGCATGAACTACTCCAATACCTGGCTTCCCACACAATGGATCTGAGCTGCCTTTGTCTCCTTTCTGTTTAAATCACATCTGCCTATAACAGCTTTTGCCAAACTAATTTAGCCACAGAACACTTCTGGGCTTGGAATATATTGACAACACATACATGCTGGTCCAAGGGGTAGGTTTTTTCATACTGAGAAATTGCTGCTTGTATTGCTCAAAAATTAAAGGAAAAATATTGCTAACATCAAATTTTTTTTTTCATGGAACACCTATTCACATTGCACGGAATACCAGTGTTCTGTGGAACACAGTTTGGGAAACACTGGCCTATCAGCTAGGTTTGGAAAAATGAGATTTTTATTGGTCAATCAAATTGAGAGAGAGAGAGGCAAAGTAAGAAGAATGTTTCTGGAAAACTTGTTAGCATTTGATTTAAGGACATTTGCCTTGTGTATTTTGACACATGATGCTGACAGATTGTGTTTTTTATAGTTCTAAAGTGTTAACTTTCTGAATCTCAATGTCTGATGCCATTAAATTGTCTGATTTCCCCCCCTTCCATAGTTTCACACAACTGTGAAAACTGAAATTGATAAAAATAAATGCTTAAGGCCCATCATTTTGTGCAAATGTGAAAATTTTAAATCAGTAAAATCGGAAACAAATTCTTAAAAATAAACACCAATATTACATACTGAAATTATTTTTTAAAAATCATATTCTCCCAAGCCTACCGCTATCAAATGGCTTGACTCTCTGAATCAATCTGTGGTGATAAGTGGAGCATTCACCATACATGATATAGTTTACCAGTCCCCTCCTATCTTTCGCCAGAGGCTGGTGCAGCAATTACTGACTCTTTGAAGTTAGAAGACGACTGACATTTAGAAAGTTCTGAGTTTCGTCTTTTTTTAATAACATTTGAATCATTATAGTTGTCGTAGGTAGGAGCTTTGATCTTGGCGTCACATGCTGGACTGATTTCCATAGGCAATATCTTTAAAAAGAGACTCCACAACCCTTCAGCTGTTGCTTGTTTCCACTGGCTTTGGAACAACATTCATTTATACTCACGAACGGCGAGTCACAGTTACTGTTCCTGATTGGCTAAGAACTGCGTACCTTCTATTCTGTTTGTTGTCCCGCCTCCTCCATCTCTGCCTTGATCTGCTTGTTTGTCTCAGCCACTTGTTACATCACGTGGGGTTATTTTAGCCTGTAAGTGATTTGGACCTGTCACTTGCTCCAGATTTGTAAGGCACCTACTCAGTGGGGCCCAGCTTAGTTGGCCTTTAGGCACTATCACAGTATAAATGTTAATAATAATTAAGTGCATGCCAGTGTTTCATCTGCACAAATACGTAGCAAGAGACAGGCCCTGCCCTGAAGAGCTTCCAGTCTAAATGAACACATCAGAAAAAAGGACCATTATTTCCATTATATAGATGGGGCACAGGGATGGAGTGACCTACCCAGAGCCAGATACAGTCTGTGGCAGGCATGGGAATTGAACTTTGATCTACTGAGCCCTCTTCATGACAAAATATGTGGCCCCTGAACAAAAGGGCTCCATAAAGGAAGATGAAGAGTAGAGGCCCAGTGTTCGGTTGGATTTTATCACAAGAAACCTTTCTGCTATGAGGCTCGAACCTGAGTGAGCAAACAAACTCTGAGTAGAAAGATTTAATTCTTCCCCCACTCTCCATAAGAACCACAAGGACCAGGTGAGTTTCTCTGCAGAGCAGGATTAAGCTGAATTGGTACAGCTGCAAAAGAAAAAGTGCAGGTATCTGCAAGATCATAAAGCTGGATTCTGCTTTCTTACCTGTAGGAGAAATTAAAAGGTTGAAATAAAAAAGACAAGTAGAAACAATTAGGAATGAGGCTTACGGCCTAGTGAAAGAGATCAAAATAGTAGGCCTGAGTTGGATAAACGGTGGAAAAGTATCTGAAAAGGTGGGAGGTGTCGGGTTGGCCCAGCACCAAGGAGATAAAGGTGATGTTTCAGCTAAACCATGACACCTTGATGGTTGGAGATGTCCAGTGATGCGTGGACCTATCAAATTAATGGGTGGCATCAAAAAGGGGTATGTAGACCAATCAGGGTAAATTTGGACCCCAAAGGGGACCGAGTCAGTAGGTCTGAGCCGGGTATAAATGTAGGAACCCCAGAGTCCAGGTTTTGTGCAGCCAAAGTGTGTGACGGGGAGTCCTGCTGTCAGGTGAGCTGTTCCGTTGCATTGAGAACACAAATGCTGCCAGTACATCGGTGGGGATAGATTGTTTGCCATTGTGCTGTGTTGCAATAAAGCCTAGCCTGGCACCTTCGTTTCTACAAGGATCCATGATTGGGTTGGTTTCTTCGATCGTGAATGTTACCTCAGTTTACCTCTTGCACACAGGGTATGCCTGGGCTCCTAATCACTGAGCTAACAAAATCCTCACTAAAGATTTGAGCCAAGGTAACCCCAAAGCATTAACCAAAGGACCGCCTGGGTTTAGGATCATCAGGCTAACTGAGGCCCTGCTTAAAGATCCAAACCAGGCGCTAAATCATTGGGCTAATGGAGTCCGCAGTTAGAGCATACAGAGACTCACGCATGCAGCCAAGCTGCCATGCATGCTGGATGCATAACAACACAGATAAGAACGCTTTCTGCGTGGCATACAACATCACCGGTTTTTCGTTTTACATTGACACCAGGCACTCCATCCTGCACTGCTATGAGAGGAGAGTCAGGCCTTTAGGAGGAGTCAGGAGGTTCCTGTTCCCCAGCGGTTGGAAATGGAAGTGGGGCAGACAGACCAAACTTCTCGCCAAGAGTAACAGGAGCGGAGCTTTGTCACATCATAATTCCATTTAAAAATTTGTCCAAAGCAACATCACATTTGTGGACTGATTTCCCCCTTCCCCCAAAAAAAAACCCCCCAAAAACCCACACACTGGAAATCAGGAAAATGAGGGATGGAAAAAGAACCCCAAGAACTTTTCATGGCTTCCTGAACTTGATCCGGCCTTAGAGGAGCTGCTGTGGGCTGTGCTCACATGTGATTGGTGTGTCATGATTGAGCTGCACACGTCTGCTGATCTATGTTCTAAGCGTTCACTCAGTGAGGCTTGTTCTGGATCAAGTGCTCTGTCGGAATCATTGTCCCAACGCAGTGGGCTGGGCCCAAGGTTGGTGTAAATCCGTGACTTATTGGAGCTGCCTTGATTATTTGACACCTGCTGAGGATTGGGCCCATTGTTTATACAGACCTTCCCTTCTCGTGAGCCCAGTATTTCAGTTGTGCTTTAGGCAGCCCTGGGTACGGAAGGTCGAGTCCCTCCCTCTTCCTTTATAGAATCATAGAATAATAGGGTTGGAAGGGACCTCACGAGGTCATCTAGTCCAACCCCCTGCTAAAAAGCAGGACCACTCCCCCTAAATCACCCCAGCCAGGATTTTGTCTAACCGGGCCTTAAATATCTCCAAAGATGGAGATTCTATCACCTCCCTAGGTAGCCCATTCCAATGCTTCACCACCCTCCTAGTGAGAAAGTTTTTCCTAATATCCAACCTTGACCTCCCCAGCTGTAATTTGAAACCATTGCTCCTTGTTCTGTCCTCTGTTACCCTCGAGAACAGCCTAGCTCCCTCCTCTTTGGAGCACCCCTTCAAGTAGTTGAAGGTTGCTATCAAATCTCCCCTCAGTCTTCTTTTCTGTAGACTAAATAAGCCTAGTTCCTTCAGTCTCTCCTCATAAGTCATGTGCCCCAGCCCCCTAATCATTTTCATTGCCCTCCGCTGGACTCTTTCTAATTTGTCCACATCCTTTCTGTAGCTTTGGTCAGGTGTATTAAATCACAAAGCCACTATCCAAATGTACCAGAGACGATATTGAGACTCAGCGTGGGCCCTCTTCAGCTTGTTCCACTGCCTTTTCTTTCTGCTTATTATGCCTTTCCTTCCTCCCCCTTCCTTGTGTTAGCTGACACAATCACAGAACCTGTCTGCAAAGGAAGGGGCACCTGATGTGCAGCTTCTCTTTGAAGTCCTCCTGTGCTCTTCTGCCGTTTCACCAGCTGGTGAATTTGCTGTGGTTACCATTCCCTTCTGCCAGCCCCCGCCATCTGGCCAGGTTGGTTGAAATACCTGTTCTAAAAATGGATTTCACTGCAGCCCATTTGTAAGACAGGGAGTGACTCCAGGAAAAATGGTGATTTCTCTGTCAGCAGCGGCACAAGTTGAGAGACAATCTGCCAAACCATTTGCATCAGCCACCAAAGAACAGCTGCTTGTCCTAGTAATGGTTCTGTCCTTCCTATAACCCAGGAAGTCAAGCTACTGGTATTTCAGGCTTTTGTAACTGGTGCTTTAAGTTCCCCCATCCTGCCTGAGGGCCAGATCTTGCCAGGGTTCCATCTGGGCAGACTTTTGACTTAACCAAAGGGGCACAGGGAGGCTCTGCAGGCAGATTCAGCTGCAGAACTGGAGTCTTAGTGATTGGCCTCTGTGCGGGGCTGTTGGTCCCCTGCGCGTGCTCTCATCTGTGGTAGCGCTTGGTCAAAGCACATGTGAGTGACCAGGAGGCAGCAGGCATTGGCTGGTGTAGTTCATCATCTGCCATGAAGACGTCAGCAGCTCCTAAGGCAATGACTAGCGTGAAAGATGGGTTGGGACCTGATTCAAAGCCCATTGAAATCTTGCTGCTGACTTGAGTGGGCTTTGGATCAGGGCCCTTGTGGGTGCATGTTTTATCTGCTGGACTTGCAGACAGGAGATGTTGATTGATGGCCGTGCTGCTAAGAAAACGGATCCTCTTATGCCTATACCCCTGTCATCAGCCTGCCCTCTGGGGCTCTGCTTGAGCTCCTGGTTAGTATTCTGGCGCATTTTGTTTGACTAGCATTCTCTGAAGAACCATGATGTGACTTGTCAGCTGCATCTGAGGGTAAAATGCCACCTACTCCTTTTTGTGAGCTACTCCAATCCACTTTCTTTCTTTCTTTCTTTCTTTCTTTCTTTCTTTCTTTCTTTCTT